>OX336393.1:526237428-526717571 GCA_946902985.2 Meconema thalassinum | reverse complement strand
AGCTGTCCACGTGACCGATAACAGAATGTTCAAAGCGTGGGAAAAAATGATTATACATGCAACGTAGCATATATAAAGACATGTCGTTATCATTTCCACTCTCACTTGGGTGGACTACCTTTCAACACACTGCGTTGCATGAAACCCCTGGTCTTGTTTAACAGTTTTGGTGTTGGTGGAAAATACTTAACCGTGTTGTGGGGTAGGTATTTATTTATATACTTATTCATTTATACATTTATTGATTAATATATATGTATATTTACAAGCAATTATTTATTGATTAAGTAATTAATGATTTTATTTATTTGTTTGCAGATAACCGGCATACCTTACATGTCTGAGGGAGAAGAAACCATTGCACTTTTGAGCCCACTAAAAGGGAAGAGTAACAAGTCACTGCAAGTAAAGGTGAGATGATTTTTTTAAACTAACTTGTTTCATTTTTTGTTTTATGTTTTATTTTATGAAATGTATGTATTAACCTGAATTTAGGTATTTATAGCGGTTTATTTTATTTATTTTTAGAAACTTGGAAAGAATAGCCTTACTGCCGTAGCAGTCGCTGAAAAAAAAAAAACAGAAACGCACTAAAGCGAAACCACTGCCAAAGAGTGAACTGTTTAAAACTCAGGTAAGTCCAACTTAAAAATGCTATTCCATTTTACCACTACTGAAAACTCGTAGACAAAAAAAAAATCATTACCTGTACATGACTGGGACAATGATTGCTTTCTTGATTAATGGCTATGTTGTTGTTGTTGACTGGAAAAAGTACAAGGCCATGTTGGATTTTCTAAAAATAAAAATAATAAATTTAATTTAAGGGTGGTTCCCTATGGACTCAACGAATATCCACAGGTTTGAACATGATAATGTGAACAAAATGACATGACATTCATTTTTGTTTATATATTGGTTAAAGGGAGGGTGGGGGAATGTAAATGACTGTAGCTTTATAAAAAGAAAATAAGTGCATGGGTTACTGTTAGTGCCAACATACAGTTTATTTTTAATGGTGTTTTGATATATTAATACCAATTAACGTTAACGTTTTATTTACAAGTATTGATTGATTGATTGATTGATTGATTGAGTGATGGGTTATTTTGTTTGCTTTTAGGTGTCGTCATGTGCCATTAACGTAATGAACAGACAGTGAACAAGCATGCATTATGCTTTAAAGTACTCTGTGCAATGTTAATAACTTGCAATAAGAAAACGTTTTATTATAACACATGGCGTTAGTACTAAATACAACAAGTGAGCAAGTTGGTTTACCACGTGGGTTAAATTTAAAATCAGAACATGATCGATGGTTAACATTTGAATCCTGGCCTGTAGGCTTTTTGTCGACGCATGAACTTGCAAAAGCCGTTTTTTTTACTTGAACCGAGAAGATGTGGTCCGCTGTGTGTTTTGTCGTATTGAACTTTCACACTGGGAAGAAGGGGATGATCCCTTTAGAGACCATTTGCGATGGTCTCCTCACTGTCCTTACATGCTTGGAAAGCAAGTGGGTAACCTACCCGTGCATTCATTTTACCGAACCACAAGGCCTTTGGCCGCTACTTACGTTGCTGAATCACAAATAAATAATAATAATGATGTATTACCAGTCAACGGTAGTGTCGATATATGTGGTCCATATGCCATAGACAGTGTTGAATTGGCGTGTGCTTTTGAAAAATTGGGAGTTTGCAAGACTAAAGCACTAGCACACCCAGAGTACAGCTCTGTTGAAAAACGTTTCGAATCTTATAAAAATGTTTGGCCATTAATATTAAAACACCTTACCAAACAGCTAAGTGAAGCTGGATTTTTTTATACTGGTGAAGGGGATAAAACAATATGTTTTTATTGCGGATTTGCTTTCAAGGATTGGCAAATGACTGATGACCCTTTAGTGCAACATGCTCGTTGGTTACCAACTGTAAATACATGGTGTTGCTTAAAGGTCAGGAATTTGTGAACACTATTCGTAAAGAAAAAGTGATTGCAGCACAAGACATAAAAGTGCCTTTAGAGTTAGAGCACGCGGAGCAAATACACAAGGCTGAAAGAAAAGACTTGTCTCGCGAACAGATACAAAAGTGTGACCAACAATTATGTAAAATTTGTTATCAAGAAGAACTAGGTGCTGTATTTTTACCCTGTGGACACATGATAGCCTGTGTCAAGTGTGCATTAGAACTTAACACTTGTGCTATATGCAGAAAAGTAGTATCTGCAACAGTTAGGGCATTTCTTGCATAACTAGTATAATTTATTCGCCATGGATAGTGCAAAATCCCTAATTGCACAATATTATTAAAGCTGTTTTAGAGTGTAATAGATATGCTTTTGTTTTGTTTATAGACTACTACAATGAATGTTTTGAATGCTGTGGGACAATCATGTGGCTTAGAGACAAAGAAGCTCAGCGAATTGCCAACGCATATTCCATTCCGCATTATCAAGATTCGGAAATTGAAAACAGCATATGGTGATCGTGTACTTTGTGTATGTGAAAACTTTGAGACATTTCTGCCTATACGGTTTAATGATATGTCGGAGAGTGTTTTTGATGAAGTCAATAATGCTGTGCAACCTGTACACTTAATTTATGAAGGTTTTAAAAACAATAGGTGCATGGTTCGTTTTAATTAAATAAATAAATAATGTGAAATAATAATGGAAAATATAAGTAATGACAATATACTGAAAAAGAAAGAAAATATGTGCATAGAATAGTAATGTTTTAGTGTTTAGTGTTGTCTTTAAAAATATTATGATGAAACCAAAAAAAATGTATATAAAGTTTGTAAATAAATGCAAAATGATGTTACAATGCTGTTTTATTTTATACAAAGTTAGTATATTTAACATTGCAGAGTATACATGATTATGACAATAAATGCATACTGAATACAAGCCTTTCTCACTTTACAATAGTCTGTTATAGTTTTAAACACAAGGCTTGTTGTAGATCATTTTATAGCAATGTTCCTTTAATGTTGTTTTCGAAAAGTGGGGAAGCCGCAATGGTTGTATTGACATAAAAACCTTATGGTTATTACTATTTAGTCACTTTGATCCCCTTGCATATCAAGAGCAGATGACCTAGTTGTTCCACTCTTTAAAACGACAACAACAACACTACCTCTTGCATAGTTTGTGATGTTGATGGCTCTTGCGACGTGGAAGATGGATTAAAAATAACTTTGAGAACAGGGGTTAAACGTTGATCATTAAACAATGCACTATTTTGAGTAGCAATATGGTTTTCTTGATTTTTTGTCGACGGCAACTGTGTTTCATGCGATACACTACATTGATGATCACTGACACTTAAAACCTCACTATTTTTACTTTTTAGGTCACCACGACAATGTTTGGAACGTTGCTTTGAACAACGCCAAATAACAGTTCCATTTTTATTGGTTCGTTTCACAATATATGAATATCCTTTATAGTATGCGTAAGGCTTACCATACCTAGTCACTGATACTTCCATATCAACTGTCGAGCATAGACTAAGCTCTAGTAAAGTCAACTTGGTAATAAGAATACTAGTTTAATGTGAGAGCAAATATGGATCCAAAGAGTTCAGGTAAAAGTGAAAGCAAATAAGCAAATATTAGAAACAAGAGTTGGGGTGAAAGTGGTCGCAAAGTGGTAGACCCATTACACAATAATTTCAGCACGACGAAGCTCTTGTTCAATTTCTTTGATTTCCCAATCGTGACCAGTATGGCCAGATTGACGTGAGGCATGCAACAACTGTAGCCGCTGGACGAGCTTATTGGGATTGTGCCAGTATACAAATTTAACAAATGGATTTTTAGGTGTAAACAAAGCATTACCATTATCATGATCATTATCATCATCGTCATTATCATCATCATGATCACCATTATCATCATGACCATCATCACTGTTACTATATAGTCCTTTTTGATCCTCTTGCAATACCACTTTATTTATAGTCTGAGTTGATTTTGACAGTGTTGAAGGTTTCTTGGACGTTGACAACTGTCCTAACATGACGTTTTGAGGACATGATAAGTCCTTTTGAACAAACACTGTACTATCTTTAGCCGCAATATCGTTTTCTTGAACTTGCTTTTTAGCATTTTGATAATTGTTTGTAAACAGTAAGCGTGGTTCGTTTCGAGCACTACATTGATGAACACTCACACTTAAAACCTTTCCATTTTTACTTTTCAGATTGCCTCGACATTTTGTTGACCTCTCTTTTGAGCATCGCCAGAATATTATTCCATTCACATTCTGGCGATTATAGTTATAGGAGTAGCCTTGATAGAGTGCACGTAGCCTACCTTTGTTGGTTGTAATAAGTTCCATAGTAGTAACTGACCTGTCAGTACGATGTTCACACTACAAAGGTTACAACTGATTTGCTGATGGAGTGACCTACTATAAGCTTATATATTGGCTTATGTGTTGGCTTTTTGTGTTGGCTTTTCGTGTTGGCTTTTGTGTTGGCTTATGTGTTGGCTTTTTGTGTTGGCTTTTTGTGTTGGCTTTTTATGTTGGCGTTTCGTGTTGGCTTATGTGTTGGCTTTTTGTGTTGGCTTTTTGTGTTGGCTTTTCGTGTTGGCTTTTGTGTTGGCTTATGTGTTGGCTTTTTGTGTTGGCTTTTTGTGTTGGCTTTTCATGTTGGCTTTTCGTGTTGGCTTATGTGTTGGCTTTTTGTGTTGGCTTTTTGTGTTGGCTTTTCGTGTTGGCTTTTGTGTTGGCTTATGTGTTGGCTTTTTGTGTTGGCTTTTTGTGTTGGCTTTTCATGTTGGCTTTTCGTGTTGGCTTTTCGTGTTGGCTTTTTGTGTTGGCTTTTCGTGTTGGCATTTCGTGTTGGCTTTTGTGTTGGCTTTTCGTGTTGGCTTTTTGTGTTGGCTTTTCGTGTTGGCATTTCGTGTTGGCTTTTCGTGTTGGCTTTTTTTGTATTGGCCTTTCGTGTTGGCTTTTTGTATTGGCTTTTCGTGTTGGCTTTTTGTGTTGGCTTTAGTATTGGCTTTTGTATTGGCTTATTTGACAAGTTATTTGTGTCAATGTATTTAGTGGATTTTTTCTTGGTGTTGGAAAGTAGTTGAAAGAGAGGGAATATTTAAAGACTTAACCTCAGCTCACTAACCTAACCTAACCTTTCAACTCTCAGATGTTAATTAAATTCTGTGCATTGTCGAGTTGGAGCCCAAGACCTCAGGGGTAAAAAAAACAATTATTTTTGACGACTTATTTTGGTAACTTATTTTAATGGCTAACCTAACTTTACCTAACCTAACCTAACCTAACCTAACCTCAGCTCACTTTGGATATTACTAGTAAGTGTTCATATCCTCTGCTAGGTAGCATGCTAGTAGTACAGGTAGTGCTCATATTTACCGCTAGATAGCGGAAACATACTTTGCATGTTGCATGTGACACTTGTGAAGTTTAACCACATGCAAGACGTGCTTGTATAAGTTCTCTATTTAAACTCAATATACAATTAACCACTAAATGTTCAGAACTAACATGTATAGCCATGTTTAGGGTATATAGGAGACCCTTAGCAAGAAAGGCTGTCTAACCCACGAGTGTACAGCCTTGTCATACGCAGTAAGCCCCTGTTGGCAGAAAACAACAACAACAACAATTTGAGAAAGCCAACAGGGGCTTACTGCGTATGACAAGGCTGTACACTCGTGGGTTAGACAGCCTTTCTTGCTAAGGGTCTCCTATATACCCTAAACATGGCTATACATGTTAGTTCTGAACATTTAGTGGTTAATTGTATATTGAGTTTAAATAGAGAACTTATACAAGCACGTCTTGCATGTGGTTAAACTTCACAAGTGTCACATGCAACATGCAAAGTATGTTTCCGCTATCTAGCGGTAAATATGAGCACTACCTGTACTACTAGCATGCTACCTAGCAGAGGATATGAACACTTACTAGTAATATCCAAAGTGAGCTGAGGTTAGGTTAGGTTAGGTTAGGTTAGGTAAAGTTAGGTTAGCCATTAAAATAAGTTACCAAAATAAGTCGTCAAAAATAATTGTTTTTTTTACCCCTGAGGTCTTGGGCTCCAACTCGACAATGCACAGAATTTAATTAACATCTGAGAGTTGAAAGGTTAGGTTAGGTTAGTGAGCTGAGGTTAAGTCTTTAAATATTCCCTCTCTTTCAACTACTTTCCAACACCAAGAAAAAATCCACTAAATACATTGACACAAATAACTTGTCAAATAAGCCAATACAAAAGCCAATACTAAAGCCAACACAAAAAGCCAACACGAAAAGCCAATACAAAAAGCCAACACGAAAGGCCAATACAAAAAAAGCCAACACGAAAAGCCAACACGAAATGCCAACACGAAAAGCCAACACAAAAAGCCAACACGAAAAGCCAACACAAAAGCCAACACGAAATGCCAACACGAAAAGCCAACACAAAAAGCCAACACGAAAAGCCAACACGAAAAGCCAACATGAAAAGCCAACACAAAAAGCCAACACAAAAAGCCAACACATAAGCCAACACAAAAGCCAACACGAAAAGCCAACACAAAAAGCCAACACAAAAAGCCAACACATAAGCCAACACGAAAAGCCAACATGAAAAGCCAACACAAAAAGCCAACACAAAAAGCCAACACATAAGCCAACACAAAAGCCAACACGAAAAGCCAACACAAAAAGCCAACACAAAAAGCCAACACATAAGCCAACACGAAACGCCAACATAAAAAGCCAACACAAAAAGCCAACACAAAAAGCCAACACATAAGCCAACACAAAAGCCAACACGAAAAGCCAACACAAAAAGCCAACACATAAGCCAATATATAAGCTTATAGTAGGTCACTCCATCAGCAAATCAGTTGTAACCTTTGTAGTGTGAACATCGTACTGACAGGTCAGTTACTACTATGGAACTTATTACAACCAACAAAGGTAGGCTACGTGCACTCTATCAAGGCTACTCCTATAACTATAATCGCCAGAATGTGAATGGAATAATATTCTGGCGATGCTCAAAAGAGAGGTCAACAAAATGTCGAGGCAATCTGAAAAGTAAAAATGGAAAGGTTTTAAGTGTGAGTGTTCATCAATGTAGTGCTCGAAACGAACCACGCTTACTGTTTACAAACAATTATCAAAATGCTAAAAAGCAAGTTCAAGAAAACGATATTGCGGCTAAAGATAGTACAGTGTTTGTTCAAAAGGACTTATCATGTCCTCAAAACGTCATGTTAGGACAGTTGTCAACGTCCAAGAAACCTTCAACACTGTCAAAATCAACTCAGACTATAAATAAAGTGGTATTGCAAGAGGATCAAAAAGGACTATATAGTAACAGTGATGATGGTCATGATGATAATGGTGATCATGATGATGATAATGACGATGATGATAATGATCATGATAATGGTAATGCTTTGTTTACACCTAAAAATCCATTTGTTAAATTTGTATACTGGCACAATCCCAATAAGCTCGTCCAGCGGCTACAGTTGTTGCATGCCTCACGTCAATCTGGCCATACTGGTCACGATTGGGAAATCAAAGAAATTGAACAAGAGCTTCGTCGTGCTGAAATTATTGTGTAATGGGTCTACCACTTTGCGACCACTTTCACCCCAACTCTTGTTTCTAATATTTGCTTATTTGCTTTCACTTTTACCTGAACTCTTTGGATCCATATTTGCTCTCACATTAAACTAGTATTCTTATTACCAAGTTGACTTTACTAGAGCTTAGTCTATGCTCGACAGTTGATATGGAAGTATCAGTGACTAGGTATGGTAAGCCTTACGCATACTATAAAGGATATTCATATATTGTGAAACGAACCAATAAAAATGGAACTGTTATTTGGCGTTGTTCAAAGCAACGTTCCAAACATTGTCGTGGTGACCTAAAAAGTAAAAATAGTGAGGTTTTAAGTGTCAGTGATCATCAATGTAGTGTATCGCATGAAACACAGTTGCCGTCGACAAAAAATCAAGAAAACCATATTGCTACTCAAAATAGTGCATTGTTTAATGATCAACGTTTAACCCCTGTTCTCAAAGTTATTTTTAATCCATCTTCCACGTCGCAAGAGCCATCAACATCACAAACTATGCAAGAGGTAGTGTTGTTGTTGTCGTTTTAAAGAGTGGAACAACTAGGTCATCTGCTCTTGATATGCAAGGGGATCAAAGTGACTAAATAGTAATAACCATAAGGTTTTTATGTCAATACAACCATTGCGGCTTCCCCACTTTTCGAAAACAACATTAAAGGAACATTGCTATAAAATGATCTACAACAAGCCTTGTGTTTAAAACTATAACAGACTATTGTAAAGTGAGAAAGGCTTGTATTCAGTATGCATTTATTGTCATAATCATGTATACTCTGCAATGTTAAATATACTAACTTTGTATAAAATAAAACAGCATTGTAACATCATTTTGCATTTATTTACAAACTTTATATACATTTTTTTTGGTTTCATCATAATATTTTTAAAGACAACACTAAACACTAAAACATTACTATTCTATGCACATATTTTCTTTCTTTTTCAGTATATTGTCATTACTTATATTTTCCATTATTATTTCACATTATTTATTTATTTAATTAAAACGAACCATGCACCTATTGTTTTTAAAACCTTCATAAATTAAGTGTACAGGTTGCACAGCATTATTGACTTCATCAAAAACACTCTCCGACATATCATTAAACCGTATAGGCAGAAATGTCTCAAAGTTTTCACATACACAAAGTACACGATCACCATATGCTGTTTTCAATTTCCGAATCTTGATAATGCGGAATGGAATATGCGTTGGCAATTCGCTGAGCTTCTTTGTCTCTAAGCCACATGATTGTCCCACAGCATTCAAAACATTCATTGTAGTAGTCTATAAACAAAACAAAAGCATATCTATTACACTCTAAAACAGCTTTAATAATATTGTGCAATTAGGGATTTTGCACTATCCATGGCGAATAAATTATACTAGTTATGCAAGAAATGCCCTAACTGTTGCAGATACTACTTTTCTGCATATAGCACAAGTGTTAAGTTCTAATGCACACTTGACACAGGCTATCATGTGTCCACAGGGTAAAAATACAGCACCTAGTTCTTCTTGATAACAAATTTTACATAATTGTTGGTCACACTTTTGTATCTGTTCGCGAGACAAGTCTTTTCTTTCAGCCTTGTGTATTTGCTCCGCGTGCTCTAACTCTAAAGGCACTTTTATGTCTTGTGCTGCAATCACTTTTTCTTTACGAATAGTGTTCACAAATTCCTGACCTTTAAGCAACACCATGTATTTACAGTTGGTAACCAACGAGCATGTTGCACTAAAGGGTCATCAGTCATTTGCCAATCCTTGAAAGCAAATCCGCAATAAAAACATATTGTTTTATCCCCTTCACCAGTATAAAAAAATCCAGCTTCACTTAGCTGTTTGGTAAGGTGTTTTAATATTAATGGCCAAACATTTTTATAAGATTCGAAACGTTTTTCAACAGAGCTGTACTCTGGGTGTGCTAGTGCTTTAGTCTTGCAAACTCCCAATTTTTCAAAAGCACACGCCAATTCAACACTGTCTATGGCATATGGACCACATATATCGACACTACCGTTGACTGGTAATACATCATTATTATTATTTATTTGTGATTCAGCAACGTAAGTAGCGGCCAAAGGCCTTGTGGTTCGGTAAAATGAATGCACGGGTAGGTTACCCACTTGCTTTCCAAGCATGTAAGGACAGTGAGGAGACCATCGCAAATGGTCTCTAAAGGGATCATCCCCTTCTTCCCAGTGTGAAAGTTCAATACGACAAAACACACAGCGGACCACATCTTCTCGGTTCAAGTAAAAAAAAACGGCTTTTGCAAGTTCATGCGTCGACAAAAAGCCTACAGGCCAGGATTCAAATGTTAACCATCGATCATGTTCTGATTTTAAATTTAACCCACGTGGTAAACCAACTTGCTCACTTGTTGTATTTAGTACTAACGCCATGTGTTATAATAAAACGTTTTCTTATTGCAAGTTATTAACATTGCACAGAGTACTTTAAAGCATAATGCATGCTTGTTCACTGTCTGTTCATTACGTTAATGGCACATGACGACACCTAAAAGCAAACAAAATAACCCATCACTCAATCAATCAATCAATCAATCAATCAATACTTGTAAATAAAACGTTAACGTTAATTGGTATTAATATATCAAAACACCATTAAAAATAAACTGTATGTTGGCACTAACAGTAACCCATGCACTTATTTTCTTTTTTATAAAGCTACAGTCATTTACATTCCCCCACCCTCCCTTTAACCAATATATAAACAAAAATGAATGTCATGTCATTTTGTTCACATTATCATGTTCAAACCTGTGGATATTCGTTGAGTCCATAGGGAACCACCCTTAAATTAAATTTATTATTTTTATTTTTAGAAAATCCAACATGGCCTTGTACTTTTTCCAGTCAACAACAACAACATAGCCATTAATCAAGAAAGCAATCATTGTCCCAGTCATGTACAGGTAATGATTTTTTTTTTGTCTACGAGTTTTCAGTAGTGGTAAAATGGAATAGCATTTTAAGTTGGACTTACCTGAGTTTTAAACAGTTCACTCTTTGGCAGTGGTTTCGCTTTAGTGCGTTTCTGTTTTTTTTTTTTTCAGCGACTGCTACGGCAGTAAGGCTATTCTTTCCAAGTTTCTAAAAATAAATAAAATAAACCGCTATAAATACCTAAATTCAGGTTAATACATACATTTCATAAAATAAAACATAAAACAAAAAATGAAACAAGTTAGTTTAAAAAAATCATCTCACCTTTACTTGCAGTGACTTGTTACTCTTCCCTTTTAGTGGGCTCAAAAGTGCAATGGTTTCTTCTCCCTCAGACATGTAAGGTATGCCGGTTATCTGCAAACAAATAAATAAAATCATTAATTACTTAATCAATAAATAATTGCTTGTAAATATACATATATATTAATCAATAAATGTATAAATGAATAAGTATATAAATAAATACCTACCCCACAACACGGTTAAGTATTTTCCACCAACACCAAAACTGTTAAACAAGACCAGGGGTTTCATGCAACGCAGTGTGTTGAAAGGTAGTCCACCCAAGTGAGAGTGGAAATGATAACGACATGTCTTTATATATGCTACGTTGCATGTATAATCATTTTTTCCCACGCTTTGAACATTCTGTTATCGGTCACGTGGACAGCTAACGTCCCAGGCGAACACCTGTGGCGAATCAAATTTCACATGAACTTGCATTTTGTCACGTACGCAGCAAAACAGGATGTCACTTGTTAACAGTTATCGCGCACGTGGACAGATAACGTCTCAGGCGAACACCTGCGGTAGATCAAATGTCACATGGACTTGCATTTTGTCACGTACGAAGCAAGACAGGATGTCACTGGTTTAGCGTGCCTGTGGTTTCACATGTGTGCACGCCTTTCGCACTTCCCTGCCACCACGATGGTCAGATTATTTCACCTTCAAGCGTCATGGTCATTTTTTTCCATTGCACCTGTTGTCAAGTCAGATCAACGCCTTCCAATAAGCTCAATTGATATTCACCTCTTGCTCGTCTGCAAGTTTGTTTTCTCTACTCGCTTCGACCAACATAGAATCAAGTTCTCATCACCGTTTACACGTTAAAGGTAAAATGTGTGAAAAAAAACGCACCCTCGCTCTGTCATAAACCGACCCGTCGAAATAGCGATTGATCTATTGAACACAGCCACCGTGGTCAGCGACACACACACACACACACACACCCAGCCGTATCGTCTCTCTCTCAACCGCCACGCTTCATGGACATTATAAACAGGCAAAGAAAAAGAAAACGTTATTTCAACATGTATGGCGTTAGGCCCTTTGTGAATTATCTTTTTGGAAAAAAAATATCTACCACATTTGAAAGGGGGCGTTAGCCCGAGTCCTAGGACACCTCGTACACGTCTCTAGCGTTATTGGTTCGTGAGATATCGGCAAAAATCACAAAAAACACGTGTTTACCCCAAAATCGCGTTTCCAAATTTTTTAAAAAAATATAACGAGTGGTCCATAGCAAAGAGGACGTCACTCCGAGTCCTTGGACCCCTCGTTCATGTCTCTAGCATACTTGGTTCGCGAGATATAGCAAAAAGTCTAAAATCACGTTTTTACCCCAAAAAGACCGTGTTTCCAGATTTTCACCTTTTCGACACCTACATTCCCGTAAAGAGCACGACGAGACGAAAAAAACGAATCCAAGCACGCCCTCCTAGCATGGCTCCTTCCATTCCAAGGTCGCAGGGGCTCACAACTTCCTAAGTGAGACAGCTCTCTCACTACCACACTACTACCTACAGGTTTTCATCCTAGAGACTTGAAATTTATTTTTGAGGTAGAGGGGGTAGGGACCTTTCATTTACGTCAAACAAACTTTTTTTGTAGAGTTCCTAGTTTCCAAAATATAGGATTTTCAAAATTCGAGTGTTTTCAAAAAAACATAAAAAATAAAAAAGTTTTATTACAAAAAATAAAGGTCATAAAGGCCGTTCGTTTGAGCCATGGCACAACGTTCTACCATGTTTGGTTTTCAAACTATCACCAACGTTGCAAAACAAAAAAATTCAAAGAATTTTTGAAAAATATAATACATGGTCCATAGGAAAGAGAACGTCAGCCCGAGTCCACTGACACGCCATTTGTCAAAATCGGACCATGCGTTCGAGAGATATTTAACATGGCTGAGGCTTAGTAGTAGAGCAAGGGGGGTTCTGAAGTGGGGCAGAACCCCTATCATCCCCCTACTATTTACAAAATTTAAAATGATAATCTGGTAGCAAAAATATCTACCCCGTCCGGGATTCGAACCCGAGATCTCTAGGTAGGTCACTTAGGATAGCTTAAACCGCCCTCGGTTCGATAATCGGAATTGGTGGGTTCCAAGTTATGGGTTATAATGCTTTAATAATTCTCACGGCCACCATCTCGAAATGGTACAGCTGATGACCTTGTAGTTTTGGCGCAACACACGTCCCGTATGAAGGCATGTTGTTAGCAAATTTGGAAAGGTAAAGGAGATGTGCACAACTGCTCATATTATCGACTGATTTGCCTGCTCTGCCAAACTATGAAGATATTCGAGCGTATCGTGGATACACGCTTTCGTGACATAATCAGGATTGCCTCAAACCAATGTATTTTTATGAAAGGTACAGGGACAATTGATGCTATTCACGCAACTCGTCTTTTGATGGAAAGGCACCTAGAAAACAGGAAACCACTCCATATAGCCTTCTTGGATCTTGAAATGGCCTTAGACAGGGTACCTCGTGATCTAATATGGTATGTACTACGACAGCATGGAAAAGGACCTGACTTGGAGTGAACTGAAAATGGCTTATAGACAAGATGAAAGGAGGAAGGGCCCTGGGTGTGGACAAAGTGAGTGTTGAAATAGTGAAGGCAGCAGGGGAGGTTGGGAAACAGTGGCTGTACCGTGAGATGAGGGTGGTATGGAAGGAGAAAAAGACCCCAGAAGATTGGAAGAAAGGATTAATTGTTCCAATATTCAAGAAAGGAAGCAGAAAGGAGTGCAGAAATTACAGGGGAGTCACACTCATACCACACTGTGCCAAGATATATGAAAAGACTAGCAGAAGTACCCATTCTTCGAACGGTCTTCGGTATTAATAACCAGACGTAATCAATTGAGCTACTGTTGCAATGGTTAGAGACTTGGAACATGTTTGTTGACAAAGAAAAATGATTAGTTAAAATATGCTCTGAAACTAAATTTACCTAACGTGTACTTCCTGACGTGAAAATAAAATTTAAAACCTCGTAGACGAAACGCAATACACGTCGAAGAAAACTGACCTTCACTGTTGTGTCAAGTCCCCAACCAGAGGAAGACCCCTTTAATAAATTATAAAGGCTTGTGGTGCATGAAAATTCAGGTTTTTTAGCCTCCAATGGCCCAAATTCCTAAAAGCGAAAAAAAAAAAAAACTATTTCAATTCAGGAATTTTTGAAAATAATGTTTCTGTTTGCAGATATAATAGATCTTCTGTACGACATAATGCACATTTAAGTCGTGTGAAAAAAATCTAGGGTACCCCTTGACCCCCTTAAGCGTATTGATGAATTTTACAGTTTTAGTTGATTCCATAATAACCTTATAGCCATTTGCAAACATTCACAGAAATGTAATAAATGGAGTGGCTTTACTTCTTGCAAAATTAGATGGAAAGTTGGATGTCACCTTTTGAGGTACTGTTGTCATGGTTACTGGCTTGCGTTCCTTAGTCAGTTTATTAAATGAAATTAGTTTTCTGGGAATATCTCGGAAACTGTTGGTTTTAGAGCCTTAAAATGTAGTTTTCGGGGACCCTTTACGGCAATTTAGGGGCACCGAGTTTTGTTTCTGACACCAAGGGGCTGAAAATAAGCTTTGTCTCGTCGTTGTAGGCCTTAGTATAATAATAATAATGATAATAATAATATAACAGTATAGGGATAGGGATATAATAGACCTTCCGTACCACACCCGCACGTGTAAATCGCGTGAAAAAATCTAGAGTACCCCTTGACCCCCTTAAGCGCATTATATGACATTGATGAATTTTACAGCTTAATTTGGTTCCGTTATAACCTTATAGCCATTTGCAATCTATCTCAGTAATGTAATAAATGGAATTGTATTGCGTCTTACAGCAATAGATGGACCTGTGAGATTCCGTTGCCATGGTTACCGGCTTGCATTATTTCGTTATTATATTAAATGAAATTAGTTTTCTGGAAATATCTCAAAAACTGTTGGTTTTAGAGCCTTAAATTGTGGTTGTTTCTCACATTGAGGGGCTGAAAATGAGCTTTGTCTCACCCTAGGTCTATTTCAGCAAGTACATTAAGGGGGTAGGCCCCCTTTTATGAGAGGTACAGAGAAGAGTACATCAATGATTAGTGTCGTGCCTCTGAAGGATATCTGTACCAAATTTTACGTTGATCCACCCAGCCATTCTCAAGTTATAAGGGAGCAGCAACTTTGTCCATAGACAAACAGACAGACAAACATTTTATTTTCGCGCTCATCCGTCACGAAACAGTCTGAAACATGTAAATAACGCAAATTTCCATAGAAGTGCAGAAAAAACAGACAAACTTTCATTTTTATATAGAGATATTAGAAAGTAGAATACGAGCCAAAGTGGAGAGAGAATTGAGAGAGGAGCAGTATGGATTCAGACCTGGGAGATCAACAGTGGATCTCATATTTTCAGTGAGACAGCTCCAGGAACACCACTACGAATATACATAACAAATAAATAATTATACATAACAATACAACAATTAAACTGGAGTATTTACACAAATAGTCAGTCTTTTCTTAAACACACCTATATGTTTGGGAAAAGGCTCTAAGATTGTGGCAGGTAGAGAGTTCCAGTTATCAATGGCACGGTTTACAAAAGAATATTTAATAAGGTTTTGAATATTCCCAAAGGGAATATGATGTAGTTTCCATTTGAGCGGATGAATTATCAATAAATGATAGAAATGGTCCGGTTAGCTCAAACAATGCCAGCGTTTCGCCCCAGTGTGCCATTGGGCTCGTCAGTTGGTACAGACACACCTACCAATACGCGTGGCTAGCACATACTGGGAAGGCCATGCAAGACACAAAATACAAGCAGTAGGTGTGTCTGTACCAACTGACGAGCCCAACGGCACACTGGGGCGAAACGCTGGCATTGTTTGAGCTAACCGGACCATTTCTATCATTTATTGATAATTCATCCGCTCAAATGGAAACTACATCATATTCCCTTTGGGAATATTCAAAACCTTATTTGGATTGCCAAGGTGAGGCTTTTGTTTTTAAGAAAGGGAGTTTGACTCCCGTAGCACATTGGCATGCTCGTGACGTCAATACTGCTTGTATTTTGTGTCTTGCATGGCCTTCTCAGCATGTGCTAGCCACGCGTATTGGTAGGTGTGTCTGTACCAACTGACGAGCCCAACGGCACATTTACCATAATTTGTTCGCTGTGGTCGGCCCTTAACTTTGAAAGGATGATCGCTCCTACCCATGTAAGTGGGCTTTCCCAATCGTTTGCTAAGCTCACCCCATGCTGGTTGATTTGTATACGTGTTGCACATAGCGCAGAGTCTAGATTTCATCCTCCTAGCCTCCAGTGATTCCCACCCTAGTTTCTTTAACATACGGCTCACACTGCTCCTGGGATTAAAGTCACTGAGCACAAATCTAGTGGCCTTTCTTTGTACCATTTCCAACTCATTGATGAGCCCTACTTGATATGGATCCCAAACCGCCGAGGCATATTCCAGAATAGGTCTTACAAGTGACAAATAGCCTAATTCTTTAGCAGAGGTACTACTTCCTTTTAATACCCTCATTACAAAGTGCAGGGATTTGTAAGCTTTTGAAACTACACATCCTACATGGCTACTCCTTTTCATATCATTCCTTACGTGAATGCCCAAATATTTGCAAGAATCTTCTTCTACAAGTATTTCCGAGCCAATGTTATATTGAAAATCCTGCCTTCGCACTTTCCCTATTTTTAAGAGACTACATTTTCTTGTGTTTATTTTCATTTTATTTTCAATCGCCCACTTATAGACCAGGTTCAGGTCCTCTTGAAGCACTGCATTGTCTTGTGAGTCATGTATCTTTCGATATATTACACAATCATCCGCAAACAATCGATAGTCACTGCGAATCCCATTTGGTAAGTCATTTATAAACGCCAAAAATAACAAAGTTCCGATTACGCTGCCCTGAGGGATACCCGACGTTACGGTAATTTCATCCGAGAATATGCCTTCGACTTTCACTTTCTGTGAACGACCCGTCAAAAATTCTTGGATCCATAAAATTACTCTTCTATCAATCTTCGTTGAAGCTAATTTATGGAGTAGCATGTCATGCGGTACGACATCAAATGCCTTCGCAAAATCTATAACCACGGCGTCGACTGAAACTCCATGGTCTAACGATTCGCGAATGTCTGGAAAAAGTGATAGCATCTGACTCTCGCATGAGTAACCTTTCCGAAATCCATGTTGCCTATCATTAAACCATGATAATGTTTCCCACTGTTCCCTCAAGTAGTCGCAAATGAGATGCTTCATCTGTTTACAAACAATGGACGTAAGGCTAACCGGCCTGTAGTTGCCCAATTCAAGTCTGCCCCCTCCCTTAAATATTGGGACTACCGTAGCTCTTTTCCAGTCATCTGGGATTTGCGCATTGTTAATGGACACATTAAACATCACCTCCAAGTATCGTGCCACGGCCCTACCTCCTAGTTTAAGTACTTCACTAACAATATTATCAGGACCCTTCGATACATTGAAACGTAGTTTTTGTATTAGCTTTACAATTGCTGACTGGTTTATTTGGAACAGGGGAGCCCGTGATTCGTCGTTAAGGTCCAACACACAGCTATTGGATTTATTGAACACACTACCGTAAAATACATTTAATTCATTAGCAAAAGGCCTGTTTCTCAGTAATTAATTTACCATCACAGGACATTATCATCGACAAATTATTTGAATTTCCCTTTCTTCTCCTAACATAACTGTAAATTTTTTTCCACCCATCACCTCCCGAACCAAGTAAACCTTGCATATAACTGTCATGAGCAGCCCTCTTTTTTAAGACGAGCTCTCTTGATATGGACTTAAATTTCAACATATACTTGTCACTATCATGTCTTTTATTGTATAATTTCCTAATTTTCCTTTTTAGTCTCCTAATTTCTCGTGTGTAATACTCAGGATCTGGGTTTTGTTTCAGCAATTTAAATGGGACAAATTTATCAACAGCGCTATTTAAAATTTTCAAAAAGTTAGTCCACAGGATATTAATGTGATTTCCTTCCGATGCCCATCCTACAAATAGCTCACTCAAATACCCCTGAAACTTGCCCTGATCCGCCCTGCGATACTGGAATATGATCTTTTTTGCTACATCAGAGTCTAATTTTGTAATGTCACCATATCTAATATTTAATTCAACCCCAGAATGGTCACTAATTCCTGGTACTTTCAGACAGTTAATATACAGCTCTACAGGCCTTACGAGATAAACATCTAAGGTATTATTGTCTCTAGTTGGGAAGTCAACTACTTGGGAAAATCCCCCCTCCCTTAAGAATTTATTTTCAGCGCTCTGAGCTTGACCACAGCTAGTTGACTCACCAGACCAGTCTACTTTGGGGAGGTTTAAATCTCCAGCAATTATTATGCTCTTTTTCATAGCATTACCCGTACTAGTTTTATCATACAGTGTTTCGAGGAGAGAAAAGTTATCTTTCGGTGCTCTATACGCCCCTATCACCTGAAGAGGGAATTTATTTCCTTTATCCGAAATTTGTACACATAACATTTCATGATCCATATCAGCCCACTTTAAGAAACTAGCTATATTTTTGCGCACACAAATAAATAGCCCACCAGCTCGCTTCCCCCGATCCCTTCTGTACATTTCGTAGGTCCCTTGAATTATTTCGCTACTATTTATGTCCTCATATAACCAAGATTCAGTTGCAATGACAATGTACACATGTAATGATGAAGTGAATGCTTTGTTATTTGCAGATGATGTGGTGATTTGGGAAAGGGAGAAAAGGAAGTACAAAAGAGACTGGACATTTGGAATGAAAATCTGAAGGAATTTGGGATGGTAATTAGTAAAAAGAAAACAGTAGGCCTACTGTGGAAAAGAGGAAAAAGAAAAGTCAAGTGAACATAGATGGGGTATGGTTAGAGAATGTAGAACAGTTTACATATCTAGGTAGCACTAAAAATGGAAGTAATGACATCAACATTGAAATTAATAACAGACTAAGTAAAGGTACCACATTTTATCATCAAGTCTGAGAACTTTTATGGGATGACAAAGTACCCAAGAGAATGAAATTAACACTATATTAACAGTATTTCATACCAATTGTAACATATGGACTGGAAACACTGGTAACGAATAAAAGGCAAAATAGTAAGATACAAGCGGTAGAAATGTAATTTTTAAGAACTTCAGTTAAAAATACAAGAAGGGATAGAATTCAAAATATTAAAATCAGAGAAGAGTTAAATATGGGACCGTTAAATCAGAAGATACAGAAAGCAAGGTTATGTTGGTTCGGACATTTAAAAAGAATGGGTAAGAAAAGTGGAGCAAGAAGGGAATTAGAAAGAGAAGTCAAAGAAAAGAGACCAGTTGGAAGACCGAGAAGAAGGTGGTTGGACCAAATTTTGAAGGACATTAGCGAAGCTGGATTGGATGTGGCAGAAGTGATGGAACAGGAAAAATGGAAGGGCAGAAAGGAGTGGAGGAGGCTTGTAAACCACACCCGGGTGACTTGGATGATGATGATGGCGATGGTATAACTATGAATGTAGATTGAAGCCAGTCTTGAGGAATAATACCGGTTGTATAAACCGTATTAAATATATCTACCAACAACCCTAAATTTTCTTGATTAATGAGTTTTATTAATTCAGATGATATTGAATCAGAACCTGGTGCTTTGTTGTCTTTTGCATTTTGAACTGCGTGAAGTATATCTTCCTTTGTAATTTCTGGGCCACAGTCATTCTGTTGTTCTTCATACGCCGGATCAATTTCTCTTTAATCTGCATACAAATCTTGCACCGGTATGTATTCCGTCCATCTGTTTATTTTTTCCCTCCGCATCACAAAGAATATCAGAATTTTTGTCCCGCAATATGCTTGTCTTTCTAATTATATTCGTACCAGTTAATTCTTTAACTTTCTGTTATATCGTGGGAGATACAAGATAAATAACACACACTTGTTAATATAAAACAATGGTTTATTTAACACTAGTTGATACACAACAATACACAAGGTGGACTAATTTGAGTGGTCCTGAGCGGAACTGACGTCTACAATCTGCGGGCATATACAGAGTGGTCCACCAGCCCCTTATTGTTTAGTTTTATGAAACCCAACTAACATTGCATTTCTCCCGATGGTCGATATTGCTCTGCGCTCTGTCTGTGTGACAGCATTGTAATTGGGTCATGGGTCTAGCAAAGAAAAACCGACCGTAAACTTTTCCCCGCCAATTACTACGGCCCATTCTACTAACATATGACTTATTGCTCCTTGAAATAACACACATACACGTAATACGATCGAATTAATAGCTTACGCCACGTGATGTGTAATAGTAGAAAGTTAAATCAACACCATAAACCATGATTTAAGACTTTGACATGGACTTAAACGTTTGATGTGGGACGGCTACAGTAACTACAGCACGTTTAGCGTGCGGTATCTACCATGTGTTGGCAGCTGAGACGGTTAAAGCCTGACCGTACGTGGTGGGCGCGAACGGGTAGGACACAACTTCGAATCCAGTGGTAAGCATACTTTTTTCAACGAAAGCCCATGCTCCATTTTAGTGGGGATGTAACCACATTGCCATATTTATTGCCTTACGATGTATTTTTGTGAAGAGTACGTTGAATTTTGCTGATTTATAAAGAGAATACAATCGAATTGGTAAGTTATGCCACGTGACCTGTAATGGCAAAAAAATAAAAAACTGGCATGAATATTAACATAACATATCGAAGTGTCGCTCCGGAGGTCCGGGTTTGATTCCCAGGTCTGCCAAGAAATGTAATACTTGTTCGAGGGCTTAGATTGGGTACACTTAGCCTCGTGAAGAAAATATGCATAGTTCACCAATTTCCGGACGCTGGCATTCTCTACACGGATGGTTCGAAGGTGGACGAGAAAGTGGGTTGTGCTTACGTTATTGATGGTGCAAATACCAAGATCTCTTTGCCTGAGGCCTGTAGTGTGTTTACTGCGGAGCTCGTTGCCATCTATGAAGCTCTGCAGTTTGCACTACAGGATGCACGAATCCACTTTCTCGTTTGTACCGACTCTTTGAGTTCGGGGCAATCAATTGCTAGATGTTCCCCACAACACCCCCTAGTGCAGCGAATCCACGACCTACTAGCCGGGCTGTGCCACGCTGACACTCAAATCGCCTTTCTGTGGCTTCCAAGCCAAATGGGAATTGCGGGAAATAAGTTAGCGGATCAAGCTGCAAAAATTCAATTCCAAATTTGTAATCTTTAATCTGTGTTAAGAGGGGCAGATGACCTCGTAGTTCCTCCCCTTAAAACAACTATAACTAACTAAAATATGTGAAGAGGTGGGTTCGATTCCCACCTCGGCCACCCTGGAAATGGTTTTCCGTGGTTTCCCACTTCTACTCCGGCCAAATTCTGGGACGGATTCTATCTTAGGCCAAGGCCGCCTCCTTCCCAATCCTTAATTGCAAATACACACATCATTACAAGCCCGCAATAACTCAGGTTATCAGACAAATTCTACACACACACCCAAGTACACGGGGCTAAATGTCAGCGATGTTCTAGCCCCTCAAATGAAACAAAACAACAACATATCGAAGGATATTCTGATCGCCAGTGCTTGCATCGAAGTATACGTACCCAAGGTATTATTAGCCTAATTTCAATTTTTGCAAAAAATGAAAGTAGACTTATGAGAGCTACACAGGGCCAAAAATTATGTGTCTGTCTGTGTGTGTGTGTACTCTGAATGTCTGTCCCCCCTATCAATTCGAACACGGTGAAACCGAATTGAACGAAATTTGGTACAGAGGTAGAACTAGCAAAGGGCACCTCAGTGTCATGTTTTATATCTCCGCCATGCGCCATCTTGACGGAAACGTAATGGGGGCCACCCAAATGTTCAAAGCTTAAATCAAATTATGACTAACCTAATCATCCGATCTCTACCAAATGTTGCAACAACATATATGTATATGGTAAACGTTTTTTGACTTAACTACAAGGTAATCAGCCCAATAGTTTGCCGATGGCGGCCATGTATGTGTGCAAATCGATTCCCCCCATCAATTCAAACACGGTGAAACCGAATTGAACGAAATTTGGCACAGAGCTAGCACTAGCAAAGGGCACTCCAGTGTCATGTTTTATATTGCCGCCATCTTGACGAAAACGTAATAGCGGCCACCCTAATGTTTAAAGCTTGAATCAAATTACGACCAACCTAATAATCTGAACTCGACCAAATTTTTGCAACAACATACATTTAGGTATAAAGAATCTTTTGACCAAACTACAGGGTCATCGGGCCAATAATGTGCGGATGGCGGCCATGTATGTGTGCAAATCGATTCCCCTTACAATTCAAACACGGTAAAACCGAATTAAACGAAATTTGGTACAGAGGTAGCAATAGCAAAAGGCACCTCAGTGTCATGTTTTATATTGCCGCCGTCTTGACGGAAACGGAATTGCTGCCTCCCAAATGTTAAAAGCTTAAATCAAATTACGACCAACCTAATCATTTGATCTCTACCAAATTTTGCAACAACATACCGTTTTGTGGGAATCATCTTTTGACTGAACTACAAGGTCATCAGCCCAATAATTTGCATATAGTGGCCATGTATGTGTGCAAATTGATTCCCCATATCAATTCAAACTGGTGAAACCGAATTGAATGAAATTTTTTACAGAGGTAGCAAAGCGAACAGGGTCCTCATATTCATGTTTAATATCCGTATAGCACGTTGTATTTCAACAAGCTACTACAACCAACATTCAATTATACTCCTTGAAAAGGACAAGGAGTTATAACAATACCCATGCATTTAGGAGAAAATAGGCTAGGCCTATATGTTCTGTACTGAACATCTTGTTTTGTTATTAAGTTAAAAAAAAAGTCTTAGCATATCTTTAGGCAGCTGCTGTGATCGCTGGTACAAAATCCTATATGGTTCTGTTCTCTTCGTCAGTACACCTGCTTGTATGACCGAAGTGTATCACACGCTAGCATTTTGTACGCTAAGTTGTATGAAATAAAACATTGCGAAGGGCTATCGTTTGAGGGTATTATTTGCAGTTCATTCGCCTTATTAACGCAAAGCGGTCTAGAAACTTGCTTTAAGTAAATTAGAAAACATGCCAGGTACTGAATGAATGCATTCCAATCAATATTTAAGATCTAACTGTAATAATTGAATATTTTACCATACGCGTAAATATGAAGCCCAACAAAACCCTCCAGAATGTGTTGGAAAAGTGTGCAAGTGGTATTGCGTCCGCTCGCTGTTTCCAAGATCCCGGGTTCAAGACTATCCAACGGTATTTTTTAAAATTCTTTTTAACTATTTTACTATACCCTCCCTACCTCGTACAGCAAGATTTCAACTTGGTTTTGTTCACATTATCTACGAAGACGATAGGGAAAGTTATTTTCTTGTCTCATTTAAATGGTTATTTTCCCTGAATACTATTCAAAACCTTGGATGGATACAATTCGTTATAATTATTATTTTTTTAGTCGATTTTACCCTCCAGGTTGGGTTTTCGCACGGACTCAGCAAGGGATCCCATCATTACCGCCTCTACGGGCAGTGTCCTGGAGCTTGAAACATCTCGTCTGGGGGATACAACTGGGGAGGTGAGATCAGACATAGAGTTCATTTTCTACAGTTTTTATGCACTCCTGAAAAGTTGGCATAATGTGACTTACGTTAGTTTGGTTCTGAGGTACAGAATTGCTTCTGGCTTCTACAAAAGAGTGGACTACTCTGAGTGGGCATCGACAACGCACGTCGTCGCAAAAGAAGAACGACAAACTGAGGATCACAGGCAACTACAAGCCTACTCTCAACCCGCGGATCATCATCGATGAACATCCGATTCCCAAGGTGGAACATCTGTTCAACCGAATGCGAGGCGCCACTCTCTTCTGCCGCCTGGATATCTCCGACGTGTACACTCATCTCGAGGTCGACGATGAGTTCAGCCATGCTCTCACGCTTAACACGCCAACTCACGGTCTGATCCGCCCAACGCGAGCAGTATATGGAGCAGCTAACATCCCTGCTATCTGGCAGCGGCGAATGGACACAGTCCTGCATGGTCTCCCAAACGTCGTAAGTTTTTTCGATGCCAGTATAGTTTTTGCTGATAGCTTGGAAAATATGATGCAGGCCCTCAGCACCACTCTGGAACGGTTTCGGCAACACAAGCTCAACAGAGCCAAATGTGTATTCGCTCAAACATCCCTGGAAGCCCTTGGCCACAAAATCGATGCGTCAGGCATCCACAAGTCTTATGCACCGAAACCGACTACACCAGAACTCCAACTGTTCCTTAGTAAAGCAACCTACTACAACTCGTTCATCCCTGATTTGTCCACCAGAGACCGACCACTCAGGGACATGCTGCCCAAGGACCCTCTCATCTGGACACCAGAAGGCGACAGGGCATACAAAGACATCAAGAACGCCCTAACCTCGCCCCAGGTACTCATGCAGTATGACCCAGCGTTACCATTCCTGTTGGCCACGGACGCCAGCAAGACCGGCCTGGGCGCAGTATTGTCACACCGGCTCAGCAACGGGAAAGAACGTCCAACAGCTTACGCCAGACGAACGATGACAGAAACGGAGCAAAGGTACCCTCATCTCCGCACGAGACTCAACTTGACCAAGCCACGTCGAGGTCACCGTGCAACCGACCAAGTCACCACGCAACCAAGCAGGTCACCGCGCAACCGACGAAGCCACCACGCAACCAACCAGGTCATCGCGCAACTGACCAAGTCACCGTGCAACCGACCAAGCCACCACGCAACCAACCAGGTCACCGCGCAACCGACCAAGCCACCACGCAACCAACCAGGTCACCGCGTAACCAACCAAGCCACCACGCAACCAACCAGGTCACCGCGCAACTGACCAAGTCACCACGCAACCAACCAGGTCACCGCGCAACCGAGCCTGAGACTAGTTCGCTTCACCGAGACACCAGCAGCAGTCCAAACACCACCAGCCAGACCAGCTACACCTGTAAACAGGACACCACCTATTTCCCAAACCCCTTTTATTCCTCGCAGGAGTACTCGCCAGCACCGACCACCATTGAGATTCTCTCCTGATTAAGTTTCTTAAATCATCCATTTAAAAGAGGGATGAAATGTTGTGTATTTACTTGAGATAACATGAACATTCTAGTTGCAGAACATTCCAATCTGGAACCTTCCATATACAATGTATACAGTGTGGTCCACCAGCCCCTTAATTTTTTTCGGAGGAAGGCAACCCAACTAACGCGTCACAGTCATCCTAAAAACATTACGTCCATAGTACAACTTTACCTTTAAGTACATGCTCGCGAATATAGTAGAAATCAATAGTGGCAGTGTTATTTCAATGGCCTCACATATAATGCATGATTGAAACGATCAGAGCTCCGAATAACTCCTTCTTACGTTTGGACATGAAGTGTCTACGAATAGATTCAATACATGCCAGCAATACACCATGGCCCTCGGAAGCTATGGTGGCTAAATCAAGAATTGCTAGAGTAGCGGTAACGATGTCGCATTGTAGTAGGTTCGAACCTTGAACTAGTAGATTTTTTTTTTTTTGCTTAATGTCGTTTATTGTGGATGTATTATGGACGCCTATCTATCTGCTCCAACGAGTGATTTTTTTATTTGGTCCTGAAAAGTACCGTACTTATCCGATGGTACGCAGCCAGATTGGACGACGACATAATGATCTGTAGAACGAAAGCAAGGATTCCTGTATATTCAAGGTACAAGTGTTCGAAATTTTGACCACCTTGGTTTAAAGAAAAACTCCGACTCACTCAGACGACCCACATAGCAAATAGGTTTGTTATGTGGGTAGGCTCACGAATAAATACATCAGACCGAAACTATAATTTCTTTCAACGGCGTCTGTCCGAAAAGCGCTTGCTATACACATACAGTAATAGTTAGTTAGTGAGGTTTTAAGGGGCGGAACTACGTGGTCATCTGCCCCAAACATACAGTAAATACAGATAATTATAAAGTTATTGGTTTTACGTCCCTTTTAATTACTCTGGCTTTTAGATACGCCGGGGTGCCGGAATTTTGCTCCGAAGTGGATCTTCAACGTGCCAGTAAATCTACTGACACGGCTCCCTCGCAATTGTGCACCCTCAAATGGCAGCTGACTGCGCCAGGATACGAACCTGCAACCTTGGGCACAACAAGCGAGACCGTTACCGCTGAGCCACGCAGCAAGGCAGTAAATAGAGAACGTGTCATATTATTATTATTATTGTTCTAGGATAAATATTGAACTATTAAAATTCTAATAATCACGAATAGTGTCGCCTCCGTTGCGTAGTGGTTAGCGTGATTAACTGCCACCCCGGACGTCCTGGGTTCGATTCCCGGCTCTGCCACGAAATTTGAAAAGTGGCATGAGGACTGGGACGGGAACTACTCAGCCTCGGGTGGTCCAAATGAGTAGAGAGGGTTCGCTTCCCACCTCAGCCATCCTCAAAGTGGTCTTCCACTTCGCCTTCGGGCAAATGCCGGGAAGTTACCTACCGTACGGCCACGGCCGCCTCCTTCCCTCTTCCTTGCCTATCCGTCCCGATCTTCCCTTCCTCAAGGGGACCCTGTTCGCTTTGCAGGTGAGGCATAGCTAACACTTGAATTAGGCAGCAAAAAACTATTAACATTATTAAAGTTGTATATACTTAACCCCTTTATTGGTATTTCCTTTAGAATTAACGCAATATTCCGGCAGGACTGGACTTATGTTGTTTTTTTTTGGCTGTACTTATGAAATCGTTTTAGAACTTAAGACTGGACTTGCGTTATGTTGGCTGTACTTATAAAATCGTTCTAGGACTTAAGACTGGACATGCATTTTATTGACTGTACTTATAAAACCAGGTTTAGGACTTAGCACTATGACAAGGTGTGTTAATGGGACTTGCGTTTTAATGTATTCTTAACGCCTCAGAGCCACAATAACGAAAGTGGATTTAAGTTTGTCTGGCTCAATCATAGGTTGGGACTTACGTTCTTACAACCCTTAGTAAATACAAAACCCGATGTTTCACCGGACTTAAGTTGTAATGGCTTAATGTAGAATCAAATTCGGCATAGGCTACAATGATGTAATAAACTGAAAATCGTAATTTTTAGCCTATTTTCAATTTTGAAAAAAAAAAAAAAAATAGGCTTATGAGATCACCTTTTGTCCGTGTGTGTGTGTTTGTGTGAGGAGTGTGTGTGTGTGTGTGTCCCCTAATAAAATCTAAAAGGCTGAAGCGATTTCAATGAAACTCGGTAAGTTCATAGCACTATTCCGGACGACCCCGACCGTGCCCTTCAAATTTTGTTACCTCTCACCAATCCAACATGGCGGCTGTGCGAAATATTTCACCAGCATTCAATATCTTCGAAACTATTCGCGATATCACCCTGAATTTTTTACGTTGATAAAGGGAACTTTTAGAAATTCACCTATGTGACTTTTGAAAAACTGGTAACTACAAAACCAACATGGCGGCCACGCGATTCGCGACATTTAAATAGACGTTTCTCGCGATTTAACCGACCAAACGCATTAAAACTTGGTACAGTATATGTTTATACACATTGTAATGCACCGACATCTAACTTGGTTCAATTGTTTACATAACCACAAGATGGCGGATGTGCGAAATATTTCACCGGCATTCTATATCTCTGAAACTGTTAGCGGTATCACCCTGAAATTATGTACGGAGATAAAGGGCACTACTGGATGTTCATCTATAAGACTTTCAAAAACCGGTTAACTACAAAACTAATATGGCGGCCAAGCCAATTTCAAAAGTTTAAGTAGACCTTTCTCGCGATTTAATGTTCCAAACGCAATGAAATCTGGTACAGGAAATGTTTATACTCATTGTAATGCACAGGTATCTAATTTAGTTCAATTGTTTACATAACCTCAAGATGGCGGCTGTGCGAATTTTAAAATTCAGTTTTTATTTCTTGTGTCGTAATCATGCGATCGAAGTGAAAGTTTGAATAATGAATTATTTTAAATGAATTAATTCCTGCCGCTCCTTCCGGAGCATAGGGCCTTGGCGAAATTTCTCCACGCAGTACGGTTCCCGGCCATTCTCTTCACTTGACTCCAGTTCTTGTCCACCTCTGCAATTTCATTTTCGACCGTCCTCTTCCAGGTCTTCTTAGGTCGACCTCGCTTCCTGGCGCCTTGAGGAATCCAGTCTAGCGCCGCCCTCTCAATAGCTCCGTCCGGCTTCCTTAGTGTGTGACCAATCCAGCGCCATTTCCTCTCCTTGATCTGGATGCTAATCGGTTGTTGATTGGTGATGGTCCAAAGATCTTCATTTGAGATTATGTCCGGTCACCTCACATTCATGATGCGACGCAGACATCTGTTAATGAACACCTGCAGCTGGTTGTTGATCGGTTTTGTAACTTTCCATGTTTCACAGCCGTAGAGAAGAATCGACTTTACGTTGCTATTGAAAAGGCGGAGCTTGGTCTTCCTGGAAATGTTTCTATTTCTCCAGATGGGGTAGAGCTGGACAAAGGCACCATTTGCCTTCCTGATACGGCTTCGAACATCTTCCTCTGCTCCCCCATCATTTGTGACTATACTTCCAAGGTAGAGGAAGGACTCAACTCGCTCAATGTCCTTTCCGTTGACTGTCAAACTAGTCGTGATGTCAGAATTTATCCTCATCTCTTTGGTATTGTTGGTGTTGATCATCAGTCCTGCACGTTCTGCTTCTCTCTGCAACCTCCCCAGCTTATCTTCTATGTCTCGGTACCGTTGTGCCATAAGACAAATGTCGTCTGCGAAATCCAGATCTTCAAGCCTGTCATTTATACCCCATTGAATACCCCTCTTCCGTCCTCCCATTCCCTTCTTCATCACACTATCCAGGACCAACAGGAACAGAGTGGGGGAAAGGACACACCCCTGTCTCACTCCGGAACTGACCTTTATCTTTTCTGTTAATTTGCCTTCGTGAAGAACCTGGCACTCATACCCTTCGTACATCTCTTCCATGATTCTGATGATCTTTGTTGGAATTTTATATTCCTCGAGGGTCTTCCACATGATTCTTTGATTTACGGAGTCGAAGGCTTTCTCGAAGTCAACAAATGTGAGGTAAAGGGTATTCCGCCACTCCACACTCTGCTCCAGGATGATTCGGAGGGTGTTGATAAGATCCACACAGCTGCGATGTTGTCGAAATCCAGCCTGTTCCTTCCGAAGCCTTTTTTCTACGCAGTCTTTTATACGATTCAGGATGACTCTCGCCAGCACTTTGCTTGGAATGGACAGCAAGGTGATACCCCTCCAGTTGTTACAGTTTGTGGTGTCCCCTTTCTTCGGCAACTTGACTATCAACCCCTTCTTCCAGTCGGTTGGTATTTTCTCCTCCTTCCAGATCTTCTCCAACAGCGGGTACAGCAGATCGATCGTAATATCCAGGTCTGCTTTTAGTACTTCCGCTGGGATATTATCCAGACCTGGTGCCTTCCCGCATTTCATCTGCTTCAACGCTGTCCGTATTTCGCCCCGAGTTGGGGAGTCGAGGCTGATGCTTGGGTCACTTTCTGCTTCCTCTTCATCTTCTCCTCGCTGCTTACTTTCTGGTCCTCTATCTCTATTAAGAACCTCCGCAAAGTGTTCTCTCCATCTTGTCAGCTGCTGTTCTCACGTCGTGAGGATCTCGCCCGTCTTGCTCTTCACAGGCCTAGTTTTATTAAAACCTTTCTTCGAAAGCATCTTTGTGATGCCATAGAGCTCCTTAACGTCCTCCCTTATTGCCGCTTCTTCTGCTTTCTCCGCCTGCTCATCAATCCACCTCCTATGATCCTTCCGTACACTCCTCTTTACCTCCCTGTTTGCTGTTGAATACTTTGCTTGTGTGAGAGCCTTCTGCTGCCTAGTCTTGCAGGTGTTGAGCTTGGCCTTAATCTCCTTCCTATAATTTATCTTGTCCCAGGTCTGATCGGATATCCATTCTTTCCGCAGGTAGTTCTTGTACCCGAGCTGCATCTCACTGGTTTCCACGAAGATATTCTTTACCTCGCTCCACACAGTCTCCACGTCCTTCTCTGTCTCTGAGTCCAACACCTGGAATTTATTTCTGAGCTCCAGTTTAAATTGGTCCAATCTCTGCTGGTTCTTAAGCTTGCCCACATCAAACTTGTTGTGCCGAGTGTCAAACTTTCAGCGGACTGCGACGATCTTCATGGGGAAGTTGGCAACCACAAGATGATGGTCACTACCAACGTCTGCTCCTCTCTTGTTCCTAACATCTTCCAAGCTTCTTCTGAACCTCCTGCTCACCGCGATGTGATCAATTTGATTTTCTGTGACTTGATCAGGAGACACCCAGGTGACCTTGTGGCACCGCCTATGAGGAAATACCGTGCCACCCATCACCAAATCCTGATTGGCGCAATATTCCGTAAATTTCTCCCCATTGTCATTCATCTCACCAAGGCCATGTTTACCCATGATCTGCTCCAACCCCTCATTGTTTGAGCCCACCTTCGCGTTGAAGTCTCCCATACAATGAGAATGTCCTTCTTACTTGTTTGTCTTGTGACATCTCGCAGCATTTGGTAGAATTCTTCCTTCTTCTCTGGCTCCAATTGTTCTGTAGGCGCATATCATTGGACGATGATCACATTCCTGATCTTTGTCTTGAACCTAGCAAACATGAGCCTACTTGAAATTGGCTTCCACTCCATAAGGCTTCTCTTTGCATTTCTGTTGAGCAGCAACCCCACTCCATCCCTGTGTTCTTCATCATCGCCCCCAGAATAGAGAAATGTAATTCCATCTGTTGTCTGTATTTCACCAAATCCTGGCCACCTCACTTCACTCAATCCTAGGATATCCAGCCCATAGTTCTTCATCTCCCGTGTCACTTGTTTCAGTCTGGTTTTCTCCATCAAGGTCCTCACATTCCAGAAACCGATTTTCGTAGTCCTCTTCATGCCAAAAGTCGTCATCAGGTTATCCGTCCGGTTTTGTAATTTCGCTTCAGTTTCCGTAATCAGTTTATTTAAGAGGAGCGAGTGATTAACCCACTGCCTCCGAGTGCCTTGGAGGGACTGCCACCTGAAGCCTGAGGCACCAGGCTGATTTTCTGTCAGGGTTTCTTCCCTTAGCCCTTGAAGAACCAACTCCAAACTACAATGCAACAGTTGTTTCACCAGAGCCCCGTTAGCCGTAATTTCTTCAGGGTTCCTGTAGGGCCTTCACAGCTACCGTAGCGGTCTTGAGGCACACAAAGTCCCCACTGTACTTCACCCCTACAGGCAATCCCCTACTTAATTACGTTGCCCATCTCCCACGACGAGGACGAGGGGTTGGATTTGTGGCAGACTTGAATAATGAACCTACGCAATAATTTTCCTTTAATGGTACATTACTCTATGGCCTATACATTTAACAATCCAACATGGCGACCATCCGAAATATTTAGACGGCTCTGAATATCTACGAATCAATTATACCAATCAATCTGAATGTTTTTATGTTCGTAGGGGCTATGAACTTAAGTTCACCTATAGGACTTTAAATAACCTGGTGATCACAAATCCAACATGGCGGCGACGCGAAGTATGAACATTCACATGGACGTTTCTCGCAATTGAACCATCCGAGTGCAGTGAAACTTGGTACAGTAAATCCTTATACGAATGATAATCCACTGGCATCTAATTTGTTTCAATTGTTTCCATAACCACAAGATGGCAGCTGGGCGAAATTTTTAAACCTCCTTGTTACTTCTTGTGTCCTAATCATGCGATTGAAGTTTAAATGCTACACGTACGCAATAATCTTCATGTAACAATACATAACTCTAGGACCTGCATATATAAAATCCAACATGGCGACCATCCGAAATATTTAGTCGGTTCTCAATATCTACGAATCTATTACAGCTATCAAACTGAAATTTTGTATGTTGATAGAGGCAATTAACATAAGTAGGTTATATGAAAATCGGCTGTATAGTTCTTCACGGAACTACTTGTTGGGCTTACGTTCATCTGGTTCTGAGGTACAGAATTTTCTTGTCGATTTCCTTGGCGTAGGCATCGCGGAGGGTAACTGGTACGTCTCGAGCTCGGGCGAAAACGGGTGTGGCTCCAGCCTTCAGGTGCATCTTCGCTGGGGGACCTGGGACCTTCCCGGGGGGTGTCGCTGAACACATCCTGGTAGCGAGATAGAATGTTTTTGAGCTGCTTCTGTTGTTCCAAGGTCAGAGACTGCTTGTCTGAGAGCTTGTGGATTGGATCGGATTTTCTGAAGAGGTGACCAAAGTCGATCTCCCGTGCAAACTCCGAAATCCACTCTCGGCCAAAGAGCGATTCGACTTCATCGTCAACCACGTAGAGATTCAGGTTCCTTGTTGTGGTTCCGATGGTGGTGCACACTGACGTTTTGCCAATACATTTGATCGGATGACCGGTGTAACTGACGAAGTTACGATCATTTTTCTGCAACACAAAACCTGGTTTGATCATACTTAGCTTTGATTTGCTCATGGTTGAGCAGGGGGCGCCGGTGTCGAGTTCCATTTTGACGGTGGTTCCCTCTATGCTGACATCAACCAGTGGCTTAGGTGCTGCTTTGACTGATCCGATGACCTCGATTTTGCTGAGGTACTCCACCGCGTCGAGGTTCTCTGCCGGAAACTCTTCTTCGGTCACGTGATTTGTTGTTCGATGTTTCCTCGATTTCGATCCGCAAACTTTTCTGATGTGACCTTTCTTGCCACACTTCAGGTACTCGGCGTTCAGGAACCTGCACTGACAGTGAGGGTGAGCTTCACCGCACCCTGCACATGTAGATTGGTTATCCTGGAATGCACTTCGGTTTGATTGATGTGGCCATTGGTGCTGTCTGGTTAGGTTGTAAGACCCTTGACTTCGATGAGCTGACTTGCTGCGTGGCGGCTGCTGGTTGCTATTCTTCCTGGACAGAGGCTTCTCGTATCCAATCCGATTGGTTGATTCAGACTTAGCGGAAGCTGTTTTGACCTTGTCGGTGGTGATACGAGTAGATTCAAGTGCGTGAGCGATTTCATATGTCCCGGTGAAGTTCTCTGTTTTTTTTTTTTGCAATAATCTCGTCGCACATTTATCGTGATTCCAACCCTGCGAGCATTTGTTCAATTAACATGCGATCAAAACGTTGCAGCCTGCCGCAGTCTTAAGGTGAAGCTAGCGATGGTTTCTCCTTGCTTCTGCATTACACTCCGAAATTTGATGCTCTCAGCAAACTTGTTGCGGGTGGCGTCAAAGTGGTCTTTCTGCTTAGATTGAATCTCATTGTATGACAGAGTTTCGGGATCATTAGGACATTCCAGGATCTTCAGGGCATCATTGAGTTCAGATCCCATTTAAACACGTGCAAAGTGTGCATGCTGATCCGCGGGTACCTTACTCAGGTTGAGCGCCCAGGTAAAGCGAGTGAAATAGTCGGCTACAGTCGTCCCGTCGGTAGCACGATACGGTTGCATTGTGAACTTTGGCGGTCGAGGCTGTGATGCCGTTGTTGACCCTATTGTCTGTCGGTTAGCGTCGGTGATCATTGCTGAGAATTGTTGGAGTTGCTCAGAGGTTAAGTCCGGCATGGTGAAGATGAGTGGAGAACAGTATTTCTAACACGCACTTGCGATGAACTTAGTTCGGTGCACACACTTGCGTTGAGGTTAGAAAGTTCACTCGGTTTAGTATTTCCAACACGCACGGCGATGAACGTCGTTCGGTGCAACACTTGCGTTGAGGTTAGAAAGTTCACTCGGTTTCACAAAGTTATTTATCTTATCCCACTTCTGACACCACTGTTATATCGTGGGAGATACAAGATAAATAACACACACTTGTTAATATAAAACAACGGTTTATTTAACACTAGTTGATACACAACGATACACAAGGTGGACTAATTTGAGCGGTCCAGAGCGGAACTAACGCGGAACTGAAGAGTATGCGCGGAACTGACGTCTACAGTCTGCGGGTGCATATATACATAGAGTATGGAAGGTTCCAGATAGGAATGTTCCAGATTAGAATGTTCTGGGCATAGCAAATAGAATGTTCATGTTATCTCAAGTAAATAGAAAACATTTTCTAGAATGTTCACGTTAAGTCAAGTAAATACACAACACTTTCTTATGAAGATTGAAACTATCATGTTTTAAGGCCAGTCTTTCAATATCCATACACTTCTCATTGTACCGTTCTTCTTTTGCTTTTCGTATTTTCCTTCTTATATCTGCATTAATGCTATTGTATTTATATCCTTATTTTTATTAAACCTTCTCTTGTCCATTAACTGTAATATGTCATCCGTCATCCATCCCTTCTTGCCTGTCATTTATCCTCCTTCAAAACTTCATTGCTTGTCATCAATAATACCGTCTTGACCTTTTTCCATTTCTCTTCAACATGAATGTTCGATGTATTATGTATTGTCCTCAACTCGTCATTAATTTGATCATAAATTTGGTTTCTTACAACTGGATTCTTCAATTTGCTGTCTTTTAAGTACTTTCTGGAACTTGGCACGAAACTTTGCAACCAATGGATTATGGTCTGATCCTATGTCTGCTCCAGGGAAAGTTTTTACTGCTAGAACCGAATTACGGTAGCGCTTATAGATAAGAATATAATCTATTTGATTCCTCACAATTCTGTCATTTTGATCTACTGGAGATACCCAGGTATATAACATTCTTGCAGGTAACTTGAAGTATGTGTTGGTAATCACCTGTTCATTTGTATGCACAATCAAATGGTGAAATAAGCAAGCATATGGGCACGAAAAAAGAAACAAATAAGCAAATAAAAATTAAATCATAAATATATTGTTTCATACAATTCTTACCTTACATACGCTTGTTACAGTACCTGGTACATCTGGAGATTTTCTTGTGTGAACTAAGCAGTTATTTGTATTTTGTTTTACTTCAGGTTCTTTGCTAACTATTTCTTGATAGAGTCTTCTCTTTATTAAAACAAGCTTCTACGAGATGAGATCCACGCCGTGTTTTATTTAATACAGTTCACTTGCCCAGTATCATGGGTTATATCAGGCATTTTTAGCCTATTGTCAATTTTGAAAAAATAGGCTTATGAGATCACCTTTTGTCCGTGTGTGTGTGCGTGTGTGTGTGTGTGTGTGTGTGAGGTGTGCGTGTGTCCCCCCTAATAAAATCTAAACGGCTGGAGCGATTTCAATGAAACTCGATAAGTTTATAGCGCTATTCCCGGCGACCTCGACCGTGCCTTCAAATTTTGTTACGTCTCACCAATCCAACATGGCGGCTGTGCGAAATATTTCACTAGCATACAATATCTCCGAAACTATTACCGATATCGCCCAGAAATTGTGTACGGTGATAAAGGACACTACCAGAAGTTCACCTATGAGACTTTCAAAAACCTGGTGACTACAAAACCAACATGGCGGCCAAGCGAAGTTGAGACTTTTAAATAGACTTTTCTCGCGATTTAACTATCCAAACGTAATGAAACTTGGTACAGCAATTGTTTATGCACATTGTAATGCACTGAAGTCTAATTTATTTCAATTGTTTACATAACCTCAAAATGGCGGCTGTGCGAAATATTTCACTGACATTCTATATCTCCGAAACTATTTCAGATATCACCCTGCAATTTTGTACGGTGATAAAGCGTACTGATACAAGTTTACCTCTGTATATTTCATAAACCTGTAAAGTACAAAACGAACATGGCGACCATGCGAATTTGAAATATTTTAATAGACTTTTCTCGTGATTTAACTCTCTGAGCGCAGTGAAATGTGGTACAGTAAATGATTTTGCAGATTGTAATGCACTGACATCTAATTTAATTCAATTGTTTACATAACCTCAAGATGGCGGCTGTGCGAAATTTAAAAATTAAGTTCTTATTTCTTGTGTCGTAATCATGCGATCGAAGTGAAAGTTTGAATAATGAACCTAGGCAATAATTGTCCTTGAATGGTACATAACTCTATGGCCTATACATATAACAATCCTAAATGGCGAGCTTCCGAAATATTTAGACGGTTCTCGATATCTATGAATCTTTTACAGCAACCAAACTGAATTTTTTTTATGTTCATAGAGACTATGAACATATGTTCACCTATAGGACTTTCAGTAACCTGGTGAGCACAAATCCAACATGGCGGTGACGCGAAGTATAAATATTTAAATGGACGTTTCTCGCGAATTAACTAGCCGAGTGTAGTGAAACGTTGCACGTTAAATGCTTATACAAATGTTAATCCACTGGCATCTAATTTATTTCAATTATTCGCATAATCACAAGATGGCTACTGTGCGTAATTTTAAAATCTCGTTTTTTTCTTCTTGTGTTCTAATCATGCGATTGAAGTTTGAATACCACACGTACACAATAATCTTAATGTAATAGTACAAAAATAAAAATCCAACCTGGCGACCATCTGAAATATTTAGACGGTTCTCAATATCTACGAATCCGTTACAGCAATTAAACTGAAATTTTGTATGTTGATAGAGGCAATTAACATGAGCAGGATATATGAAAATAGGCTGTATAGTTCTTCACGGAACTACTTGTTGAGTTTCAGGTTTGGTATGCAATAATTCTTCTATTTCCCAGAATTTCCTAGTTAGTTATTGTTGTTTTAAGGGAAGGAACTACGAGGTCCTCTGCCCCAGAGCTGAGTGTCAAGTGTATCTTCCTTTTTGATGAATAGAGAAGTGACTGTGTTGCGCATTGCATTTCTGTTGCTGGATTGTGGGCATTTACCAGAAATTATCCAACCCAAATGAGAATTTTGTAAAACAAGGAAACCTACTCGTGTTCTTCGTTCAGTCTTTAGAAAGTTGTAAAATAGCTATGTGGACTGTAGAATGTAGAGTCTGCTAATACGATGTCACTGGGTAAATTCCATTACTTGTAATTTAACTCCATGGAGGGCATTTGTTCTGTGATGGCAGGAACAGTCTTATGTTTGCATTGAAATCTGAAGGTGATGTCCACACTGTTTCATTGTTGAAGAAGTGTTGTTAATGCCTAGAACAGCTATAGTATCTTTCTTATATAGCAGGTTCAGCCTGTTGACTATGTCTTCTGTAATGAGGTGAGTTTAACTCCCACTGTCTAAGAGACCTCGAATCTTATGAAATTTGCCCCTGTGATCCTTGATTTAGACAATGACAGTGCACAACAATAAATATGATTTGTTATGCGTATCTGCGTGTTCGTCCTTGACAGAAGTGTGGAAGCTTGCAAATAGTGCTTTATTGATAGAAGGCATCTGGTTTGCATTACTGCCGCTGCCATTGTTTTCAAAGTGTAGTAAAGTAGGCCTACAGTGAGATCCTCTCATGGCTCGTCCGGCCAGCGCACCGAGCTTATCTCCCGTTGACTCAGCACTCCCCGCTCGGCATGCTTAGCAATAAGAACAGAACAGCACTTGGCTCACTTTATCCGTGCATGACATGAGATAACAATTAAAATGAAGAAAGGAAGAATTAATACACTAAAGTCGTACTTTATGACAGTAGATGTTGGAAATGTTCTCCTCCTACATCCACACATTTCCGGCATCGTCTTAGGAAGCTCCGATTCACACGCATAAGTTCGTCTTCCGTAATTGAGGCTATTTCTCTCCGAATATGTTCTTTCAGTTCGTCCAACGTGTGAGGGTTTCTTGTCCAAGTCGTCCTAGGGATTTTGTAGGCGTATGTTGTAATCTTTCTGAGATTTAATTTACTTTTTTCTCATTAAGTACACGGTTTTTAACACTTCGCTTCTTATCGAGTAAAGAACCAGTTCCTCTCAATTTGTTTACGACATTCCGCACGGTATCTCTATGTGGAGAGCGTACATCTGGAAAATGTGTTATGAAACGTCCAACGACTTCCCTGCAAGACTCTGTTTTCACATAATTATCGTACATAAATACTCTTACCTCCACCGTGTACACATGTGGAGGCATTATGAGAATTATACCCCAAGTAACACTTCACAACTCGAGAACAGTTGGAGCGACAGATCAACACTAACTTAATATACGTTATAAGCACCGACCAGAACTGCGAAATGCGCGCTGTGTAACAGGAAGTGATCAGTCAACGTGAGGCAGATAAGCTCGATGTGCTGGCCGGACGAGTCATGAGAGGAACTCACTGTATTATGTGCCTTGTTGCATTTACGACGGTGGCCAGATTTGCATTCTGACGTTTTATGTGTCGCCTGAAGACAATTTAAACATAGCCTATTATCACGAGCATGCTGAATGTGATTTGACACAGTCAGCTTCAAAAATGATTCAAATGCAAAAAGTCCTGGCTTATGTACTTGTTTACAATAAGTGGGGCCGATAACCTAGATGTTAGACCCCTTAAAACAACAATTATCATCATCATCATTACAGTAAGTGCATTGATTGTCAATATATGCGACATGTGTATGAGCGGATGGCTTTCTCTTGTATGAGTTTTCCTTGCTACCATTTACCTTGACTTGATTACTAGTAGGTTGCATGCTTTCAAGGACTTGGCAACGGTGCTCTATGAATTATGTGAATTCTTTGAGAGATGAATCTACCTCTAGTTCCCAGCCTCTTCTAGTTTCATAATCAAGGCGATCAATGATAATGCTGTGTCAAAATTACATCTTCAAGTGGGGTATCTGACTGCAATGCTTGCAGTGCTTGTAAATTGATAGAGAATGTACTGATGAATTGCCTGAGATCTTCTGCAGTTTCATTCTTAACTGTAGAAGTATTTAAGACTTCACGAACATGCTTTGATGCTATGAAATCTAGTGCATAATAGTTCCCAAGCTACATTATAATTTGCTTCAGTAGTTGGATGGCTTTGAATTAAAGCCTTTGCCGAACCATGAACTGCTCCTAGTAGGTAATGACATTTTTGGATTGTTCCTAGGTTTGCATTATTGTTTACTAGTAATGTGAAGTTGTCTGCAAATGATAACCAATCCTCATAATTACCACTGAATGTTGGTAGTGTGATTGCTGCCAATTTGAGGTTAATATTGCCATTTCAACTACTGGCTATGATATTGGATTCACTTTTGACGTCACTTTGTGATGGATATAATATGTTTTGCATCCTAGCCTGATTATTATCAACTCTAACTTTTATCTGTACCCTGTTTGATCTGTGTCTTCATCCTCTTCTTCCAACTGAGATTGAACTGTGTCATATTTGCTTTCTAACTCTAACAATGTGTCATAACGGACTCTGATTCCATGTATTGAATGCTCACTATTGAATGATTCTACGAAATTACTTATTCTTGTGATTCTGCCTTTTATTACTGCTCTTTGTTTAACAAGCTTCGAAATTCCATCCATTTTAAGGTTAAGGAATGTATAGGGAAGCAGTTCTGACCTGTATACTACTGCTTACAGATTTTCCTGAATCCTTCGTTGTCAGAATTATGTACACCAAAGATGCACCAAATTAATGTTACCTTGTTGTGAAGATGTAACTTCTGTTGTCGTGTTGGTTTCTCCTCTGATGAAATTCGTCTCTATTTCTCAAATAACATGAACAACCGGCTCAGAGGACCAAAATATATGATATAACCCATGATGCTGGGCAAGTGAACTGTATTAAATAAAACACGGCGTGGATCTCATCTCGTAGATGCTCGTTGTTGGATAAGGAGGCAGTGGTTTTGACAGCGATGGTGTGCATAGCAACAGTTGCTGGGACAGATGTTGATTGACGTGATACAAAATAAAGATAGGAAGTGAGTGACGGTATAGTGTCTGAATCAATGTTATTCCAAGTTAGTTCACATAACATAATTCTGGTGACCCTGACGTGATACGAAAATGGATAACATTGAAAGGACAAAGAAAGTTCGTTCCGTGATTCGGCGATCGGTAACAAAGCTGTGCAATGAAGTCACACGGGAGTTCGAGAAGTCCCAAAGAGATCAAGAAGTCATCAGTGCAGTAATCGAGTTAATTAATAATAAGATGGTAGAACTTAAAGAACTCGATAGTAAGGTGTTAGACGCGCTGTATGATGATTGTGACGAAGAAACTCTTGATGAAGAACAAAATACCATCGTTGAGTATGAAAGGAAAACAACAGTTTTGAGTTTAAAGGCATTGAAAATTAACGAAACAAACGGTGTAACGGGGACAAGCACTGTGTTGAGTTCGTCTGGAGAGGACACGAGGAGGTACAGACTACCCAAAATCGAACTGCGGAAGTTTAATGGGGACTTCAAAGAGTGGCTAGGATTCTGGGCTTCCTTTTCGAAGATTCACGAAGATACTTCACTTCACGACAGTGACAAATTCCATTACTTGGTTCAATCAATGGAAGTAGGATCAAGAGCTCAGGATTTGGTTGGTAGTTACCCACAGACTGCTGGAAACTACGCAAAGGTGATTGAAGCTCTCAAACAACGGTTTGGAAGAGAGAAATTACTGAAGCAGGTGTACGTGCGTGAGCTTTTGAAACTAGTGATTGACAATGCAAACACGAAACAGGCAGTAGAAGTGTATGATAAACTAGAGACACATTTACGGGCAATAGAGACTTTCGGCGTGACCACTGAACAAACAGCTACATTTCTGTACCCGATGGTGGAGTCCAGTCTTCCGGAGGAGTTGATGGTAGCCTGGCAAAGGAGTTCCAATTATGGCAAGGAAGGACCAACTGATCCTGATAAACCTGGTAATTCAAAGAAGTGTGAACTTGATTACCTCATGGACTTTCTCAAACGTGAGGTAGAAGGAGAGGACCAACGAAATCTGGCTAGGGGCGGATTTATTGACTCTTCCATTGAGCGACAGAAGAATAAGTCTCCCAAGTTTCAACGCCAGAAAGAAGAAATACCGACGGCCATGGGACTGTTCTCCAGTCAATCCTCCAGCTGCATCTTTTGTGGGAAGTACCATGATAGCCAGTTGTGTACTAAAGCACACTCTCTGTCATTGGATGAGAAGAGAGCACATGCTAGAGGTAAGAAAGCGTGCTTTAACTGTCTGAAGACAGGACATTTAGCGAAACTGTGTAAGGTGCCTGTGAAGTATCTAATCTGTCACAAAGGTCATACTACTCTTATGTGTTCAGAAATGAGCAGGGGCGTAAAGGATACCACCAACAAAGAGGCTACTTCTGTACAATCGGGTATGTCAAGTTGCTCGGGAGACGTCCTGTTGCAGAGATCCAAACTAAAGAAATCACTAGAAAAGTACGGGTTATGTTCGACACTGGGTCGCAAAGAACCTATATACTGAAGAAAGCAGCAGAGAGGTTAGGACTACATCCGGTGAAGGAAATAAGATTGTGTCATATGTTATTTGGTTGTGCCAAGGAATTTCGTGAGCATAAAGTATACCAAATAGATATCAGCAATGTGAGTGGTTCATTTAAAGAGAAGATCAATGTGTTGGATCACCCCCAGATGTGTGAAGTGATTCCTCAAGTGCCTAAAGGACCTTGTTTGAGAGAACTTCGATGAGAGAAGATTTGGGTTGACGGTGCTGGGGAGGGACCATCGGAAATTGATATCTTGATTGGGAATGACCTGTACGGTAAGTTGCTGACTGGTCGTGTTCAACAACTCAAGAATGGTCTTACAGCAATAGAAACTAAGCTTGGTTGGACAATTAGTGGACGGAAAATGGGTCCAGGTATGGGTGACAGTATCTCAATGAGTGTGATATCCTTGAAACAAAGTGAAGTCACGATTTCTGACTCGTGGGACTTAGATTTAATCGGTATTCAGGACCCCATTGAACCCACTTCCAAGAGAAGACGGGAAGAGCAAGCAAAGGTACATTGTGGGCAACATGTCAGCCAGTCATCTGATGAACGGTACACGGTGGGATTACCTTGGATTTGTGAACCTGTGAGTATTCCCAATAATTTAGAAATTGCTCAGAGAAGATTGGAGTCTACTACCGAGAAGCTCACAGAACGGGGAGTGGTCGACAAATATTCCAAAGTGTTTACAGCATGGTTAAAAGAAGGAATCATTGAAATAGTGCCAGACAGTGAGATTGATAACAATGCACATTACCTACCTCACCACCCAGTATTGAAACCAGAGAGCCTTACCACACCTATCAGACCGGTCTTCGATGCTTCTTGTAAGAGGGGTAGAGCTCCCTCTCTCAAGGATATAGTGGAAGATAGAACCCCAGCTTTGGATATCTTGGAGAAAATGAACACTCAAAGAAAACTCCGCCACCTTAATAGAGTCTGAGAAACCTTCAAGTCAAGATTCAGGAAGGAATATCTAGGACTCCTTATCCAGAAAGGGAAAGAGAAGAATCCGACAGCGATCAGGGTGGGAGATCTAGTGCTCGTCGAGACAGCCAATAAGAGAATCGAGTGGCCCACCGCTCGAATCATTGACTTAATACCTGGCGCAGATGGCAACATTCGGGTGGCAAAACTCAAGACCAGTGTAGGAGTGTTTGTTCGTCCTTTACAGCGTCTCTATCCTCTAGAGGTTTCAACAGTCGACAAACATTTCGCTGTGGTAACAGAAAAGGGCCATGAGGAAAATCGTGGTGAATCTGTAAGTGAAGTGGTTAATGATGAGAAAGAACCACTTAAGACCAAATGAGGTAGAGAAGTTAAGCGACCAGCTAGATACTGGGATAATTGATTACTCTGTTTAACGACGATACATGATAACCTTTTGGGAGTACATGTACTGTCCTGTGTTAATAGTGTGGCAAGTTTCAATGTTGTTCCACCTCATCGGTGCCATATCAATCATATGTTCATGATTCTTTAGCCTCACTAAAGAAGGTGTGGGGCAGATGACCTCGTTGTTCCGCCCCTTAAAACAACAATACCTAACTAACTAACTAAAGAAGGTGGGAGTGTATGTTGGATAAGGAGGCAGTGGTTTTGACAGCGATGGTGTGCATAGCAACCGTTGCTGGGACAGATGTTGATTGACGTGACACAAAATAAAGATAGGAAGTGAGTGACGGTATAGGGTCTGAGTCAATGTTATCACCGGCCTAGACAATGAGACCTTTTTCATGAAAGCTTGTTAGTTACTCAACTGCCCACACAGCGCTGTTCACCAAGCATTGCACGACTAAGACTTATCTCTACTTAGTGTAAAACAAAGTCCCCGGTTCTTGGATATCACGGGTAATCTCGAGAACCACTGGATGGATTTTGATGCGGCTTTCACCATTCTGTACAGGTAATATCGAGGAAGATTTCTGCAGAAAATAATTTATTTATGATCAAAGGGAGGCAAGCAGTAACGATTTTAGATTTCAGTGAATAGGTCGAAGAAAGAACTTGACGTCCGTGCGCTTTTTAAGCTTACACTGGACAAGCCGTTAAAAATATCAATATACTATGAGTGTAAGAATTGTTCAGCATGAAAAATTGTACAAAAAAGTCCGCGTGAGCATATCTCTATCTTCGATACATCGCCCACTATAAGTGTTTTTAGTTTGGACGGGAGGGGGATTTGGCTTGCACCTCGCCATTCTTAAATTACGTCTGACAGGAATTCCTTGCACATTCATAACTGTTCCCGTGCGAACAGTTATGTTAGTGACACTATTATATTATCATTATAATACCCACAATATCAAAATGCAAATTATATCACAAAATAAAATAGCGTGCTAATAAATCTAAGAGAAATTAGACATACCTTGCACCTCGTTACAGTTGAATTCGATCAGAATCACTCGGTTTTCATTAAAGTTTATGCATTTTTCTGCTGAACGGTTTGGATGTTCGGTAACAGGAAACTAGGACTGTTATTTACTTAAAATATTCATTTTTGTATTTTTGTACTATTTGTGTTCATGATTTCATTACATTGTCAGAATCACCGACAGTAGTTGCTACGCTGGCTAAAGCGCAGCGTTAGGCCATAGGGCCAAGCTCTCTGCTGACTCGGTAGACGCGTGGGTTCGAGCCCCACCGTCGGCCGTCCTTGAAATGATTTTCCGTGGTTTCCCATTTTTCAACACCAGGCAAATGCTGGGACGGTACCTTCTAACAGGCCACGGCCGCTTCCTTCCACATCCTTGCCCAGTTTTATTCATCTTCATCCATTCCATCTCTCATCTTGACGCGCAGGTCGCCCACGGGCGTCGACTAGAAAGACCTGCACTCGGCCTCTCAGGAAATGCTTTAATTAGTAGGGTATACTATTCAGTGTACCTATTATAAATAAAAACCGTGAGGTTTCTCACCTCCCCATATTACGAAACCCGGTTGCCTAATACGGGGAAAGTGCACTTTTAAAGTTAACAATAATATCAGAGGGTATTACAACATCAAACGTGTCCATATTTGTAATATACATAGTATATCGCCTGAGGTTTACATTGGTGAGAAAACCAAAATTATTCCGTTCCTTCTTATGTCTAATGTGAGCCCTATAAAAAAACTCCCCATATTTGGCGACTTTCCTCTACACATTTTTAGAAGATACCTTATGCACTGGACAGTTGAATCCGTGATTAATTATATAGGTAGCTTCGTAAGTCTCAGAACTCAGGAAGTCCTTTCTAGCAGCGTTACTAGCAGCTTTCAAAGTTTCAAGGTAAGAAAGAAAATATTCCTCTAGCCAGCTTAGGCGACTGACATTTAATGAGAAAAAATGCCCTTTATCTGGATTTCTAGACTGAATATGATGATATGTGATGCTTACGTCATGCATAGCAAACCATTAACGTTTTTCAAAAAAAAAATGGTTGCTTCTGCGTCCATATGTGTACGCTTCCGGGTGCATGCCTATATTTTCTTTCAGTGTACTAATGGCACCAATAACTTCTGACGAGAACACTTCCTTGGCACGCCGAACATTCATTTTTTCAAATTTAGTGGGTTCGATGTGTTTTTTAGTGAGGTGTCTGACCGGTTTGACGATCTTACCCTTTTGCATTGTGTATAGTAATGACAAGTATTTCCCTGAAATTATTCCAGTACCATCAGTCATCTCTCGTTACAGAAACTGCGTTCTAATGTTTTTTTTTTTTTAGAATGTGACAATGATCAAAACTAGGGAATACATTCCTAGACTCGTCGTATGGGTGATTGACCATTGGTTGCAAATTCCCTCCCCCTAAATGCCTCATCATTGTAGTGTTAGTTTTGTGATTATCAGAGACAGTTATTATAATTATGAAACCGCATTGTTCAACCTCGAGAATAACGTCCAGCAGGAGTTTATGTAGGTCCCGTCCTGACAGCTGCTTCGTGAAAAAGAAGGCACACGGTATCTGATAATTTGTCGAAAGATCTCTTAGCACAAAACACAACACACGATTGGCTGCTACTTGTTCCCGGCTGTAATTTTGATCCTCTCTTTCCTTTTGATGAGACGGTGCTGGAGTTGTGTCCTTGTACCCGAAGAAGGTGCAAGGTATGTCTAATTTCTCTTAGATTTATTAGCACGCTATTTTATTTTGTGATATAATTTTTATTTTGATAATGCGGAAATTATAATGATAATAATTATATAGTGTCACTAGCAACCCGCCCCGGCTTCGCCCGGGAACAGTTATGAATGTGCAAGGAATTCCTGTCAGACGTAATTTAAGAATGGCGAGGTGCAAACCAAATCCCCCTCCCGTCCAAACTAAAAACACTTATAGTGGGCGATGTATCGAAGATAGAGATATGCTCTCGCGGACTTTTCTGTAGAATTTCTCACGCTGAACAATTCTTACACTCATAATATAATGATATTTTTAACGGTTTGCCCTGCGTAAGCTTAAAAAGCGCACGGACGCCAGGCTATTTTTTCGACCTTTTCACTGAAATCGTTACTGCTTGGCTCCCTTTGGTCATAAATAAATTATTTTCTACACAAATCTTCCTCGAGATCACCTTTACAGAATGGTGAAAGCAGCATCAAAATCCATCCAGTGGTTCTTGAGATTACACATTTAATATACGTACTGTACAGCTGATTCCTTATCGCGCCTATAATAGGAAGGGAGTGTGCTCTACCGGCAACGAGTAGAAACTTTCCAATTACATGTTATACATGGGTTCTGACTGGGAATGTCAAGGGCCGTGGTTATTCCAAGTTAGTTCACAAAACACTCGTTTTAATAAAGACAAGACTAACAACAAACAGTTAGCAAAGAACATGAAGAAAAACAAAAGCACAAAGAGAGGCACAAACAGCAGTGTTATTTCACAACATCCTGGGGTTTCCCCCTTTTACACTTATACCGTATTGCCTATTAGTCAATATAACTTGGGGAACGAATTGCTTGAATGATAAATTGATGGCAAGGAGTGAAAATTTACTTTTTAAATGTACATGTTTTGGGTAAAATAAGCTATTTTAATTAAAATCATAAAATAAGTAAGCAAACCCGTATTTCAGCGATAAATGCATTTATAAGCTTTACGCTTAGAAATCACCAGTGTTCTGCCCTAGGGCAGCTCTCCAAGCAAACCTTCCTCCTGCTACTCTTTGTTGTTCATACTTTGCATCGATCCTTGTACTGTCAACCATTTGGAATCTTCTCCGTCCTAATCGTCTTCTACCATTCACTGTTCCTTCCATTGCATCCATAAGTAAGCAATTTCTTCTCATCCAATGACCAAGGCAATTTTGTTTCCTCATCCTGATTACCTTTAATATATTTTTCTTCTCCCCAACTCTTTTCAGCACTTCTTCATTTCGCACTTTCTCTACCCATTTTATCCTTCCATTCTCCTCCGTATCCACATCTCAAACGCCTCCAATCTTTATTATTCCTCTTTTCTCAATGTCCACGTCTCAGCTCCATACAGTGCTACACTCCAAATAACGCATTTCGTCATGCTCTTCCTCAGGCCTTTGTCCATATCCCCACAAAGCAGCCTCCGTTTCTTATTAAATGCCTCCTTGGCAAGTGCAATGCGTGTTTCCACCTCCTGTTTGCATCTCATGTCTACAGTTATTATGCATCCCAATTATTTGAACACACTTATTTGTTCTATTTCGTCCTGTCCTAACTTTAAAGTTGTCCTTACGTTTCTTCAACTTATCATCATACATTTTGTCTTATTTTTTATTAATTCTCATCCCGAATTTTTCACAGGTCGTATTTAGATCTTCCAACATTCCAATCATTACTCTTTCACTCTCTGCCCATAACACCATATCGTCAGCAAATCCAATACATTCTATCCTCCTGCCACCAATCTGCACTCCTCTCTTTCCTTTCATACAATTCTGGATTATGAGCTCCAGATACATATTAAACAGTATGGGGGAAAGACAACATCTCTGTCTTAGCCTACTCCCCTTCCAATTCTGCTTTCCTCAGTAAACACGTTCCCAATTTGAACTCTGATTTTCATTTGGGGATATAGATTCTTCATCAACCTTCTTTCCCTCCAGTTAACTCCATTCTTCCTTAGAATGTCCATCAAGTTATTACACTTAACTCTATCAAAGGCTTTCTCCAAGTCAATAAAAACAGTAAGTAACATATATATTACTCTTCCATCAGCATACCTAACAGATTCAAGGTTCAACCTATTCCTGTCATCAGTCCACTCATGATATGCTTCTATTCCCAAGGTTGCGGGTTCAAACCCGGCCGAATTCGTCGGATTTTAAGAGCGTTAAAATCCCTTAGTATGCCTTCCTTCGAAGGGGAAATAAAGCCGGCGGTCCCATGTCAGATTTATGACATGAAAAAGAACCTTCCACTAACTACACTTGTGGAAGATAAAATTTGTAGGTTAGTTTGATGACGCTCTATTAGTTCCAACGTTCGCCGCCAGGTGCTGACTGCGATGTCATTAATTAGCCTCGTCCGCAGCTAGGTGTCGTGGATGGTATCAAAAGTAGGAACTACTTGAAAAAATAATCGTCTGCAGTCCTTGTACCTGAAACACAGACAACACACACTAATACAGCCATCACAATTAACACCGGCTCTCAGACAGTTTCTACACACACCCAAAGTACACGGGACTACATGACCGTATTGTCGCAGCCCCTAAATTACGGAAACAACCATCTGTCCACTGTGTTGTAATGAGCATTGCATTGTGTTCTGATGTACTGAAAAAGTATTTGGCAAATTTTAACAATTCTGAATGACAATCAGCAGACTTACGGTAATTTCACAACATTATTTGTCCATTTTTTTACTACAAGATAACCCACTTAATTCAGGATCATTACCGGTACTATTTTGTTTCAGAAATTACCTAAAATTACAGAATTAGTCAAAACATTTTACATCTTCAATTTCAAAAGCTTTACATTTATCTTGCAAATGGAAAAGGCTTTTTTTTTTCAATGTCACTGTAGTTAACATCTTTTTTAAGAGACGTTAATTTGAAACAGGAAAAGCAGTCAAACATACAGAGCAACATAGCTTCCTCCACAAAAAGTTTCACTTCTTTATCATAGCCTTCTTCTGTTGCATTTTCCAGCTTCTGTTTAACCTTTAGGCAAATGCATATTTCATTTAATCTGTCCTCAAGCACCTTACATGAAGGATCTAAAATTTCAAGCACAAAATTGTCCTCCTTATCTAGTTGCCGAATATTTGAATTGAACACAGACATCAAAGAATGCAAATGCCATAAGTAAAAGGAAGGAAGATTGTAGTTTTACGTGACCGTGAATCTTGTGATTATGAGCCACGGGACCTCCTTTTTACGTGGAATCCGAACCACAGGACATTGCAAAATGCCATCAGTAGGCTTCACTTAACATATTCTCAAAAAACTGAAACAAAACCTTTGGTGGCTTCCTTTCAGACAGAAAATTAGATTTCAGAGCAGGAAACATTTTTAGAAAAGAGACAAACCATCTAGTTTTCACGTAAGACAGGACTTGTGTGTAATTTACCTCAACAAATTCATAGAATGAGTGTAAATGTTCCGTTCTAACAGTGTAAATAGAAAAATAATTATGAATTTTCACAATGACACACTCCAAATCAACAGAAAGACTATCAGCTCCATGCTGAATTACATGGGTTGTTTTTTTAGTTTTGGCACCTTAGTTATAACTGGATTAATAACTCACTTAGATGGTTCCAAGTTTCACAGGCCCTCGATGTAAACCCCACCGTTGCGTTCAACGTGTTCCCAGCGATGCGGAAGTCGTTGGATCCCGTTGGCACTGCCCAATCTATTGATGGTACGAAGAGAGCGCTCAGCAGCCTGCTTAACGTCTTCAATGGTACGGAAGGGCTCCCCGCGCATTGTCATCTTCATCTTCGGGATGAGATCATAGTCGCAGGGACTGATGTCGGGAGAATATGGGGCGGTGATAGAGGACCTCCCAGCCCCAGCGATCCAACAATGCCGACACAACGCCTGCTGTGAGTGCCCTAGCATTGTCATGCAGAACGATGGGCGGTGTAACCATGTGGTGGCGCCGTTTCCTTCTCAGAGCTCCTCGGAGATGGTCTTGCAGAAACGAACAATAGTACGCCGCATTAACGGTTTGCCCTCGGGGAACAGTATGGTGAATGATCACACCATCCCAATTATAGGCAAGAATCGACATTACCTTCACATTGGTGGGGGATTGGTTGAACTGTTTGTTTCCGTGGTGATTCGTGGTGCCGCCACTCGTTCGATTGGCGTTTTAACTGTGGCTCATACGATCTGGCCCACGTCTCGTCAATGGTTATGATACGCCGTAAGAAGGCCTCTCCTTCACGCTCATAACGCTGCAAGTGCATACGACAAGCGTCATATCGCAGCCATTTGTGCATGTCGGTTAAGTCATGCGGAACCCATTTGGACGCAATCTTCCTAATTTTCAGTAAGTTCTTCAGGATGTGGAGGACAGTTGAATGCGCCAGTCCGGTATCTTGCTCTAATTGACGAATCGTTACGTTCCGATCCACCTCTACTAACGCGGACACCATCTGTACATTATCATCACTTACTGGTGGGTGACCAGATCGAGGCGTGTGCTCCACACGTTCGCGCCCATCTCAAAAGGCTGCAACCCATCTTGCTACCGTTCTGAACGGTAATGCAGCTGCACCGCACGCTTCCTGCAATCCTCGGTGACACTGTTTAGCACTGCGGCCCCTAGCACACTGAATGTTTATCCAGTTCTCTGCTCCTGCTTGGAAAACATTGCGACTGTCTTTCGCGAGCCCTGGTCTCACACTACTCATCTTACAGGCGTGACTGCGCACGAGCGGTGGTGAGGACGGGCGAGGTCATGTGCTCTGAGGGAGGGGATGCAGGGCAGCAACCGTCGGTAAAAGTGGCAGCGCCCAACATTGTTGCAACATGGCACTGAAGCATTGGTGCCAAAACTAAAACACTAACCCATGTATATTATATAAAATGTGAGCTGGATATCCCACACCGGTGAAATTCTAATTGTTCAAAGATGTCTTTAATCTGCTGTATGTATTGTTGCCTTTCTTGCGATTTATACTCCCAAAGTTTGTGTTAGCATTGCCGACATAAGGAAGGCTTTTCTTCAGATATCCATTGCTCCCTGTGATAGGGATTATATGAGGTTCCTATGGTGGGAGGGCTTTGAGAGGAGAGAACTCCAAGTACTCAGACATAAACGGGTAGTATTTGGCCTCAACTGCAGTCCTTTCCTGCTGGCAGCAGTACTTGATCTTTATCTAGAGAAAAGCTCACTTGAATTCCATAATACAGCAAAAATACTTCAGAGTAGTAGAGCTAGGGATGTAGTGAACAGTTTCCCTCCAACTGCGGAAAATTATGACAAAGCAGTGCAGTGTCTTGAAAGTAGATTTGGTAGGGAGGAATTACCTGTTGAATTGTATGTGCGCGAATTACTAGGATTGGTGATTCAGAATGTCACTTCATCGCAGAGACTTGCTCCATTGCAGTTATATGACCGCTTAGAATCTCACCTCCAGTCTCTTTAGTCGTTAGGGATTACTAGTGACAGGTATGCTGCCTTTTTGTTCCCGTTAGTGGAGTCATCTCTTCCAGAAGAACTACTGCGAGTCTGGCTGAGGACTTCTGTCCAACGTCCCTTAAGCGATTCAGTAGATAACGTGTACAGTGAGAAACTTCAACAGTTGTCTCTATTCTTGAAGAATGGAGTAGAGGGAGAACAGAGAATCACTCTCGCTCAAGGGGGATTCCAGGCTTCACAACGGACGGTGAACAAACCAAGGAAGAGACTGGAAGATGCAACGAACTTTCCAACAGCACTACATTCAGCAAGTATGATCGTTACGATCCAGTGTCGATTAGGGCTCTTACGATGCGCTGCTCTTTAATTCCTGTAATTTTAACCAGCAGAGTTTGTAGAAGTACAACCTTGTTGCATGTCTGGTCACTCAATGTAGTGCTGTTATGTCTGTGGGAAAAGGCATATTGTGCTAATGCGCCCTGAGCTCCAGCAGAAGACTCGAGAAGGGAAACAAAAGGAAGAGATAGATAAGGAAGAGCTCCTTTTATATGGACAATTTCGTCACATCACTTGGGTCAGAAGAAGAAATGGATGAATTCATCACTGACTGAATCCACAGAACTGTTGTCGACTGCGAAATTTGAACTTCGTGGATGGGAACATACCTCACTTAGTAGAGAGAGAGCGGATGTCAACAGGTTTCTTCTGTTCTCGGGTTGATGTGGGGCAAAGACAATGATGTTATCTTTTGTGATATATCTGAGAGTGGATCTGGTGACATCACTCGTAGAAGAATTTTGTCTGCAGCCCGGAGGGTTTTTGACCCTATAGGATTTACTTGTCCTTTTACCTTGTTGCCAAAACTCCTCATCCAGAGCATCTGGAACCTGAAGATGGGCTGGGATGACCCATTACCGGAGAATGTGCAGCGGAAGTTCAAGAAGTGGGAATCGGAAGTTCCCCGACTTTCAGAGGTCAAGATACCAAGACATTTCACTGACGGCTGGTCTGAAGAATTGTGGAATCTTCATAAGTTTTGTGATACCAGTCGAAGTGCCTATGCAGCTGCTGTTTATTTAAGGAGCGGAATCCCAGGATCTGTTTCGATACAACTTGTGATGGCCAAGGCAAGGGTCACGCCCTTGAAGGATATTTCGATGCCAAGACTGGAACTTCGGGCATGTTGCATTAGCAGTCGTCTGACTGCCTGTGTGAGAGAAAGTCTAAATTTGCAAGTTCCTGAATTCTATTGGACTGACTCCTCTGCCGCTTTACAATGGATAAAGAAGGACGAGCCTTGGGGCGTGTTCGTCAACAATCGACTCAAGGAAATAAGATCGCTGACTAGCCTAGAACATTGGAGACACGTACCTGGGGAGTGTAACCCAGCTTACGTCCCTTCGCGAGGTTGCTCTGCAGATTCCCTCATAAATTCCAGATGGTGGGAGGGGCCAGCTTGGCTGAGAGCAGAAGAAAAGGACTGGCCTATGTCAGGTGTGGTTGCAGACGAGGAAGAACTTGATCAAGAAAAAAGGAAGGTGACGTCAACACTATCCAGTTGAATCGAAAAGGCAGACCCCTGGTACCTGAGACGGGTTTCGAGGTTTTTTACAGATTGTGAGGCTTGTGGCTTGGATATTGCGCTTCTTCAGGAAGGCCCAAAAACTTTGAAGGTTGCGAGTCTGGTGAGCTCTATGTTTTGGAAATCGAAGAGGCTGAAAGAAGGCTACTACGCCTGGCTCAACTGGGAGTGACGGAAGAGACTGACAAGAAACGATTAAAATCATTCTGCACAGTTGTTGGTTCAGATGGTCTTCAGAGATTGAAGACAAAGATTGTGCAGCGAGGTGATGTTGAGAACTTCAGATATCTTATTCTGTTACCGTCAAGTCATACATTGGTGTAGATCCTAATTAGAGACTATCATCTGAAGTACTCTCATGCTGGTGTCCAAATGTTACTTTGAAATTTGAGGGAGGACTATTGGATTCTAGGAGAGAGGAGGACAGTGCGGAGAGTGGTTAATAAATGTGTCAGATGTCGAAGATTTGAAGCAAAGAGAGTTGAGACTGATCCCGTATCTCTACCAGGAGATAGGGTGGGGGTTGCATCGGTTTTTGAAGTTAGTGGGGTTGACCTAGCGCGACCTTTGCACCTCAGAGATGGTGAAAAGGCCTGGATCCTGTTGTTCACCTTTGCAGTTTATCGTGCTGTTCATTTGGAACCTGTGCGAAATTTGTCTACAGAAGCCTTCCTCCAAGGAATGAGGAGATTCATAGCCAGGCGGGGTAGACCCCGAATATTGTACAGTGACAATGGGACGAATTTCACTGGAGCTAAGAATTCCTTTGCCTCACTGGACTGGGCTGATATTGAAAGAACGTCTTCCATCAATTCAATGGAAGTTCATTCCACCCACTGCTGCATGGTGGGTTGGATGGTGGGAGAGGGTGGTGCAGAAGCTGTTGAGGAGAACATTGGGGAAAGCTTGTCTCAAGTATGAGGAGCGTACAACCATTCTTTGTGATGTTGAGCCTTGATCAACTCCAGGCCCTTTGCCTATCTCGCGGAGGATCCAGATGACTTGATGCCATTGACACCGGCCATGTTCCTGCATGATGTTCGTTCTACCGGAGTTCCTGATCTTGACCTCTTGGATGGAACAGACATCAGAAGGCGAGCCAAGTATCTCCACCGCTTGCGTGAAGACTTGCGGAAAAGATTCCGGGATAAATACCTGAGCCTCCTGGTGCAGTCGCATGTTGACATGAAACCCATAGAACATTGAAGGTCGGTGATGTTGTGTTGGTGGGGTCGGATGACAGGAAGAGGTTTGAGTGGCCAGTGGGAAAGGTCACAGAAATGTTCCCTGGCGAGGACAACAATGTCAGGGTGGTTCGTGTTAAGGCAGCGGGAGAAGTATGACTAGACCAATCCAGCGGACATACACTCTGGAAATTTCGTCGTCGCAGGATGCTCCCTTGGGTGAAGAGGAATAAAGTGATGACGAGTGTGAAGCCCCCAGTGGTCAACAAGTGATGAGAACAAGAAGGGGACGTGAAGTGAAACTGCCTGCTCGATACAGGTCGTAGCTTGTGTGGATTGTGTAATTGTAAATAAGTTTTGTTCTGATTTTGTGTTGAATCAAGAGGTGGGAGGTATGTGACGTTCTCTAACACAAAAGGCGCATCTATGTGTCATAGTTATTCCTTTGTTTTCTTTCTGTTGTGATATCTTTCAGGCAAGGAGAAGACGAACTATCAACAAACGAAGAAGGCTGTGAATGTTTGATTTGTTATGAATTGTATCATTACCTTGTCTGTGAAAAATAAAGCCAATATTTTGACGAATACAGTAAGTCGGGTAGATTTTCTAGTTCGATTCAACAAGAAACATGTCATTTGCGTATATATATAACTTCACTTCTCCCTCCAGGACTTCTGTCACGTCGGCCGTAGCGATGGTAAACGGAAGAGGACTGAGTGGATCACCTTGATGTACGCCGTTCGTCTGTGCTATTGTTCTTGATGTAGTAATTGTGTCCTAATTTTGACGTTGTTGCTGCTTAAGATATCTTGAATTGTAACATATACCGTATATAATGATTGTCCCCGATGAGGTTTTGGAGTTTTACAAGCAATAGCTCCCTGTTTAACATGTCGAAAGCTTTGGTGAAGTCAATGAATTTTGCGTGAAGTTTTCCACTCGGTCTACTCGGAGCGTCCCCTATGTCCTCTTGTAGACATTTGATGTCTTGAGGTGTTGATCTTCCCCTTCTGTTCGGGTATGTGCTGGTCAACAGGGATGGTTAATCTCTCAGTGAGGACCCTCGTCATCCATCACCTTGAACAGTGAACACTCTAAACTGATGCCTCTATAAGCGTTTGGGTCTCCCGTATTCCCTTTGCCCTTGTAAAGCTTGATGTTTGATCTTCTCGAAATATCAGGGATTTTCCCTTGCCTTAAACATTCGTCCATGAAGGAGACCCATGTCTCAATCAACACTGATGTTGCCTCTTTCAGTTGTTCATTATATATCTCGTCAGGACTGCAGGCCTCTCCATGACGGGCACTTCTAATGTTTTTTTCTATATCCTCGACTGTGAATGGAATGATCTCAGAAATTTGGCCTTTACATCTCAGTTGTGGTCGTGTGTCCTTCGCCTGAAATACTTGGCGCATGTGGTTCTCCCATGTCTCCATGGTTGTACCGCCAGGGAATCTTGGCATTCGCGAGTTGAGTATTTTATAGGGATTTTGTTCTGCCTCCTCAATCATTTTCCTGTCTTGTTCGTTTTGATAATCGTCCGTTTATAATCTCTGTGAGCTTGTGTATATATCTCGATGTTCATTGGAATTGGATTTTACATTGCGAGGTGCAGCTTACTCAGCGTAACACGCTTACTCGTAACACGTGGCATTGAACCAGCTACTCCAGTAGGCGTCCGGGCAGAAAGGCCAAGAGCCCGCTGATGAGCCAGCTTGGTGTCCTAGGCGAAACCCCATACAAGACACGTCACAAACCTAGAAAAATTGTTGAGTTTTAATTCACTGGCCGTGAAAGCCAATATACCATATTTTTGGAACCCTTCATACGATGGTTATGGCTGCTTGAGTTTTTAGTTCTCGCAGTAAAGAGGCGCAGGTGCGCTCCATAAAAAGGGGTAGCGCGCAGTTCGCTACTCCAGTGGGGGTCCGTGCGGGAAAACCACGAGCCCGCTGAATATTACACCGACGCAATAATCTGCATGTAATGGTACATAACTCTATGGCCTACATATATAAAATACAACATGGCTTGGTGTCCTCAGCGAAACCCCACACAAGACACATATTGCAATCCAAAATGGCGACCATCCGAAATATTTAGTCGGTTCTCAATATCTACGACACTTTTACAGCAATCAAACTGAAATTTTTATTTTCTTAAAGGTTATGAACTTAAGTTCACCTATCGGATATTCAATAACCTGGTGAGCACAAATCCAACATGGCGGCGACGCGAACTATACATATTTCTCGTGATTTAACCATCCGACTGCAGTGAAACTTGCTACGGTAAATGCCTATACAAACGTTAATCCACTGGCATCTAATTTATTTCATAACCACACGATGGCAGCTGTGCGAAATTTTAAAATCTCGTTTTTACTTCTTGTTTCCTAATCATGCGATTGAAGTTTGAATACTACACCTACGCAATAATCTTCATGTAATAGCATATAACTCTAATGGCCTACATATATAAAATACAACATGGCGACCATCTGAAATAATTAGATGGTTCTCAATATCTACGAATCTATTACAGCAAGCAAACTGAAATTTTGTATGTTGATAGAGGAAATTAATGTAAGTAGTATGTTTGAAAATAGGCTGTATAGTTCTTCACGGAACTACTTGTTTCCTCCTCATTTTACTTACCAAGTATTCGAAGTTGTCTATGGACCGAGATTGTGTTCTGAAGCACATATTGGATTCTCTTGAAACCCTACCGGATGCCATGACAAGTATTTGATGAACTGGTGCATTTGAACATTGTATAATTAAGAGTATGCTGGTTGTAGAAAGGTTATTGGAAAAATTAATAAACATAGGATGTTAATATTATTAAAATCCGATATTCTCGAATAAATCGATCTTCATCTAAATTTGCTAATACTAGGTAGAGAAATATGTAAATCTAAAATTTCTTGTAGGAAATTAAGTTTCAAAATTTTAGGAAAGATGTCATAAATTATTATTATTATATTATTATTATTATATTATTATTATAAATTAATGTATTGTTAGATATCAAATGGATTTTGATTATAGATTAATAACCCTCTGTTTGTATGATTCGTCACACTTTTGGGACTACGATTTGTGATTTAAAATTTTGGCGGAGCTTTGGTGAAATTCAAAGGAATGTATGATATAATTGTTTCTGTAGTAAAATGGAAGTAATGTGAAAATTGTAGAATTTCAGTTGAATGTCAAGTCCGTGGATAGTTTTTGGAAAATGTTCAAAACATGTGAAGAATGAGTAGGCTTATATTCAAACGCAGGTGCCAGAACGGACTGATTAATTGTGTGGCATCCTGAAAGGTGAAGTGTTATACCAAAAAAAAAAAAAACAACAAGTAGTTCCGTGAAGAACTATATAGCATATTTTCATGTATCCTACTTATGTTAATTGCCTCTATCTACATACAAAAGTTCAGTTTGATTGCTGCGATAGATTCGTAGATATTGAGAACCGTCTAAATATTTCGGATGGTCGCCATGTTGGATTTTTATATATGTAGGACTTCGAGTTATTGTGTAGGTGTAGAATTCACAATCGCATGATTAAGGCACAAGATATGAAAATCAGATTTTAAAATTTCGCACAGCTGCCATTTTGTGGTTATGAAAGCAATTGTAATAAATTAGATGCAAGTGGATTCAAATTTGTACAAGCATTTACCGTACCAAATTTTACTGCGCTCGGATGTTTAAATCGCGAGAATCGTCCATTTCAATATTTATATTTCGCGTCGCCGCCATGTTGGATTTGTGCTCACCAGGTTATTGAAAGCCCCATAGTTGAACGTATGTTCATAGCCTCTATCAGCATCCAACATTTCAGTTTGATTGCTATCAAAGATTAGTAGATATTGAGAATCGTCGAAATATTTCGGTTGGTCTCATGTTGGATTTTTATATATTGAACCCTTTATAAGCTACGCTTATAAATGATTCTAATTATTTCTTTCATTATACTATGATGTTACTGCCTGAATCACTCAGAAGGCCAGACAGGATTGCGAAATGAGGAGCTTATAATGGAGACAGTTCGAGTGGACATGCCCAGCCATGAAACAAAGAGATGACGACAGATCGGAATGTATTGGCAGGTGCAAGTTGGTGCATTCTTGGAATACACGGTACGAGAGATTAAAATTTTGAATGCTTTTTCATGTTCTTTCCTTCCTCTTTGTCAAACACCGACAGTGATCTATTTTCTCTTAGGTGTTCCGGTTGCTTATATTTTGTATGAGTCTGTTCCAGATATATATTCTATGACCCACCTAGCGTCATATAGCAGCGAATATCTGAAGCTCCTCAATTCTTCCTGGTGCAAGAGGAATTCCTTCTCCATCTGGCTACCAGATTTTACTGCCATCGCCAGCTATTATCTCCATGAGCAAGAGAACTACGTCTACTCTTTTACTCACCATGCTGCGCTAGTATCATCTGTTATCAACTCTTTGAAGACCGGCTCAGCAAGAGATCAATTTTTTGTTGTAACATTGGCAATGCTTATATGTTCTCCTTTTGTCTCCTACCCCCCCCCCCCCACTCTTTTCCCCTTCCTTGGACCCTCCGTGCTCCGTTGAGCAGGTCTCACTTCTCAGTCGGCAGTTGACTCGATCAGTTAAAGCTCCTCTCGAGCTAGCCTCCTCAAACCAAGAGGCATACTCTCTTCTACGCCATGTTGGCAAAGTAGTTATCGTCATACAGAACTTCGCCTTCAACATGAAATCAAGATAAGTACCATTTTAAAAGTTTTAACCTCATCTTCATGGTTTTAACTTCCACGTGCTTTTAATGATACTTTTATAGACAGTGTGAAAGTATTTATTTTGGGGCAAAAATCATTCTTCGTGGGATTTGCCATGTTGAGCTTTTGCTTGTATAAGCCAACTTTACTAAAAAGAGCTCTCTTAAGCTATTCAAATGAGAAATCCTCTCACTACGTGGGATATTACCTAATACCCGCTGTCTATAATTCATAAAGCTAGTTCCTCCGCTGGATTAACTTTGACTCCATTCTTCTATAAAGATCGTTCTGGAACTTTCCAGATCTGGTACTCTATCTGCGAGGCTTGCCGTCAGGTATTTTTCACTCACTTGTGAAAATGCTAGTTTAAATGAGGAATCTTCCTTAAATTACTGCAATAGCGAACTTTCTTCCTCCGTTGGAACATTCTATGGCGCATTTAATTGTAAAATCACAAACTTCTCAAGAAACAGACTCTCGCCTACCTAGTGCAACCAGTTATCATTGCAATAACTTTCTTTCCCATAAACTTTGTGTTTCCACAGTGAACTTTTCATATATTTCAACCAACTACAGTGATATCCAGTGCTTGTTCCACGTTTCTACCGCGTCGCGATCGTCCGTTTACATTAAATACGACCATGAACATTGATCCTATATCCCAATGATCTTTCCTCAACCTTCTACTAACCACCAACATTAATTCTGTATAAATATAAGAAGTTGTAGGAACTTCTATCTTATTTTTCATGTTTTTATTATTGTTATTTTCGAAGTTGTCACTTTCTCTAGAACATTCTCTCAAGAATTTCTTAAGGTACACTCTTTGTACTCCAATTCACGTTCAAACTTTAATTACTTCATTGTTTATTTGTTTAAATCTTATAAAGATTTTAGAAACATGTAAGGTTTCAAACCTTGTAAATTGTCAATTGCCTGGAGCAAACGTTTAATGTTAGGAGGTCTGCGACCCCATTTGTTAAACAATTTAAATGAACTATGTTTGTCAAAATTATATTACATGCTTGTTAATTTCCTCAAACTTCTTTGCATTGTTTAATAAATTAAATATTTGTTTTTGGATTCATCATTTCTCTGATACTACAGTTAGACAAGATCCTGGCTTTCCTAGCTCTTCCTAGGTTTATGCTCTCATTCATACTCAATAAAGCTTTTACTATCTGTCTGGCCAGACCATCACCCTTCCCTATAGTACTTTTATACATGCTTGGGAGGAAATACACTAAAGCCTTTCTCTGGCAAACCGCCAAAGTCTTAGCTTCGGTTCCCGTCAGCTTCGACCAAGCTCGTACCCACTTTAGGTATCCGAGAACGGATTTGCGGTCGCAACCACCTTTAAGTGTGTTTAAAGTTAAACTTATTAATTTTGTGGGTCTCTCCTCCTATCTTTCTATCCTTTTTCTACAATCCAAAATCTACTTCCTTTTCTTAATCATCTTCCCTTGGTGGGTGGGTTATTCCTCAGCCAATAAACTACCCAAAGTTTGGTGCCGAAACCCGGGAGAGCCCATTTTTTCTTTTTTCTTTTTAAACAAGTGTCATTTGACAATACTTTGCATATTACTAATATCTGCTTTGAATTTTTCAGCTATAACTACATCATGCAAAGCCTGTGAACGGGAAAGAGGCCGCTCCTGTCTCCTTTGGTGTGTCCCGGTTTTTCTACTCATTCGCTGCTGCCAGCTTTACAGCATCTCCAAGGTTCTACAGTTTCGTGAGTTGTATTTCAATTTACTCTCTTTATCATGGCTCCTACTGAAAAAGATGAAACTCTCATTGCTAGACGTTCTTCCTATAAAGGGCAACTCACTAGATTCAGAAATTTTATCAACAAGTTAAATCCCGCCGAGTGTGATTTAGACATCTTGACACATCGCCTTAAGTTGTACGAACGGTCTTATGATTATTATGATCAAATTCAAACCGAGATTGAATCCGCTTGCCCAGAACTTCAATCGGATCGGGACGAGGTCGAACCCTTGTACTTTGAAGGGATTGCAAAGGCCCACCAACTGATCCGCAATATCTCAGAACCGGACACTAAGGTCATCAATCCGGCCCAGTTCGCACCCGCTTCAGTTCACAAGAACAACCGAAACCGTTACTTCCTAAGATAAGCCTACCGCACTTCTCAGGCAAGGAAGGTGAATGGTATTCTTTTTAAGAACTTTACTGCTCCCTAATTCATGAAAATACTGAGATCCCCGTTATTCATAAATTTTATTTCCTGCGTACGTCTTTGGAATCTTAGGCCTTAGCCTTGGTGGAGTCACTGCCTTTAAGCGCAGACAACTACCACATCGCCTTTAATCTCCTTAAAGAGAGATATGGCAATTTACGTTTGAGTGTAGCTCGCCACATACGCTGTCTCTTCAACCTACCGGCCGTCAAACCTAATGACGTCACCTCTTTAAGAGACCTCTTAGATTCTATACAGTTAAATGTTAGAGCATTATACCAACTTAAGCAGCCTGTCCAAACATGGGACACCATACTCATTCATCTGGCTACATCAAGATTCGATTTTTCAACTTTAAAGGCTTGGGAAATTGAACTCGCTCGTAAGGAAGAATTTTCCTTCGAACACTTAATCTCGTTTCTTAACAGCCGATGCCAAGTTCTTACAGCACTCGCATTTCAGTGCGAAAAGGTCGAAACGAATCTTCAGTCTCACATTTTTGAGAAAAACCTTGCTTTTTCAAAGGGACATCAGCCCCCATCTGTCGAGAACAAGCAAACCCGTTCTGCTTCTTTTAATCATGCAAGAGAACAAATCAGGCCGCTCAACAAATCGTTAAAATGCACGCTCTGTAAAAAGCTTCACACATTGTATTTGTGCAAATCCTTTAAAGAATTGTCTGTCGAAGATCGAAGGAAGTTTGTCTTCAATAGCAAACATTGTTTCAATTGCTTATCACCTAAGCATTCTTCTTCAAACTGCACGTCACCCAATCTCTGTTTTCATTGCCAAAAACCACATCATTCTTTATTGCACGTTCATGATAAATCGAGGTCACCAGCACCTGCCTCTTCAAGCTCCATGCAGAGCAGCTCCGAACAAACTAATGCTTCTTCCTGCATTTCTAATGCCGAAACTTCTCACAGTGCGCAAACCCTTTTGACCACTGTACAATTCGAAATCCAAGATAAATTTGGAAATTGGTTTCGAACCCGTGGTCTTCTCGATTCCGCTTCAACGCACAACTTTGTTTCGCAATCGTTGATTAAAAAACTAGGTCTTTCGTCATCGCCTACTTCTATCAGTGTGACCGGCATTGACAATTTGAAAACTCAAGTTTTGCAGTCTTCAAAATTGAAAATCAGAGACGTTTGCCAAAGAAACACCAATCTTAATGTAAACTGTCTCATTCTTACCAGTATTGGCAAAGACACTCCTAGCAGCTGTATTAATACCTCCTGTTTAAAGATTCCTTCGCACTTAAGGTTAGCCGATCCTCAGTTTAATGCTCAAGGTCCCATTGATGTACTTTTCAGTGCCAATGTTTTTTGGAAGTGCCTTCGCAAACAAACACGTAAGTTATCTTCAACCGTGGTCGCCAGAGACACCGATTTTGGTTGGGTTATTACTGGTGAAATTCAGCATCCCAGTGTTCAAACCAAAGCGCAATGTCATTTCGTTACAGCTGACATAAATCCCATTTCTGAAAAAGAGAACGCTCATGTTTCAGATCTCAATATTTTTGAAAAACACTTGCCGAAACGATGTCTTATCGTGAACAACTACACTACCTCTGTAAGTTGTTTAAATGGTTTTTCCTTCTTCCCGCATAATATGGCAATTCAAGTTCGCCTTGCTTTGTGTTACTTCGTCTACTTTCTCATGTCATTTTTTATAGCAGGTAATTGCTTAAACTCTTTCTCAAAAACTATCTTCCCCTTGTGTAAAACCATGGCTATCAGTCACCATCACTTCGCTGTAAGCTATGTTTCACTTCTTTCGTTATTTAGAAGGATGGCCACGGTCGGCTCCTCCCTCCTTCCTCACAATTGGAAGCCGCTTGAAAATCTGAATTCACTAACATCAAGAATAACTATTCTTATGCATAACCTCTTTCTCAATGTCCCAGCTTGTCTTCTTTGCTCGGAAGAATTAAGCTTTTTCCTGTCGAAAATTGTCCGATTTCGTGATCCTCAAAATTATGCGAAATTGATTTCCTACTCTGTTTCATACGGCTTTAAATTGCTTTTTCACGTCCAAGTTACGATTGACTGCATGCCGTTCAACCTTAATATCTGCTTTAAGTTACAGCTGATTCAACAAATGTTGTTTGTGTACTTTGAACTGCTTGTTTTTCAAACTTGTTTGTATACAAGCCGGAGTAAGGTCAAGTCACTGTTTATTTCCTGTATGCTTGCTAAAGGTCAAAGCAAGTTTCTCTTATCTCAACTCTGGCTGATTGCCAACCATTGTCTGGCGAGTCGCTACTGCAAGTACAGAAGCCGTTCACCTACTTCCCAAAATAAACTTGTTCCAGTTAAGGACTCTTTCAGCTATTTATATGCCTTATCTCGCTGTACTATGTGTGTCAAGGCCGCGCTTGCTTACGTCTCTCACTTACTCACGCTCGTATCTTACAATTGCTTCGATTCTTGCTTCAAAACTTCGTTGCGTATTTCTCACTCGCTCATGTATTGCACTCTGCTCACATATTTTGAAATCTTATTGTTCATTGATGAACAAACTTACTTTTTCTCGTCGTTACATTCGATGTGTTTTTGCATTTATACTTGTCACGTCACGTTTCTCGCTGACTTAAGTATTTTTCTGAGTAACCCCTTTGATGCTTATTATGACTTAAGGTCATTGTTTATGGCTACTAGGTTGTTACCTATGGCGTTCTTGCTTTCTACTCGCATAGTTTCTTTGTTTATTTGGTATATTCTTGTCCTGAATAGATGTACTTGTTTCTATACGCTTTGTTTAAACTTGTTAATTCACCTTTTGCATTGTATCGCAATCTTTACTAGTGCTTTATTTCCCTCAGCTTCCAGCTATTTCGTGATTGAAGATGTCGTTAACTCTCTCTCATTAACTCCGCTTTCTAATGACCCTGATGACCTCCTTCCACTTACACCTGGTCGCTTCCTTACACGCACTTCTCTCTCTGCCCCTCCTCCCCTTCCTAATTCTTTCAGGGATTCTGATTTACCTATTGTGTGGGGGTAAACTTGAAGCCCTCCGCAATTCCTTTTGGAAGAGGTGGAACGTGGAATATTTAACTTCCTTTCAAAGGAGACAGAAGTGGTTTCTTTCCAGTCCCGATATTAAAGTTGGGGACTTGGTCTTAGTTAGGGAAGTTTTTCCCCCCTTAGTCTGGATCTCGGGTAGAGTGACCGAGTGTTACCCTGGAAGAGATGGGAGAGTCAGGGTAGTCAGAGTCTTGACCACTAATGGTCAGATCACAAGACTACTTCTCTGCAATTGCTTATTACCTTTAAATGTTTACTTGTTTTTCTTGTTCCCTGTTGGTGTTTTCCCCTCCCAGTATGGTGCATTCTTGGAATACACGGTACGAGAGATTAAAATTTTGAATGCTTTTGCATGTTCTTTCCTTCCTCTTTGTCAAACACCGACAGTGATCTATTTTCTCTTAGGTGTTCCGGTTGCTTATATTTTGTATGAGTCTGTTCCAGATATATATTCTATGACCCACCTAGCGTCATATAGCAGCGAATATCTGAAGCTCCTCAATTCTTCCTGGTGCAAGAGGAATTCCTTCTCCATCTGGCTACCAGATTTTACTGCCATCGCCAGCTATTATCTCCATGAGCAAGAGAACTACGTCTACTCTTTTACTCACCATGCTGCGCTAGTATCATCTGTTATCAACTCTTTGAAGACCGGCTCAGCAAGAGATCAATTTTTTGTTGTAACATTGGCAATGCTTATATGTTCTCCTTTTGTCTCCTACCCCCCCCCCCACTCTTTTCCCCTTCCTTGGACCCTCCGTGCTCCGTTGAGCAGGTCTCACTTCTCAGTCGGCAGTTGACTCGATCAGTTAAAGCTCCTCTCGAGCTAGCCTCCTCAAACCAAGAGGCATACTCTCTTCTACGCCATGTTGGCAAAGTAGTTATCGTCATACAGAACTTCGCCTTCAACATGAAATCAAGATAAGTACCATTTTAAAAGTTTTAACCTCATCTTCATGGTTTTAACTTCCACGTGCTTTTAATGATACTTTTATAGACAGTGTGAAAGTATTTATTTTGGGGCAAAAATCATTCTTCGTGGGATTTGCCATGTTGAGCTTTTGCTTGTATAAGCCAACTTTACTAAAAAGAGCTCTCTTAAGCTATTCAAATGAGAAATCCTCTCACTACGTGGGATATTACCTAATACCCGCTGTCTATAATTCATAAAGCTAGTTCCTCCGCTGGATTAACTTTGACTCCATTCTTCTATAAAGATCGTTCTGGAACTTTCCAGATCTGGTACTCTATCTGCGAGGCTTGCCGTCAGGTATTTTTCACTCACTTGTGAAAATGCTAGTTTAAATGAGGAATCTTCCTTAAATTACTGCAATAGCGAACTTTCTTCCTCCGTTGGAACATTCTATGGCGCATTTAATTGTAAAATCACAAACTTCTCAAGAAACAGACTCTCGCCTACCTAGTGCAACCAGTTATCATTGCAATAACTTTCTTTCCCATAAACTTTGTGTTTCCACAGTGAACTTTTCATATATTTCAACCAACTACAGTGATATCCAGTGCTTGTTCCACGTTTCTACCGCGTCGCGATCGTCCGTTTACATTAAATACGACCATGAACATTGATCCTATATCCCAATGATCTTTCCTCAACCTTCTACTAACCACCAACATTAATTCTGTATAAATATAAGAAGTTGTAGGAACTTCTATCTTATTTTTCATGTTTTTATTATTGTTATTTTCGAAGTTGTCACTTTCTCTAGAACATTCTCTCAAGAATTTCTTAAGGTACACTCTTTGTACTCCAATTCACGTTCAAACTTTAATTACTTCATTGTTTATTTGTTTAAATCTTATAAAGATTTTAGAAACATGTAAGGTTTCAAACCTTGTAAATTGTCAATTGCCTGGAGCAAACGTTTAATGTTAGGAGGTCTGCGACCCCATTTGTTAAACAATTTAAATGAACTATGTTTGTCAAAATTATATTACATGCTTGTTAATTTCCTCAAACTTCTTTGCATTGTTTAATAAATTAAATATTTGTTTTTGGATTCATCATTTCTCTGATACTACAGTTAGACAAGATCCTGGCTTTCCTAGCTCTTCCTAGGTTTATGCTCTCATTCATACTCAATAAAGCTTTTACTATCTGTCTGGCCAGACCATCACCCTTCCCTATAGTACTTTTATACATGCTTGGGAGGAAATACACTAAAGCCTTTCTCTGGCAAACCGCCAAAGTCTTAGCTTCGGTTCCCGTCAGCTTCGACCAAGCTCGTACCCACTTTAGGTATCCGAGAACGGATTTGCGGTCGCAACCACCTTTAAGTGTGTTTAAAGTTAAACTTATTAATTTTGTGGGTCTCTCCTCCTATCTTTCTATCCTTTTTCTACAATCCAAAATCTACTTCCTTTTCTTAATCATCTTCCCTTGGTGGGTGGGTTATTCCTCAGCCAATAAACTACCCAAAGTTTGGTGCCGAAACCCGGGAGAGCCCATTTTTTCTTTTTTCTTTTTAAACAAGTGTCATTTGACAATACTTTGCATATTACTAATATCTGCTTTGAATTTTTCAGCTATAACTACATCATGCAAAGCCTGTGAACGGGAAAGAGGCCGCTCCTGTCTCCTTTGGTGTGTCCCGGTTTTTCTACTCATTCGCTGCTGCCAGCTTGACAGCATCTCCAAGGTTCTACAGTTTCGTGAGTTGTATTTCAATTTACTCTCTTTATCATGGCTCCTACTGAAAAAGATGAAACTCTCATTGCTAGACGTTCTTCCTATAAAGGGCAACTCACTAGATTCAGAAATTTTATCAACAAGTTAAATCCCGCCGAGTGTGATTTAGACATCTTGACACATCGCCTTAAGTTGTACGAACGGTCTTATGATTATTATGATCAAATTCAAACCGAGATTGAATCCGCTTGCCCAGAACTTCAATCGGATCGGGACGAGGTCGAACCCTTGTACTTTGAAGGGATTGCAAAGGCCCACCAACTGATCCGCAATATCTCAGAACCGGACACTAAGGTCATCAATCCGGCCCAGTTCGCACCCGCTTCAGTTCACAAGAACAACCGAAACCGTTACTTCCTAAGATAAGCCTACCGCACTTCTCAGGCAAGGAAGGTGAATGGTATTCTTTTTAAGAACTTTACTGCTCCCTAATTCATGAAAATACTGAGATCCCCGTTATTCATAAATTTTATTTCCTGCGTACGTCTTTGGAATCTTAGGCCTTAGCCTTGGTGGAGTCACTGCCTTTAAGCGCAGACAACTACCACATCGCCTTTAATCTCCTTAAAGAGAGATATGGCAATTTACGTTTGAGTGTAGCTCGCCACATACGCTGTCTCTTCAACCTACCGGCCGTCAAACCTAATGACGTCACCTCTTTAAGAGACCTCTTAGATTCTATACAGTTAAATGTTAGAGCATTATACCAACTTAAGCAGCCTGTCCAAACATGGGACACCATACTCATTCATCTGGCTACATCAAGATTCGATTTTTCAACTTTAAAGGCTTGGGAAATTGAACTCGCTCGTAAGGAAGAATTTTCCTTCGAACACTTAATCTCGTTTCTTAACAGCCGATGCCAAGTTCTTACAGCACTCGCATTTCAGTGCGAAAAGGTCGAAACGAATCTTCAGTCTCACATTTTTGAGAAAAACCTTGCTTTTTCAAAGGGACATCAGCCCCCATCTGTCGAGAACAAGCAAACCCGTTCTGCTTCTTTTAATCATGCAAGAGAACAAATCAGGCCGCTCAACAAATCGTTAAAATGCACGCTCTGTAAAAAGCTTCACACATTGTATTTGTGCAAATCCTTTAAAGAATTGTCTGTCGAAGATCGAAGGAAGTTTGTCTTCAATAGCAAACATTGTTTCAATTGCTTATCACCTAAGCATTCTTCTTCAAACTGCACGTCACCCAATCTCTGTTTTCATTGCCAAAAACCACATCATTCTTTATTGCACGTTCATGATAAATCGAGGTCACCAGCACCTGCCTCTTCAAGCTCCATGCAGAGCAGCTCCGAACAAACTAATGCTTCTTCCTGCATTTCTAATGCCGAAACTTCTCACAGTGCGCAAACCCTTTTGACCACTGTACAATTCGAAATCCAAGATAAATTTGGAAATTGGTTTCGAACCCGTGGTCTTCTCGATTCCGCTTCAACGCACAACTTTGTTTCGCAATCGTTGATTAAAAAACTAGGTCTTTCGTCATCGCCTACTTCTATCAGTGTGACCGGCATTGACAATTTGAAAACTCAAGTTTTGCAGTCTTCAAAATTGAAAATCAGAGACGTTTGCCAAAGAAACACCAATCTTAATGTAAACTGTCTCATTCTTACCAGTATTGGCAAAGACACTCCTAGCAGCTGTATTAATACCTCCTGTTTAAAGATTCCTTCGCACTTAAGGTTAGCCGATCCTCAGTTTAATGCTCAAGGTCCCATTGATGTACTTTTCAGTGCCAATGTTTTTTGGAAGTGCCTTCGCAAACAAACACGTAAGTTATCTTCAACCGTGGTCGCCAGAGACACCGATTTTGGTTGGGTTATTACTGGTGAAATTCAGCATCCCAGTGTTCAAACCAAAGCGCAATGTCATTTCGTTACAGCTGACATAAATCCCATTTCTGAAAAAGAGAACGCTCATGTTTCAGATCTCAATATTTTTGAAAAACACTTGCCGAAACGATGTCTTATCGTGAACAACTACACTACCTCTGTAAGTTGTTTAAATGGTTTTTCCTTCTTCCCGCATAATATGGCAATTCAAGTTCGCCTTGCTTTGTGTTACTTCGTCTACTTTCTCATGTCATTTTTTATAGCAGGTAATTGCTTAAACTCTTTCTCAAAAACTATCTTCCCCTTGTGTAAAACCATGGCTATCAGTCACCATCACTTCGCTGTAAGCTATGTTTCACTTCTTTCGTTATTTAGAAGGATGGCCACGGTCGGCTCCTCCCTCCTTCCTCACAATTGGAAGCCGCTTGAAAATCTGAATTCACTAACATCAAGAATAACTATTCTTATGCATAACCTCTTTCTCAATGTCCCAGCTTGTCTTCTTTGCTCGGAAGAATTAAGCTTTTTCCTGTCGAAAATTGTCCGATTTCGTGATCCTCAAAATTATGCGAAATTGATTTCCTACTCTGTTTCATACGGCTTTAAATTGCTTTTTCACGTCCAAGTTACGATTGACTGCATGCCGTTCAACCTTAATATCTGCTTTAAGTTACAGCTGATTCAACAAATGTTGTTTGTGTACTTTGAACTGCTTGTTTTTCAAACTTGTTTGTATACAAGCCGGAGTAAGGTCAAGTCACTGTTTATTTCCTGTATGCTTGCTAAAGGTCAAAGCAAGTTTCTCTTATCTCAACTCTGGCTGATTGCCAACCATTGTCTGGCGAGTCGCTACTGCAAGTACAGAAGCCGTTCACCTACTTCCCAAAATAAACTTGTTCCAGTTAAGGACTCTTTCAGCTATTTATATGCCTTATCTCGCTGTACTATGTGTGTCAAGGCCGCGCTTGCTTACGTCTCTCACTTACTCACGCTCGTATCTTACAATTGCTTCGATTCTTGCTTCAAAACTTCGTTGCGTATTTCTCACTCGCTCATGTATTGCACTCTGCTCACATATTTTGAAATCTTATTGTTCATTGATGAACAAACTTACTTTTTCTCGTCGTTACATTCGATGTGTTTTTGCATTTATACTTGTCACGTCACGTTTCTCGCTGACTTAAGTATTTTTCTGAGTAACCCCTTTGATGCTTATTATGACTTAAGGTCATTGTTTATGGCTACTAGGTTGTTACCTATGGCGTTCTTGCTTTCTACTCGCATAGTTTCTTTGTTTATTTGGTATATTCTTGTCCTGAATAGATGTACTTGTTTCTATACGCTTTGTTTAAACTTGTTAATTCACCTTTTGCATTGTATCGCAATCTTTACTAGTGCTTTATTTCCCTCAGCTTCCAGCTATTTCGTGATTGAAGATGTCGTTAACTCTCTCTCATTAACTCCGCTTTCTAATGACCCTGATGACCTCCTTCCACTTACACCTGGTCGCTTCCTTACACGCACTTCTCTCTCTGCCCCTCCTCCCCTTCCTAATTCTTTCAGGGATTCTGATTTACCTATTGTGTGGGGGTAAACTTGAAGCCCTCCGCAATTCCTTTTGGAAGAGGTGGAACGTGGAATATTTAACTTCCTTTCAAAGGAGACAGAAGTGGTTTCTTTCCAGTCCCGATATTAAAGTTGGGGACTTGGTCTTAGTTAGGGAAGTTTTTCCCCCCTTAGTCTGGATCTCGGGTAGAGTGACCGAGTGTTACCCTGGAAGAGATGGGAGAGTCAGGGTAGTCAGAGTCTTGACCACTAATGGTCAGATCACAAGACTACTTCTCTGCAATTGCTTATTACCTTTAAATGTTTACTTGTTTTTCTTGTTCCCTGTTGGTGTTTTCCCCTCCCAGTATGGTGCATTCTTGGAATACACGGTACGAGAGATTAAAATTTTGAATGCTTTTGCATGTTCTTTCCTTCCTCTTTGTCAAACACCGACAGTGATCTATTTTCTCTTAGGTGTTCCGGTTGCTTATATTTTGTATGAGTCTGTTCCAGATATATATTCTATGACCCACCTAGCGTCATATAGCAGCGAATATCTGAAGCTCCTCAATTCTTCCTGGTGCAAGAGGAATTCCTTCTCCATCTGGCTACCAGATTTTACTGCCATCGCCAGCTATTATCTCCATGAGCAAGAGAACTACGTCTACTCTTTTACTCACCATGCTGCGCTAGTATCATCTGTTATCAACTCTTTGAAGACCGGCTCAGCAAGAGATCAATTTTTTGTTGTAACATTGGCAATGCTTATATGTTCTCCTTTTGTCTCCTACCCCCCCACTCTTTTCCCCTTCCTTGGACCCTCCGTGCTCCGTTGAGCAGGTCTCACTTCTCAGTCGGCAGTTGACTCGATCAGTTAAAGCTCCTCTCGAGCTAGCCTCCTCAAACCAAGAGGCATACTCTCTTCTACGCCATGTTGGCAAAGTAGTTATCGTCATACAGAACTTCGCCTTCAACATGAAATCAAGATAAGTACCATTTTAAAAGTTTTAACCTCATCTTCATGGTTTTAACTTCCACGTGCTTTTAATGATACTTTTATAGACAGTGTGAAAGTATTTATTTTGGGGCAAAAATCATTCTTCGTGGGATTTGCCATGTTGAGCTTTTGCTTGTATAAGCCAACTTTACTAAAAAAGAGCTCTCTTAAGCTATTCAAATGAGAAATCCTCTCACTACGTGGGATATTACCTAATACCCGCTGTCTATAATTCATAAAGCTAGTTCCTCCGCTGGATTAACTTTGACTCCATTCTTCTATAAAGATCGTTCTGGAACTTTCCAGATCTGGTACTCTATCTGCGAGGCTTGCCGTCAGGTATTTTTCACTCACTTGTGAAAATACTAGTTTAAATGAGGAATCTTCCTTAAATTACTGCAATAGCGAACTTTCTTCCTCCGTTGGAACATTCTATGGCGCATTTAATTGTAAAATCACAAACTTCTCAAGAAACAGACTCTCGCCTACCTAGTGCAACCAGTTATCATTGCAATAACTTTCTTTCCCATAAACTTTGTGTTTCCACAGTGAACTTTTCATATATTTCAACCAACTACAGTGATATCCAGTGCTTGTTCCACGTTTCTACCGCGTCGCGATCGTCCGTTTACATTAAATACGGCCATGAACATTGATCCTATATCCCAATGATCTTTCCTCAACCTTCTACTAACCACCAACATTAATTCTGTATAAATATAAGAAGTTGTAGGAACTTCTATCTTATTTTTCATGTTTTTATTATTGTTATTTTCGAAGTTGTCACTTTCTCTAGAACATTCTCTCAATAATTTCTTAAGGTACACTCTTTGTACTCCAATTCACGTTCAAACTTTAATTACTTCATTGTTTATTTGTTTAAATCTTATAAAGATTTTAGAAACATGTAAGGTTTCAAACCTTGTAAATTGTCAATTGCCTGGAGCAAACGTTTAATGTTAGGAGGTCTGCGACCCCATTTGTTAAACAATTTAAATGAACTATGTTTGTCAAAATTATATTACATGCTTGTTAATTTCCTCAAACTACTTTGCATTGTTTAATAAATTAAATATTTGTTTTTGGATTCATCATTTCTCTGATACTACAGTTAGACAAGATCCTGGCTTTCCTAGCTCTTCCTAGGTTTATGCTCTCATTCATACTCAATAAAGCTTTTACTATCTGTCTGGCCAGACCATCACCCTTCCCTATAGTACTTTTATACATGCTTGGGAGGAAATACACTAAAGCCTTTCTCTGGCAAACCGCCAAAGTCTTAGCTGCGGTTCCCGTCAGCTTCGACCAAGCTCGTACCCACTTTAGGTATCCGAGAACGGATTTGCGGTCGCAACCACCTTTAAGTGTGTTTAAAGTTAAACTTATTAATTTTGTGGGACTCTCCTCCTATCTTTCTATCCTTTTTCTACAATCCAAAATCTACTTCCTTTTCTTAATCATCTTCCCTTGGTGGGTGGGTTATTCCTCAGCCAATAAACTACCCACAAGTGTAAAACAAAGGTGGGTTGAGAGTTGACTCATTTCAACCGTACTTTCTTTGTAATCCTAGCGTCCGGAGAAAGATAGATGCTGAGAGAAAGAGATGAGAGGAAGTTTTAACCAATCATATGGCAGAGGCTTCTATTTAAACCTGCGAACAACCAATCAGAGAGGAACGCCACTTGTAGCGCCAAAAGGTGCGTCTGACGCCGACCTGGCGTTAAAAAGCGGGAATCTTGGATTTTCGAACCCCATGATCGATTTTTGAGCATGACGGTTCAATCGTGACATGTGATTAATTACGAGTTGATTGATGTCTGTCGCATGCCAATAGTCGCCAAATTACAGAAGTTAGTGCTGGATTTCCCCTACCCTTCGTCTTTTCACCAGAACCACATAAATATTGTCGTGTGAGTTGCGACGGGGCATTGCACTGCATTCGACGAGGTGATTCGATAGTTATTCATTCTGCATGGCATTCTTTTTGATACCGTAGAGGTTATTCTATTAGAGGCATTCATTCTACTGATTATTATTGAAACATTGAAATGAAGTTGTTTGCGCACAGCTTATTGTGGAAAGTTGTCGAGTCAGTGAAATTTAGGTAGTTTACCATGACTACAAATAATAGCGACAAGTTCTTCGAATAATTTTGCACAAGACAATTGTTGAAAGTAGTAGCCTTTGGCAAAATTTAGCTAGAGATATTAATGTGTGACTATAATTAACATTTTTATTCAGCATCAAGATGGAACTCCAGGTCCAGGAAAAGACTTCGAACCAGCGTTTGTTCGGCCTCATGAGGGCTGACATGAGCTAAGCGCTCTGAAGGGAGGATGTCTGGCGATGCAAAATGAGGCTGGTGCAGAAAGGAATAAGTACAAAATAATGCATATTATTTGTCAAACTGGTTATGGTTTTTATGGGACTAATTTTTGTGTAGATATTTTGTTTGTGTGTTTTAAATGTAGAATCTTTGTTTGTTACTGGCACACTTATAGTTAATGCAAGTAGCAGCGTGACGATTTGTATTTTATTATTGTGAATATATTTTTGATGTTGTTCAAATACACGGGGCCACACGCACGACCAATTGCGTGTTTGCTACCGTAAATTTGCGGCTAAGTGGCACTATTTGGGAATCAGTATTATAGCAGAAGCGAAACTGAATTAATTATAATAAATAGTAGAATTGGTGGTAAATCTTTGTTGTACCTAGTTTTTATTGTTACTCAGGCTAGTGTTGTTTATTGCCATTTGTTGCAATTATTAAGTGAGGGGCCGTTTGCTCACTCAAAGTAACGATTGTGAATTAAATTCTTGGAGTGTCCCAGGACACGAAACTAGAGATATCTGAATCGAGTACCGGCCTGTGGTAACCAGTGTTTGTTCAGCCCTAAGCTTTGTTGTGTCTGCAAACGTGTTTTAAGGGATATTAGCTTGCGGGAATGTCTATATTCTGTCGGCTGCTTTCCCTCGTTCCGCATTGTAACATTGCGAGGCAAATGCTGGGAACCCTACGTGATGTTCTTGCAATTCAAAGGAATCGGCGAGATCTTGTGTGAATTTATATGTCGCGATTGCAGGATGGAGTTAACGGGGCCGTGCAGGTCACCTGTTATTAATAGCATGACACAAAGCTGGTAAGAGGGGCTGGGTGAACCATATGTTGAGGAGTGACAGGTAGGAATGTCTACCAGACGGACTTCGATCAGATAAGAGCAAGCAGTGCTCATTAGCAGTGACGGACCAGGTTTCCGTTCTTCGTAAAATGTTTGTTTAAATTGTAAATGAAAGCCTGAATAATGATAAAAGTATTTTAATCGGTAAATGGGAGCTGTTCGCGCTATGATTGATTGATTCCCGGTGTGTTAACTTATTCCTGCTTTTATTTCATGTAAATATCAGCCTGTTTAGGCATGTTATTTTTCTTGGTTTGTTTACTTTCATGTTCATTGACCTCGGATGGTCTTGATGTTCCGTCACGTTGTTGTCATGTTTGTGCTTGAGCATTTGAGCCCGAGGGCAAGCTCTTGTTTTGTTTGGAGTATTCTGACTCACTTGCGATCACGTTGGAGATCTGTTAATTATGTAATTTTTAAATGGTTGCGTGTGTCAGTAGATTATTATTCTTGTACAGCCATTCTAAGTGCATATCCCATAAAGCCATGATAATGGTTTGCAGTATGAGGATTTGCGAGCATATTTGCTGTTCCATTTGTGAGCAAATCTTCATCAAAGTACTTGTCTCTTTCTAGCCTAGTTATACGCGTGCAAACACATTAACCAGACAAGTGGAATTTCTAATCCACATTTTATTTTCATGAGTGGGCTTTCCTAAGCCAGTCGTATCCTTGTAATTTTGTGTTCAGTGGGAGTCATATTCAGGAAGGACTGTGTTTATTTTAGTGTTTTGTTATTTCTTGTTTTATTCAGTTATTAAATGGTGTTTATTTTATCTGTTTTTCACTCATTTATTAGTCTATAGTTTTGCTTATGAACCTTGTAGTAGTAAAGCAGTTGTTTGGTATTTGAGCTCTAGTAAAAGCCTACCAGGACTGATCGCACCCCGAAGACAGAATCTTGTATAACAACACTGTTTTACGCAAGGGCACAATATGTAGGCCATAGAGGTATGTAAAGTACGGCTCCCTGGTGGGAGGGGAAGGTTGAGAGAGGGAAAGTAGAGTGGAGTGAGTGTGTGAGGGAAAGCGCTGCTGAGTGCGAGACATGGAAACATTTCCGAATGCTGTTATGAAAGCATTGGGTATTGTACCGGCACTGATTCGAGTGATAGTGATGTTCCTCGTTCTTCTGACAACACGGTTTCCAGTAAAGCTGAATCTGGATGTGAGTCTGAACTAGCAACTCCACTGTGAAGTACATAAGTAAATAGTAAATGTTTCCTGTATGTTAGTAGTAGTGATAGCCCCTGTCAGGCTGTCCGCTGATGTAACGCAGGTGGTGCGGCCAAATTCCTTGCAGGGATCACGAGCTCAGGGCCGCACTGTACAATTAGATGACGATTTTTGCGTAGGTTCATAATTCAAACGTTCACTTCGATCGCATGATTAATACACAAAAATTAAAAAAATAATTTTGAAATTGAGCACAGCCGCCATCTTGAGGTTATTTTAACAATTGAACTAAATTAGATGCTGGTGCATTAAAATGTGTATATACATTTACTGTACCACATTTCACTGCGCTCAGATGGTTAAATCGCGAGAAAGGTCTAGTAAAATGTTTCACCTTTACTTGGCCGCCATGTTCGTTTTGTATTTTACAGGTTTTTAAAAGTCTCATAGTTGAACTCCTAGTAGTGCCCTTTATCACTGTACAAAATGTTAGGGTGATATCCGTAATAGTTTCGGAGATATAGAATGCCAGTGAAATATTTTGCAAAGCCGCCATCTTGAGATTATATAAACAATTGAACTAAATTAGATGCCAATGCATTACAATGAGCATAAACATTTGCTGTACCAAGTTTAATTGCGTTTAGATAGTTAAATCGCGAGAAAAGTCTATTTAAAAGTTTCAACTTCACTAGACCGCCATGTTCATTTTGTAGTCAAAAGGTTTTTGAAAGTCTCATAGGTGAAATTCTAGTAGTTCCCTTTATCACCGTACAAAATTTCAGGGTGATATCAGTAATAGTTTCGGAGATATAGAACGCCGGTGATGAACAGCCACCATGTTGGATTGGTGAGACGTAATACAATTTGAAGGGCACGGCCGGGGTTGGCCAAAATAGTACTATGACCTTACCGAGTTTCATTGAAATCACTCCAGCCGTTTGAATGCTATTAGGGACACACACACACACTTCCACACACACAGATACACATATGCACACAGATACACACACACGGACAAAAGGTGATCTCATAAGCATTTTTTTTTTCATAAAAGAAAATAGGCTAAAAATGATGAGAGAATGAACTGAATAATTTTTCTGTTGTAATTATTGGAGAAATTTTTCTATTTGGTGATTTTATCCAAATGATCACTGGATCATGATTTCATTGATTATGTTCCATAATGGAATAATGTAAGGTTTAGTTCGTTAAGTTCCCAGTTTTTTGTTGTTGTTGACGGATGGAAGCAATAAGTGAATTTGCCTCTTTGTCTTTCACTTTATCTTTATGTACGCCTTTATATAGAATACTCGTGTTCGGAAGCTTGGAACATCGTTAAATTAGGTATGGTATCCACGAGAGTCAATACTCCAATCATTTATAAAACTCTTCACCCTACTTCTCATAGAAGGGTGGGTATAGGAAAAAATTATACGAGCCTTACAGTAGTCGCATATGATGTGTAATATGTGACATGTTATCCTACTATGTGTGTCACGGGAGCGCACATCCCTTGTTGACAGTGAACTCATTGAAATAACTACTTGTATAACTCCAGTGCCAAATCCTGACCGTAATGAATCATAATTGTTATTTGCCGTGGCGGAAACAATCCACTGCCTACTTGATGCGAGCTGCGCTCTGTACCAGCCAGTTAGTGAACCCATGCCAGCGATGTTACTGAAAATGGCCTCGTTTAGCCGATAGAGCGCACTGCCAAGTATAGGCGCGATTAAGAATTAAGTGTGCGGAAAGCACTGCAGAAGTATATTAAATGTGTTTCTCCCAGTGATATGTTTAGACCAACGAAGTTTCAATTATTGTTAGTAGTCGGTGTTAATATACTGAATTCCTACGTTGTTTGGAGTGTTTGTTTGATGCGATATAGATTCCACATAGCCACATGGCCGACAGTACATCGAGTGCTTACATTAAATAAGAATACAGCAAAAGTATGAAGATTTAATAAATAGTAATTGTTTTCAGCAAATATGATAAAATGAATATTTTCACACCAAAGAACGACAACCTGGAGATGATTTATTATGGGAATATCTTAAATGGGGTCTCCAAACCTTGAACTAAACTGTATGCGATATACATTACCCATAGCCACACGCCCTACAGTACGTCGTTGTACCGATATCCGCCACCACGCGCGCTTATTGTTTCCGTCCCATGCACTTCCGTCCCATCCAATTCCGTCCCATGCACTTCCGTCCCATCCATTCCCGTCCCATTTCCAAAATCACTCCCACAAACATGTCGAGCTACCGAGCGCCGAGTGGAAAGATGTTACACATCAAAACATTTCAAAATACATGCTAAAATAGTTGAAAGATAAAAATTATCTGAGAAGGATGACCAGGGCATAAGATGCGCTTCTCAATGTGAGATACAAAATTCGGGAGTCTATAAAGAGTCTCCGAAAACCACATTTTTAGGCCCTTAAATTAACAGTGTCTGTGATAATCCCAGAAAACTAACTTCTCTCTGATAAACTGATGAAGGAATGACAAGCCCCTAACCATTGCAACAGTAGCTCTATTGATAACGTCTGGTCATTAATACAGAAGACCGGGTTCTTCGGCTAGTTTGGAGATAAATTAGAGAAGCTAGGCCAAGCAGCAGGCGTGTGATAAATAGAGCTTGGAAGCCGTTTTCCAGTGTTGCCTAATTGACCAGGAGTGTGATAAATAGAGCTATGAAGCCATTTTCCAGTGTTGCCTAATTGAACTTTCTGTTGATCGACTGAAAGTTACAAGGGTTCATTTAACAAGTTTTCTGACAAGAAATTAAACCATCCGAACCGTCAGCGAGGTGTCTTATCCCGCGACGGGCGAGGCCCACGTCCACAGCTTCAATGTTTTCGAAATTTCTTCCACGCAAGAAATGGGCAGTGGATCAAGAAAGATGGAAATCTGAAGGCACAAGATCAATGTGGATGTGTTAGCAGTTCGACTGCCATGGTTGTTCGTGCAGTATGACGTCTCGTATTGTCCTGCTGCAAGAGAACTCTATTTCGGTTAACTAAAGCTGGATATTTCCGTCTCAGATTTTCATGAACTCGTTCCAGTTGTTGACAATCAAGATCCGGATTGACTGCGCGCCCGTTTGGAACAAATTACTAGTGAATCCCTCCTTCAAAATTCCACCAGACACACAACATCACTTTGCGGCCGAACCGATCCTCTTTAACGACGACTTGGGCCGGTTGACGGGGACTAAGCCAGTGTTTGGAGGCGTCAACAGACTCATTTTACACACATGTGACAATTCTCCTGATAAATCTACCATCCATGGCGTTACCGATAAGCTGACGACAGAAATCTACTGCATGGGGTTACCGATAAGCTGACGACAGAAATCCACTGCATGGGGTTACCGATAAGCTGACGACAGACATCCACTGCATGGGGTTACCGATATGCTGACGACAGATATCCAGTGCATGGGGTTACCGATAAGCTGACTACAGAAATCCACTGCATGGGGTTACCGATAAGCTGACGACAGAAATCCACTGCATGGGGTTATCGATAAGCTGTCGACAGAAATCCACTGAATGGCGTTACCGATAAGCTGACGCCAGAAATTCACTGCATGGGGTTACCGATAAGCTGACGAGAGAAATCCTCTGCATGGGGTTACCGATAAGCCATCGACAGAAATCCACTGCATGGGGTTACCGATAAGCTGACGACAGAAATCCTCTGCTTGGGGTTACCGATAAGCTGAAGACAGAAATCCACTGCATGGGGTTACCGATAAGCTGTCGACAGAAATCCACTAAATGGGGTTACCGATAAGCTGATGACAGAAATCCTCTGCATGGGGTTACCGATAAGCTGTCGACAGATATCCTGTGTTTTAATTTAAGTACTGCAAATTAGAATTTTTCAAATAGTTCCTACTTTTGCCGCCAAGCGTCACCGTCAACGACTACTAGGCCAAGTTCAGAACTTAGGTACTAGACGCCACCGCAGTCGGCTCTTGGCAACGAACGTAGAAACCTAAGAGCGTTGTTTAGATTCTTAACCTATCCAATTTAGCTTCACACAGGAGCAATTAGTGGAAGGTTCTTGAACATGCCATAAATCTATGACATGGGACCACCGGCTTTACTTCCCCTCCGAAGGAAGGCATACTGAGGGATTTTTAACGCTCTTAAAAAATCCGACGGCTTCGGCTGGGTTTGAACCCGCTATCTTGGGTATAGAAGCTCAGCATGCTACCGACTACGCCACCGAAGCCGCCAAACAAACAGATAACACACACTAATACAGTCATCACAATTAACACCGGTTATCAGACTGATTCTACACACACCCAAAGTACACAGGGCTACATGACCACGTTGTCGCAACCTCTAAACTTAAGAACTAACCAACCAGAAATCCTCTGCATGGCGTTACCGATAAGCTCTCGACAGAAATCCTCTCTATGTTGAGCCTGTTCAGGGGTCAATTCACGAGGTACACAGATCTACAGCTTCTGTTTGATTATCCAAGTTTCTTAATCTGGCGATGTAAGGTAGTTTTTGATCCACCAAGTTCTTCTGACAGCCTATGAGTACTTGTTTGCGGGGTTTGTTCCAAAACTCGGTGTGTATTCTCAATATCCCATAGTTACCGGGTATCTCCTGCCATTGCTCCTAGCTACCCTCTAGCTCTCACTTCCATACAGCAAGGTCGCTACACTAATTTCCTTCTTGCAGGACACTGTAGATCGCAACTGAGAACTCATTGTATTGGCTTCTCTACACCTCCACCCTATTTATACTACCGACCATCCTGAGAGAATAGAGTATACAGCCCAAAATGTTCAACTGCTCCAGTTTAGTTCCTCCTACGTGACCTATCTTCCCTGCCGACCGCCCTTGGAATGCTGATCTTCACACCACACTGACTACATTTTTGTTCAAGCTCTAACATGTTGGCTTGTAAGCTTTCAAGGGAGTCCACCACAACTACCAGGTCATCAGCATAGGCTCACCTGGTCCCGTCCTACTTGAATCCCAGCCAGCCAGTTTATGCTCTTTAGCAAATGGTCCATATATAAAATAAACAGTAGTGGTGAGAGATTTCAGCCTTGCCTCACTCGTGTAACAACCTTGAACCAAGAACTCATCCTAACATAAATTCCTGCTGCATCCTGATTATCAACACTGTAGCAGCCTTCCCTCGATACTATCTAGGTACAGCGACATACATTATAGACGTAGATTTAAACCAACATCTTTTATGAATTAGCCTGTGGATTAACACCAATAGAGCAAGAATCGCCATCGTGCAGATTCGAACCTCGAATGCACTCGGCTACGGAAGAAAGGATCAGTAGAGACCAGATTTCTTTATTGGAAGAGTTAGAGCTACAAGATGGCGGTCACTGCGATTCTATCGTCTTGGCCATGATCTTCATCGTGGGGGTCTTCACGGCCGGGAACACGACCTTCCCGTCCACTCGGTAGTCTTCGTAGGCGACCTCTGCCAGCACCTCCATGCCCACCCGCTCGGCGAGGATCTGGAACACAGACTGATGGCTTAGATTCCCGACCTGTGAAGGGATGCTCATGTCACACTTGAGATGCTCACCTGTGATGCGATGGCCGTAAACACCGTGACAGTGAGCTTCAAGCCAACAGCACGGCCCAGGTCGAATCGTGCCTTGAGAAGCTCAGAGCCGATCCCCTGACCACGGTACGAGGGTTGTACTGAAAGTCCCAGCGCAGTCATATACTCAGCCACTCCATAGCGTTCGAACACATCGACCTTACTGCTGATGTACTCGAGAGCAGCTATCACCGTCCTCATGGCATTGCCTTCGAACTGCAACATACATTCCAAGGTGATACAATTTATGTTTGTTGTAAGCTTGTAAGATGGCCTCAACAAGCTGTTTACAAGATGGCCTCAACCAACTGTTTGTACGATGGCCTCAACCAACTGTTTGTAAGATGGCCTCAACCAGCTGTTTGTACCATGGTCTCAACCAACTGTTTGTAAGATGGTCTCAACCAACTGTTTGTAAGATGGCCTCAACCAACTGTTTGTAAGATGGTCTCAACCAACTGTTTGTAAGATGGCCTCAACCAACTGTTTGTAAGATGGCCTCAACCGACTGTTTGTAAGATGGTCTCAGCCAACTGTTTGTAAGATGGCCTCAACCGACTGTTTGTAAGATGGCCTCAATCACCTGTTTGTAAGTTGGTCTCAACCAACTGTTTGTAAGATGGTCTCAACCAACTGTTTGTAAGATGGTCTCAATCACCTGTTTGTAAGATGGCCTCAACCAACTGTTTGTAAGATGGTCTCAACCAACTGTTTGTAAGATGGCCTCAATCACATGTTTGTAAGATGGCCTCAACCAACTGTTTGTAAGATGGTCTCAATCACCTGTTTGTAAGATGGCCTCAACCAACTGTTTGTAAGATGGCCTCAATCACCTGTTTGTAAGATGGCCTCAATCACATGTTTGTAAGATGGCCTCAACCAACTGTTTGTAAGATGGCCTCAATCACCTGTTTGTAAGATGGTCTCAATCACATGTTTGTAAGATGGCCTCAATCACCTGTTTGTAAGATGGCCTCAACCAACTGTTTGTAAGATGGTCTCAATCACATGTTTGTAAGATGGCCTCAATCACCTGTTTGTAAGATGGCCTCAACCAACTGTTTGTAAGATGGTCTCAACCAACTGTTTGTAAGATGGCCTCAACCGACTCTTTGTAAGATGGTCTCAACCAACTGTTTGTAAGATGGCCTCAACCAACTGTTTGTAAGATGGCCTCAACCAACTGTTTGTAAGATGGTCTCAACCAACTGTTTGTAAGATGGCCTCAACCAACTGTTTGTATGAAGGCCTCAACCAACTGTTTGTAAGATGGCCTCAACCAACTGTTTGTAAGATGGTCTCAACCAACTGTTTGTAAGATGGCCTCAACCAACTGTTTGTAAGATGGCCTCAACCAACTGTTTGTAAGATGGCCTCAACCGACTGTTTGTAAGATGGCCTCAACTGACTGTTTGTAAGATGGCCTCAACCAACTGTTTGTAAGATGGCCTCAACCGACTGTTTGTAAGATGGTCTCAACCAACTGTTTGTAAGATGGCCTCAACCAACTGTTTGTAAGATGGCCTCAACCGACTGTTTGTAAGATGGTCTCAACCAACTGTTTGTAAGATGGCCTCAACCAACTGTTTGTACGATGGTCTCAACCAACTGTTTGTAAGATGGCCTCAACCAACTGTTTGTAAGATGGCCTCAACCAACTGTTTGTTGTTATCTTGTAAGATGACTGTACAATCTCAAAATAATAATAACAACAAGACATCAAATTTAGACTTCAAATGGAAGGACTGGTCCTGCTACCAGGAACTGAGATTGTGTAGTCGAACGCAAGCATAGAAATGAATACACATTTGTACTTCTGTACATACAAACACATCTATTCAATAACATCTGAATACATGATACTGAATATAAACACAATAAATATCAACATAAAATAAGAAGTGGAAACACATTTACATTTACAAATAAAAATAAAAAATAAAAAGTCCAGCCACCTACTGTCCGGCTCTGACATTCCTCATGCGGGAGGGAGACAGCGTTGCCGGTTCTATACCGCGTAATATAAAACAAAGTGGCCTACATAAAATATTTCACATGTTTTAAATGAATTCTGACGAACCACTGACCATATACACACAGTTAACCGGTAATTGTGCACACACAAGGCAATAAAGCAACAAACCTGCACCAACACACAAAGCAACTGGGCTACAGAAGAGAGCCTTGGCAACATCGAGCTAAATTTAAAGACCGGATAACAGGGAAAACCGCTGATTGGTACAGGTGACAACATTCTTCATGGTAGTAAGCGACTTCGCCAACATAGGCAGAATTCCACAGCGATCGAAGAATTTTGGTTTTGTCGGAATGACAAAATCATGGATAAAATTGCATTGGGGTGTGGGACTTTCACGTTACAGAGTGAAGACGCTAAAGAAGAATTACAATGATGGCAAGTTTTAAGGTTGTATTAACAGCTTCTCACTGCCGTAAGTTGGCTATGTTGTCTCATTACCCCTCTTCTCCCACCACCGCTAAACGTCACAGTTATTTAAGACAAGAAACCCTTAGTGGAGCAACGTTATGAACATCAGCATTTGCCCATAATCAGAACATGCAACCTAGGCCGTTACACAAAGGAATAGCCTACTAATACTAATCTTCGAATATCCATTTCCTTTTCTGTGTCATCAATCTCTTCAGTTAATCTTCTCGACGCTGTGACCCCTCAAAACATCCATACGCATTGTACATATCCAATTACAGTACTTCCAATCACGTAGTCCAACATCCTACCAATTTGCCATAAGAACATGATTCAATATTTCCAATCTTCTTAACGTCAGTATCATCCGTGAACTTCAAAATATCAATAAGTTAATATTCCCAGTCAAAGTCACTGAGATGCTTTTCATACAACCAATTCTTTTCCAAAGAGATGGGCAGCAGTCGACTGAAAACAGTCGAATTAGTCGATAGTTAAAACAATCGACTTATTCGACTGCTTTTAAAAAACAGTCGAATGAATTCAACGACTACTCACCGTATCATAAACAAGTCGTTTGCAAACGACTGATCCCAAAGCTATCGTTGGAAATCATTCGAATGAAACTAGTCGATGGCAAACGACTACTTCCAAGCGAATGGAATCATTCGAATAAAAGTAGTCGTTGTAAACGACAGATCCCAAAGCAATCGTTGGAAATCATTCGAATTAAACAAGTCGTTGGCAAACGACTACTTCCAAGCGAATGGAATCATTCGAATGAAAGTAGTCGTTGTAAACGACTGATCCCAAAGCAATCGTTGGAAATCATTCGAATGAAACAAGTCGTTGGCAAACGACTAATTCCAAGCGAATGGAATCATTCGAATTTAAGTAGTCATACTAATCAAACGACTTCTTCAGGATATCTTCATGCTACAATTCATTGTGCTGTATGTTTATTGTAGAGCTTTAATTAATAAGTTAAGTATACCTGTAGGTGCCTATAGTTTTATACAGTTCGTTGATTCTTTCAATGAAATAGCTTAAATCCAATTGTCCAAGTTATTGGACAATTCAATATTGTCATTCAATATTTAGGTTATGTTTGAACTCCAGATACTGGTTTTGTGGCACATCATCCCAGGCAAGCCGGTAAATACCTTTGCCTCCCAGTCAGATGGATCATTTAGCCGTAATTTTGAATTAGAGTAAGGTTGTAGTATGCGTGGTCAGATTTAGACAATAGCCTACTCCATGAAGGGGTCATGGCTATGCCTTCTATGTTTGTTTAATGAATAGAGTAACTGAAATGAGGGATGTATACTGATTTTAAGATTTGTGGAATGAGTTTATGATATTTTAAATAGAATTTAATGAAGTCTTCAGTAAAGTTGAAGGAGACATGATCGTGTTTACACAATAGCCTACTCCATGAAGGGGTCATGCCTATGCCTTCTATGTCTGTTTAAGGTGTAGTGTGGCTGAAATGAGGGAGGTTTACTGATTTTGGTGTTTGTGGAGTAGTCTTTTCGTTTATAATTTAGGTTTTTGTGAAACTTGTTGCGGAGTTGTTTTATGGATTTTATTGCTCTGCAAATGAAGTGTATTAGGGGGTTCTGGGTTTGGTTTAGCTGTAGTTTACAGGGTTATGGCTGAGAGTTGTTGTAGCAGGCCTAACAACTGTGTCAGAGCAGTGGCGTGCTGTGTGGGAGGGGGGAAGAGGTTAGTGGCAAAGACATGAGGGCAGGGATGGAAGAGTTGTAGCGTTGTCTGTGGTTAAACTGCCGTTGCCTTATGGCTGATTTTATGTACTGACATCCACCATAAGATAGAGTGGTGATGTGAATCTCTAAATCTATTGCACCGGGTACTGTGAGGACAGCTTGACCGTACGCACAAATTGATTCTGGTCGTCAATTGTTTGGAGATGGGCAGCACCGCAGCAGTCGACTGAAAAATGTTAAATCCATCGACTTGTTTGACTGCTTTTAGAAAACAGTCGAATGAATTCAACGATTACTCACCGTAACATAAACAAGTCGTTTGCAAACGACATATCCCAATTGTGTTTTAACTTTTAACATGTAGAACGCGCTCGGATAGTTTTACGTTCTGGTCGTCAATTGTTTCAGCACATGGATAGCGCGCGCATTAAAAAAAACTTAGTATTTACATTGTTGCCAACATCTCCTCTGAAAGTTCGCCCTCGTTGCTGTTCTAAAGTGATCTATTTTCGTGTGTATTTACTGTAGGCCGTAATTTTCTTGTTCAAGTCGTATTTCAGCTCTACGTTCTTAGTACTTCAGAGAGGATTAAATTAGTGAACACATAGCCTAACTTGTTATGACTCTATGGACATATTTTACATTTACTATTTTTTGGTATTAAAATATGAAGTGTGATTATTTCAATGTTGGCTATGGAATTGTTCCCGGTACTTAAGAACTCCCTCTCAGTAATAGTGATTTAATTTACTCTTAGGTTAATTAAGTATTGGTCTATTACTTCACTTATCCACAGTACATACAGGTAATGTGCCCTGTATCAATACCGGTATCGGGGAACATTTACTCACACATTTTGCATTAAATGAAATGTGCAACATTGCAAATAATGGCTGCACTCTACACGACGTAAACCACCATTTCGAAGCACAGTAAAAATAAATAAATAACTTTGACCAATTGCATGTTGCCGAGCGTCGAGTAGTCCAAACTAACGTCTGCAAAAATAGGTGGGTTAAGGAGAAGTTTGATTTTCATCTGTTGGTACGATTCAACTCAGCCGGTAACGGCTTGCAGTGCTTTGTACGCTGCCTAGAAGCGACTACTTTCAGTCGAATACATGAAACAACACGCTTAGGAGCAATGCGAATTCAGGTAACCATTCGACTGAAAGTAGTCGACTATCTAGTCCATAGTTTCTACCAATGAATGACTAGTCAGTCGATGGTTAAAAGTAGTCGATAGTCCCATCTCCAACATGTCTTCCAACCAAGACCAACTACAATACTCAGACCTTAATGTAGAAAAAACATGGCGGCGACGGTTGCCCTACCAATAGCTAAGATCATGTCATAGGGCTTGTCACAGTTCGTGTAAATTATTATTTTTACTCACCTAAGAGCATAAAATATATCACAAGACGAGACTAGGTTCCGAAGAAATATGCATCAATAATTTAGACTTACCTGAATTAATTTATCTATATAGTGCTGGCCTCGAATATTAGGTTTATTCGTCTTCACCCAAGGGGCAGCTACAATAGTCTCACTGTTTCTGTGGTTGAATAAGAAGCTTTTTGGCGAGTTATCACGATTTGTATTTAAGTTCAGTAATTATAGATTAATATTATTAGCATAAAATCAGACAGATTCTGAAGTAGGAAAGAAGAAAGTACCCGGTTACTGAAGTGCTGTCCCAGCACATGCAGAGTATTTGTGTACACAATCGGAATGAGAATAGTTGCCTGAAATAATCGAACCAACGCCGTAGAGATACATTTCAAGCAAGACCTCTCGTGGAATTGCCTAAAATCTCGGGTAAAACATCACACCGAATTGGTTGACTGAAATATGCAAAGAAGTCGTCGTGTGGATATCAAAACATAATTATGGAGAATACTACTGGGTACACACAAGGGACACGATAATATGTTACCATCGAACCTATTAAACATTCGCTGTTACCGTTTGGAATAGTTGTACGCTTGAAATAGTTGATTTAGTAAAGTACTATAGGTTGGAAAGCACCATCTCCCTCTTACGAAATTAACGCAGCACACCATCTCGCAATATAAGTACATAATTGGCAAGGTACTCACAACACTTTATTACACACATCATAATAAAAAATAACTTGCTAGCTGTAAGAATCACAAAAGTATGAATAATGACGGAGCACAATGAGTTCACTGTTTGGCACAGGGGGAACATCTTCCTTACCCAATAAAACAGAAGTTCACCGTATTATTTGGCGTGTATACAAGGCAGTGTAGAACATCTGCCAGACTGGTAATGATTTACGGAGGCACATATTTCTGAGCGTTCAAAATAACGTCAACGGTTTGGTCTAGCCGTAGATGCTCATTGCGTTTTCCCTTTACGTAATAAGTTCGACACTACTGACGTGTACTAAGCTATTATTATATTGTCACTAACTAGCAAATCATTGCGGTGTATATTCTTGAGACACTTCTATCATGCTTTAGTCTTAGGTACTTCAACATCCGAAGTAAATGACACAATGCCATCGGTTGACTGGACAATCTTCACACAAACGAACCAGTCCATATTAAGCGTATTATCACATATTTACATACGATTGCAGTACATTAACGTGAACTGGACTTTACAGACATACAGAAGACACTAACAATTACAGATGAGCGACAGTTCATCCCAACCTCTAATACAGTCATCACAATTAACACCGGTTATCAGACAAATTCTACACACACCCAAAGTACACGGGGCTACATGACCGCGTTGTCGCAGCCCCTAAACTAAGGAACCAACCAACCAACCTTCATCCCAACCTTCATCAAACGAAGCTAATCAAAGCTAAATAGTGTATCCCAGCAACGAATGTAAACAAACAATATGCCGGGGCTTCAGCATACGCCATTTTCACACTTTCGAGACCTGCATTAAGGTCTGAGTATTGTAGTTGGTCTTGTTCCAACGATCCTCTCTTGTTGAAACATCAACTCACTATCGATCATAGCCAACAGTCACCAACTTATGATTAATAAAAACAAGGTAACATCGGACGATAAATGGCAACGTTGCACTAGGCCTCATGACTTGGGACAGTAAATAAATAAATGATATTTCGCAGATCCTTTATGGGATATTCTACCGTGGCCTAGGAGGAAGGAACATTTAAAAATAACGGCGGTTAACAAGAAACTCCTTAGGTCCACAACACACAAAATGTTAAGACTACCACACATTTGACTAATGAGGGTGACAGCGGAATATAGTTGAGCTTATTACATTACCTTCTTGTTTAATCATCCGTTCACTACATCAATACTTAGGCGCGGTGCACACTGGAGAAACCCGTTTCGTGAAACGTGAAACTCAAGTTGCTTGCAACAGATAGATTAGATTAACATAGGGCTGTGCACACTGCGTTTCATGAAACTGTAGTTGCATTGGTTTCGTGAAACCGGGTTTCGTGAAACTTGGAAACGCAGTTTTATGAAACGCAGAGTGCACAGCCCTATGTATTTTAATATTATTCTTTGGCCAATGCCTCCCGTCTTTTACGTAAATATATGAACTTGCTATTGAAGGATGAAGTGCGAACTTTGAAATCACAAACGTAGCCTGCTGTTGGTTGGACATTACGAACCTAGGTGTTTACAAGACATGTAAATTGTACCTTCTAATAACAGCAGGGGCGTATATAGAATTTTATATTGCGGGGTGCCCAACCGGGAGTTAGTGGGCATGGTATAGGCCACAAAGAATAGGTGATCCGGAGTTCTCCCCGGGAAACTTTTATATAATTTGGTGCAAAATGATGAGTTTTAAGGCTATCTTGCATCACTTTTTCAACCAATTTGTTGTGAAGTTTTATGTTTGGTTAATGTCAAACGCAACTAAGACCATTTGATGTTCCGTTTTATTAATACAATCATCTTGCTTACTTGAGAGTGTTTACATGGAAATAATTATCATTACTGTTTTGATTTACAACTTACACTATAATACAAAGTCAAGGTTTCTTGAAGCATTGCCAAATCGGTTTATAACTTCATCGTCAGTGATGTATGTGTCTGTAACAATACTAGACCGTTGAGTCTGTTTTCAGAAATATAATTTCTAAAGTACCGGTATGTTTATATTGCGATCACGTGAACATAACACGAAGGCTATAAAAATACTGGTGGTTGTTGTTTTAAAGGGCGGAACAACGAGGTTATCTGCCCCTGAACGCTACAGGCATGGTTACCGAATTTTAATTGTATTTAGTTACCGTTCGGGTTCATTGTTCTTTTGAGGCATGGTCCTCGTTAGGAAGGCGGGGCCATGGAATCCAACAAGAAAAAAATCATGGCCCCACCATCCTAACTTATGGAAAACCGTTGCTTCTGTGTGCATGTTCCCATGCAACTGGTTTCTTGAAACCGATTTCATGAAACCAGTTGCATGAAACAGGTTTCTCCAGTGTGCACCGCGCCTTCATTTCACATCTATCCCATGTTGTTTTCCTACATCATACTTCAAGTACATCTTCCAAGTGCTCTCCGAACACAATTATAATAAATACGGTAATAAGAAAGACATCCTTCAGACAGCATGCATATATCCATTTGACGATCACAATACCTCAATAACAACCTCTCCTACATTCCATAATATGTCAGACCATGTAGCTCTTATGAAGACGTCCACGTAAATTATCAATTCATAATGAATGCAACATGGCGCCCAAGAATAGTAATGTTATATGTACCTCCTGTAAAGTTTCGCTGAAGGAGAATGAACATTTTGTACAATGTGACGGAAAGTGTGGTGAAATGTTTCATCTAAACTGTGCTCGTGTGACAAACGCAGTTTTTAAAGCAATGCTTGCAAATCCGGGCGAAATTCTGTGGCATTGTAAACAATGCAAACATAACCCTAATTCAACCAAAACAGCTACATCTAGTTTTCAGCCGAATAAGGTCAAACCGGACACTGCAAGCTTATGTGAAGCGGTTAACAATATGCAACAAGTGCTAAAAGATGATTGTAGCTCTCTGGAGTATTAGTCAAAAAAATTTGATGAACTCTTAGAGCAGGCCCGACGAGAGGGGGGTCAGGCAGGGCTGGTGCCCCGGGGCCCGACCCTCCCAGGGGGGCCCGGCGTCCTAGGAGGAGAGGCCCGATCAGGCATTAATTTATTATTGCCTTTATGTGACTTGAATGTGCTACTGGCAATCATTTAGTGAATGCAATGAACTGTCTGTGAACAAAGTTACAAGGATTGAAAAACTTATTCTGTCAAGTAGACAATATTTTCCTTTACAAAGTGCTTGTGGGAAGAACAACTGTCTCAAAGAGGTCAAATTAGGCGATGAGGCTTCGCTATGTATTGTTCTCTGATCCTTAATTTAGCTTATTCGGCTTATGCACCAATCCTTTAAATAACTTTCTCATCCCTTCACTTATTTCGCCAAGGCCACGAGAGCCTTGGTTGCCCGGGTGTGTTTGGTCATCTAGCTCAAGAGATTGAAGTTTGGTGCGTCACGTCGAGCTTAGATATTTAGAGGTAATAGTGTCTGTAATGAATATATTGTCTAGCTAGACGTATCGTATGCCGTGCAGGCAGGTAAGAAAAATAAATTTTAAAGTAGCGTCCACACAGTAATTCACTTCATAGTTATTGTTGATTTGAGGGGCGGAACAGCGAGGTCTTCGTTCCCTAGTAATTCACTTTCGCACTATGTGAAAAATTATCATTGCTGGCTAAATATCTTGCGGAAGGGAGGGATGATTCTGTTGTCAAACGTAGATAGAAGAAATGCATGAGAAATTGTTCATCTTCTCGTATACTGAATTGAGAAAACAATGCTAACATTTGAATAATCCGTATGTTTAGGGAGAGTATAATCAGTGGCGTTTTCTCCAATACCACGGGGTAAGCACCGCTTACCTAGCTTATTCTCATAAAAATGAAGTTTATATTATGACTTTCTAAAGCGCGACGAACAGAAAAATCACCGCTTTGAATGAAGTTCCTCGTTCTCTACCCAGGTTCTTCACGATCGCCCACCACTAATTTGCAGAGAAAGAACGCGGCCGCTTGCTATGACAACGGCTGGCCCGGAACACCACTATGGCCGATGGAGTGGTACACTAAGAACGTTACGTCGTCCTTGATTGGCTAAGACAGGGGGTGTGGCGTTCCATAGCTACAGGGCTGTCGTCAAAACAAGTCAAACCTGGTAGCAGGGTCTGCTTCGATTTGGACAGCTTACCGAGCTTGCCCTCGTGAGCATGGAACCACAGCACTGCGCGCTTCCCTAGTCCCAATCCTCCATCGCGCGGAGAAAGTTTCTGATCCCCCACCTTTGATGGGTGCGTTAGTTGCAATTCTGCTTCGACCGGTATATGTATATGTCCGGTCAGGCCCCGGGCTATAAACGGGCATACTGGGCATTTGCCCAGGGCGCCAAATGTTAGGGGGCGCCGAAATTTAGGTGACGCTGAATGCAGAAATAGGTTGACCCAACAATCCCAACATTATAAATTAGTATGACATGGAAATCTTTAAAAAGTAGGATAAAATAACTATAATTTACGTGAATATAAAATAAAAGTAATATTACATATCACATACATTCGTAGTATTTATGTTTAATCATTATTCTACCCATATTATAATATAATCAGTTAGTTATTGTGTTTTAAGGGGCGGAACTACGAGGTCATCTGCCCCCTAATATAATCAGTATTATCTGTAAAGAATACTAGTGTTGGCAACAATGTAGGCAGTGATGCACGGTTGATGATGTTGGCAATATTCATGGATTTACAACTGACGCATGCGCCGCGAGATCTTGTCAACTTCCTAACATCAAATGTTGTTTGTGTGTATTGCTTGTAGGCCTATTGCGTGTCAATTGTGATTTGTGAAAATGTGTCTACTTTAGTTATTTTAAAATGAACAAAAAATTAAGTGGATCAGAATTCAGGAAAGAGGACAAAGCTATGATAACGCGGGAAATATATCTGGAGCTTACTCAAGCCTGTAAGCTAGAATTAAACAACACTGCCCTTTTGCAGAGTTTGTTCCTTGTGCAGCGCATTCTCTCAACCTTGTTGGTTCTTCTGCTGCAGAGTACTGCACTGAAACTATTGTGTTTTTTGGATTCGTCCATAACCTTTACACCTTTTTTTTTTTTTTTTCAATTCAACCCATAGATGGGTTATTTTGAAAACATGTTTAGAAAACAGTAAAATTCCAATGTTGAAATCCCTATCTCAAACAAGATGGTCAGCGAGAGCCGATGCTGTAAAGGCCCTGGTCAAAGGCTACAGGGCGATACATAAATCACTGAAGGAAATATCTCTAAACCCTACTCAGAGGCCTGTAGTCAAAGTTGAAGCTTCGGGACTAGAAAAGAAGTTTGACAAATTTGAAATAGCCTTCCTCGCTATTTTGTGGAGTGTTATTTTGGAAAGATTTGATAAAGTTAGCAACAATCTAAAAGGTGAAACCCTTAATCTCGTAGTAGGTACAAAGCAGCTTCAAACTTTGGAGAGCTATTTAAATGAAAAAAGAAATGAGCTTGACAAGTATGAACAAGCAGCCATGAAGTTGTTACAAGTTGAATCACCCAACACCAACTACAAAAGAATAACAATCAGAAAAACTTTTGCGGATGAGAGTCTAGGCGATGAAGCTATTCTTGATGAAAGGTCGCTTTTCAAATCCCAAGTTTACATTAAAATCATGACTCTTTGATAAGTAACCTGTCAAGGCAAAAAACAGCTATGAAAATTTATCTGACAAATTTGAAATACTTTCTATTCTTGTACAAAAGGGATCGCCGAAAGGGGTCATATCACAGGCTGCGAATAAACTCTATGAGTTCTACTCTAATGACATCAGAAATGAATTTGAAAACTAATGTCAGCACTTCAAAATGTATCTGGAACAGGAAGAATTTACTAGCATTCTTGACATATATGAATACGTCATAAAAATTATTTGAAAACTACTTTCCCTAATCTTGAGGTAGCAACTAGAATATTTCTGACATTACCAGTCACCAACTGCTCCGCAGAAAGAGGATTTTCTGTTTTGACTCGGTTAAAGAAAGTGAAAAGATCAACTCTTTCAGACAGCAAACTAAATTGTCTATTTTATTGTGTCGTGAAAAAGGCATAACCCTTAACACAGACTTTTCTGACATGATAAATAAATTTGCAAAGTTAAAAGCCAGAAAAAAAACTTTGATTTGAAATGTTTCTGTATATTGTACTTTTAAAATGTAACTTTTGAATTTGTAATCTTGGTTATTAGTGTGATTAATGTATCAATAAATGGCTACAAAATTATATGAACGACTTACTTTTCTTATTATTTCCTGTGATACAATATTATTAACGTAGTTGTTTGTAAAAAAAACCCTATTACGGTATGCTATTATTATAACACATAAATGAGAAAAAGGGCGCCAGTAGACCATTTGCCCAGGGCGTCTATCACCTTTGCCCGGGGCCTGTGTCCGGTATATGTTTTTGAGTGCAATTAGCAAAATTTAGTATACGGTACCGTAACTAGATATTATTGTGTTTTAGTGTATAGTCTAGTTGAACAAATTACCGTACGTCATAATTATCATGTTTAGCGTAGCCTACGTTAATATCCTTTTAGTTTGTACTCTTTGGTGCATGGATATTTCAAAATTGAGACTCCACAACAGGGATGGCAAATTCACTTCACTTCTAATATTTCTATTTCTCGTCGGAGAAATCACTTGCTTCTAAGAAATGATCTCGATAATTTAGTGAATGCTTTCCTTTGAAATGCATATTTTTCAAATTATTATATTTGAATCGTGTTTTACGTAATACTTTTTTGTATCAATGGCAACTTCTTTTCTAATGCAATAAGCAACAACTATATTTTAAATAATAAAATATGTCTTTAAAATATTATTCAAATTATACGGATGTTCATTTAAAATGATCTATCCTTTACACCTACTCTTTGAAAATAGGCCTAATTTGAATGATATTCAGCGCAACGTTTCGGGTTGTTGGGCTACTCTGAAGATACCTACGCTGGCCGTGAAAGCCTACGTCAGTGTAATTTGAGGAATATCTGCAAAGAAATATTAACCGAACATGCAATACAATGTCATAAGGTTATCTATTACTAGTAGCATGTTTATTATTTTAATGTTCACTTAGAAAATACTGTTATTGTTTTTACGTCCCTGTTAACTACTGAGGCTTTTAGAGACGCTGGGGTGCCGGAATTTTGCCCCGAAGGGAATCTTTAACCTGCCAGTAAATCTACTTACTGTACTCGCCTCCTTCGCATTTACGCACCCTCAAATGGCGACTGACTGCGCCGGGATTCCATCCCGCTATCTTGAGCTCAGCAGGCGAGAACGTAGCCGCTGAGCCACGCAGCCAGTCATAATAGCTCCTTAGACCAAGAAATGCGAACAACAAAAGCACAAACTGCCACACTGTTCAATCGTCAAATGACACACGATCAGAAAAGCTCGCCAACCCTGATGAATTATTAACTCCGCCTTTATACCGCTAAATGGATTGGCATGCCTGAAATTGAAAAGGGATCTGTGCTGTATTACAATTTCTTCATATTTTAAAATGTGAAGGTCTCATAATTAAGTGTGTACGGTTGAGTAGTTGTTGCTACTTCAGACATCAATCTCTACATTGACAAGGGCGTCGCTAGAACCAAGTGCTGAAGTTGCTCTATGGTGTAAGCCAATACTTTCAGTCTTCTTCATAGCTTACCCTCAAAAAAAATTCCATGCCACGCCACTGAGTATAATTATTATAATTACTGATTCATTCAATGCGATCAACAATCCTAGGTACTTGGGTTCGTGCGCAATTCATTTCTTTTAGTGATTTATTGAAAACCTACATTACTATTTGTACGAGAGTTGGGAAATATATCCAAAGGATGAAACTAACGTAACATTCCAGTATTTTTCTGGACTGAGTGTTTAATTGACCAGGAGAAAAATGACAATTAAGATAGGGCACTGAACTTTGTTTTCAAATTCTTCTCATGGAACGTCAGTGGTACGGGCAGATGACCTAGCTGTTACGCCCCTTAAAACAACAATAAGTAACGTCAGTGGTGTGCATGGCGATGGAGAAATTAATATATTGCATTTTGGCAACCGCGCAGATTTTCCTAAGACCAAATATTTGAACTCTGCTTAATTTAGAAGAAAATTAAGATGAAGTATGGTCGAATATTAATATAAATACAATTTTGTTTTGAGCTGGTGCAGTGGCTATTATTAATATTGGACATTTCTACGCCGTTTATTCCAAAGAGCAGCAATGATATGCAAAGGACTTGTTTTTCAGGACGCGAAGAGATACTTTCCCTTGCAAATCAAGCCCTTTCGTGATACGTCTCAGTACCGTTAAACATAAAATGAGTTGTTCTCTTTTATCTACGACCTAGAAATGGCTCCGGGCCCTGATGAAGCCGCGGCAGGAATGCAGGATTCGGCTTTCCGACTGCGGTGTCATTCGTAGTCTTACTCAACAGATAATAATAGGCCTATTTGTCGTTACAGTTGTTAATTCATTTAGGGGTTTACGGCATTTGACCCGTGCATTTGGTAACTAGTAGGTCTAGTATCACTGACGGATAATGAACCATTGTCGCTCGGTTGGGGATCGTTTGCATCAACTAGTACTGTAGCTATAATTCAGTATTTGCTGACGCGTTAATTTTCCGGTTTGTTTCTGAAGGTCTCCACATTATTGAATGAAGTTGACTGTAAAGCAGTAGTTTTCACAAATATTCATGAAGTAAATTACAAGATTCTCAAACAGCGAACAGAATCGAAAACCAAAAAGCGTGCAAATTGTGTAGACTGAAGGGGAGGCTAAAGGTGTTGTATAACAAGCAACATTTTTGTAACTATCTGTCTTGGAGAGTAGAAAATTTGACCCTCTTAAAACCACCTACTGCTGGACGAAAAGCAGGATATTCACTGTGTCATGGTCTCTGTGACCATGATCAATCGCATGCCGTATTCTTGGTTGCCGACTGGGAAAGCGTTAGCCGTCGAGACTATTACTGCAATTATTTGGGTTAAGAGTGGGGTAGGTGTGCCTGGACTTAAAATAAGGTACTATCCCGGCATTTGCCTGGAGGGAGTGTGAAAAACCACACGCAGGATTCGAACCTCTGATCTGCAAACCTGTCTGTAGACCCCCCCTCACGGTCATTGGTGAGCTACACCGCGGGGTCTTTCTTGAAGGTGCGAGAGCTTTTACTTCAATAACGGATATTCTTTTCTATAGCCACTAAATTTCAATGGTCATCAAATTTTTACTCCAAAATATCACAATACTAATCACCCAAATGGCCTATAACTCAATAATTTGGATCTGAAAATGAAAATCCACAGCCTGCTTCCAGTCTCCGACCGGGTCAGGAATGGAATGAATGAAGCCCCATCTAGCGGCGAGGATATGAACTGTGCCGGCTGCCGAGGCCTGACGCACTCCTCTGGGGCAATGATTAAATTAATGACAGATGAAATGAAATGATAGTGGAGAGTGTTGCTGGAATGAAATGTTGACAGGGAAAACCGGAGTACCCGGAGAAAAACCTGTCTGCCTCCGTTTTGTCCAGCACAGATCTCACATGGAGTGACCGGGATTTGAACCACGGACCCAGTGGTGAGAGGCCAGCGTGCTGCCGCCTAAGCCACTGAGGCTTCATTTGGACCTAATTTTTGCAAAATTTTCCGTAGGAGGACCCCCGGACTCCACTCTGAGCTTGGTGATATTCCATCCCCCGGACCCCCTGTGTGTCCACTCCCCCATAATCTTGGCTTAAATCCGTCCCTGATGGTCACCAGTCATAGATAGGGTTGGGAATTTTTAGGAGAACCTGGCTCTAGTTTTGCTTATTGCAAAGCAATATTAAATTATAAGAAATCCACTGACTGCAAATTACAAAATATAGTTCAAATTCACATTTTCTTCTTTTGTGAAAACAAATCACTGATCAGCTGCAATCTAGTGATAGCACATAATAACTTGACTTACGTATGAGTACTGTATATCTATGGTTAATTATGAAAATATATTTTGCTTTGTTTAATGTACAAAGATGTGTGATCGCCGTTCAACCAAAACACTTAGCAGTTTTAGGCTTAGACCCAGGGGCGTGAGGCTTCAAGGGCAGCAAATGTTAAGAATGTTAACATAAAAACACTGTATGTAAAACGTATTTTAAAATAAGTCTTGACTTTGTGTAAAAATCATGTTTTCATTTTGAAACGAGATTACGTCATATGTCACAGAGGCCGTAGTACTGCACAGTGTACAGTATACCCTTTCCACCTGTTTTAACATGGAGTTCAGTGAACTGAACTTCCTGTTGATTAATTTTTGGGTCTGAGGACGTCGTGGTCATCAGTCCTTTCTACTTACTGTGCGTATAGAACTCTGTCCGACAATCTATATCTGAAGTTAATAATATATTTTTAATTCATTTGGGACAGAATTGGGGAGGAAATGAATGTACGATGGTGCAACTACAGCCTTTGGCTATAGTGTTAAAACGATGAATCATGGAAAATAAGCTTAGAATCACTGACGGTGGAATTCGAACCCACCTGTTTCCGAGTTCATGGATAACAGCTTCTTTCAATGTGAATGTTTTCCCCAAGTTAAATACTGTACATGCGATGAAATTACGGTTCGGTAAATGCATTTTATTTTCAAATTTGTGGACGACAAACGAGCATATTGCTTTTACTAGTATCTCTGAAGTTCTAAAATTATTGATATCAAAGAGGATCTGCAGAACTTTAAATCTGAACACAGTGCATGCTTACAATGTTACCTCATCGGGTCAAATTTAGATCTGTCAAACGACAAAACTAAACAGTATAGTGAATTTAATGAACATTATTACCTTGTTTTCGATGGCTTTATTCTGATATTTATTTTTGTTACTTGAAAAGAATGCATTGGTACGCGCTTGTCAGGTATAAACACTGAATTTGCAAATAATTTTGCGTGCATTCCTCCAGTTTCACTGTTGTAAATTTAACATACCAGCATTATCTTATTTATATTGATAGTAATTCACGCTCTGCTTGTGTTAATACATATAGCATGGATTTAGTAGAATATATAATTGAAATATTTTTATAATGTAGCCTATTTATTGCAGCCAGTGGTCATATCAGGACATTTCAATTGAACGCCCGTAGGCTCCCTAACAAGTTCAATTTCAAGTAGTTCCAACTTTGGCTACCAGACGCCAATGTAACTCACACCCAGCGGCGAACGTTGGAACTTGAGAGCGTTTCTAACCAAATAACCTACAAATTTAGCTACACACTACCAATTGTAGTGGTAGGTTCTTTTAAATGCCATAAATCTATGACATGGGTCCGCCAGCTTTACATCCCCTCCGAATAAAGACATAATGAAGAATTTTAACGCTTCGGCCGGGTTTAAACTTGCGATCTTGGGCATAGCAGTTCAGCATGCTACAATTATTATTAATATTACTATTATTGCTTGCTGGTTTTTTACGTTCTTGTAATTGATTTCACGATGACCATTTTGTGCAAAAAAATGCGCAAAATCAGTTTGTGCAAATTTGCGAGGACTAGAATGTAAATTTACAGAATTTAGATATAGAGGGGGGGGGGGGGGGCGAGAAATTCCATCCCCAGGGCCCGTCGCCGCTCTCCACGGCTCTGTCTTAGAGCAAAATATCTCATTAAAATCTTGCATTGACCAACTCACCCTAGAGGTGAACAACATTAAAGTTGAGAATGGCTTGCTTAAAGAACAAAATGGGCATCTTAAAAGGCAATACTCTAAGAATTACAACCTTGAAATCGCCGGGATACCAGTCTCCGAACACGAGTATGTGTATGCTATTGTGGCTCAAGTGGCAGGTGCAGTTGGTGTTGAAATTGAAACTGATCGAGACATTGAATATTGCCACCGACTTCCAGCCTTTACAATTAAGGATGGCAAGAAGAAAACGCCCCTCATAACAGCAAAATTTTATTCCCGTCAAACAAAAGACATGATTATGAGCAAAAAACGAATACATGGGAAACTGCTTTGCACAGATGTCAAGATAACGGAGACTCGCCAGTGTATGTAAATGAACATTTAATCAAAGATAACCAAAACTTATGTTGGCTTGCTAGGAATTCTAAACGGACAATGAATTATAAATTCGCATGGAGCAGAAACGGGAAGATCTTCATGAGGAAAAATGAAAACAGCCCGATTCTACAAATCAAGACTGCAGCTGAACTACCAACAGTTCATGGGAATCAAGGAAACTGAAGGTATGTTTGCCCGAGTCAAGTGATCAATCAATATTTTATGAAATCCTGTTTTAAGTGAGTGTAAAGAAATTATGGAAGTACCGTACCCTAAAATAAAATAACGACGGTATGAAATCAGATAACGAAGTAGACCTTCATTTTCAAAATATTACTTCAAACATTGTAAACAGTACTCAAGACTTGAACAAATTAATTAGCTTTACTGCAGGAAATAAAATCATGCACCTAAATATACGTGGCATGATAACAAATTTTGAAAGTATGCTAGTTATTATGCTCGATCAACTTGATCATAAACCAGATGTCATTATACTGTCTGAAACTCAGCTCATTGAGGATATACCATTTGCTATTTTAGGATATAAGAAGTACTTCATACCACCTCAAAATTCTACCCATGATAGCATAAAGATATATGTGCATGAAAACCTCATACAAAATATTACAATATCTACTGTAAAAACACTGAAAGCTGCAAATGCTAGCCTACTCACCTTCAGATATAATAAAGAAAGTTACTTGACACTTGCTATATACAGATCTCCCTCCACAAGCCCAAAGAAATTCATAGAAGAACTAGGAAATATTCTCCAGCACTTGCCCACTGCTACACACAGTATATTAATAGGGGATATAAATATTGATATTTTAAATCCTACAAGGCAATATGCCCAAAATATTAAAAATGAGTATTTAAATGTATTACATGCAAATGGTTTCATTTCGTACATAAACTCACCAACTAGAATAACCCCAAAATCCCGAACATGTATCGATCACATACATGTTAAGTCCCACAAAAACAGCAACGTTGACCCTTTTGTACTGCATACCAGTATCACAGATCACAGTCCTACATTCCTCATACAAAATAAATCTCAAAAATTTACTCCACAAATAGAAGAAAATACTTTGAACAATGTTAGAATAAATTATGAAACTCTAAAAAAATCCTTAACTAAGGAAACTTGGGAATCTATCATAACTGAATATGATGCTAACAAAGCAGCCGATAGTTTCATTAAATTACTGACTCAATACATCTCGGAACACTCTACTACCATAAATAACGCAAAATCAAAATTTAGAAAAATTACTCCATGGATCACAACTGGAATTTTAACTTCTATTAGAATAAGAGATAAATTACACCAGAAAATTGTTAAACAAAGGGAGAGGTATTCAAACAGTGATGAGGTCCCAGAAACTGTTAATAAACATAAATTGTACAGAAACTGGATAAACAGGCTTGTTAAACTAGCAAAAGAAAGGTACTATTCCAAACAAATTTTGTCAAACACCAATAATCCTAAAGTCCTTTGGAAAAATATAAATGATATAACATGTAGGAAGGGAAATAAAGCTTCAGCTGTTGACAGCATATTTATCAGGGACTCTCAAGAAGCATCCCAACCAGCTGCCATTGCAAACAAATTTGCAGACTATTTTAGTAACATAGGTTTAGAAATTTCTGAAAAAATAAGTAGGCCTAATACAAATAAGGAACCTGACAACACAAATGCACGTGATAGCACTGCAAAATCTCAACCTCAGTCTATCTTTTTTATACCCATAACAAAATCAGAAATAACAAACCACATAGCTGCTCTAGAAGATAACTCAGCAAATGGCTATAATAATATCTCTAGTAAAACAATTAAGATAATTAGTTCAGAAATTCTACAACCACTGCACCATATTTTTAATTGATCACTAACGAAAGGACAATTTCTAGACTCATTCAAAATTGCCATCATAATCCCAGTTCATAAATCAGATGATAAAAGAGAGTTAAATAACTATAGACCAATTTTCCTCACAACCCACCTCTCTAAGCTACTAGAGAAAAGCATCAAAACCAGATTACTTAACTATCTGAATAAGTTCAACATATTGTCACCAAATCAGTTTGGTTTTAGACCAAACACTAGTACTCAAGATGCAATATTTACCCTTACTGATTATTTGTATAAAGCCATCGATAGCTCTAAAAGAACAATTTCTGTGTTCCTGGATTTAAGAAAGGCTTTTGACACCGAAGACCACAATATACTCATTAGAAAACTTGAAAAGGAAGGTATTCGTGGTACTCCTCAAGAACTAATAAAAAGCTTTCTTTTTAACAGAATACAAAAGGTACGAATCAAAGATACTCTAAGTAGAAGTGCTGAAGTAAAAATTGGAATTCCCCAAGGAACAGTTTTAGGTCCTATTCTTTTTCTGTTATATATTAACGATTTGTGTGAGCTGAACTGTAATGCGAAGATTACCTCATATGCTGACGACACTGTTGTCACAGTCACAGGAACAACTTGGGAGGACACTTTTAATACAACTCAAGAAACCCTTGCTACAGTCCAAAAATGGCTAAGAAACCACCTCCTTACCTTAAATGAAACCAAAACACAATACCTTTGCTTCTCACACAACAAAACATTACAATCCAGAGACAATTTAACACTGAAGATCCACACACCAATTTGTAACAATGGCGAAAGATGCAGCTGCTATACCCTACAGAAGTCAATGAATGCTACATATTTAGGGGTTATTATAGATAATCATTTAAAATGGAATATGCATGCATCAAAATTGGCCAATAAACTCCAAAAGTTAATTTATATATTTTACAGAATCAGAAATATCCTTTCAGCAAAAGTCTTGAGAACTGTATATTTTGCCTTAGTCCAGTCACAACTACAATATGGAATAAATGGTTGGGGTGGAATACTTGATTCACATTTGGCTCAGGTAAATACCTGCCAGAATTTCATTCTAAAAGTTATGTACAAAAAGCCACCAACTTTTCCAACATGTGAACTGTATCAACAAAGCATGGTGCTTAATATCCGACAGTTATTTGTTCAGCCATCAATCATATTTATACATAAAAATATGAAGCTATTCTGTAATGGACAAAAACTTAAAATGTGCACTAGACTTCAAGACAGAATTGAAATAAATATCCCTCGTCGAAACACACTACTTGGCCAACGGAATTTAAGTTGTCTTAGCACTAGGATATACAATATATTGCCAGTAAATGTGACAAATAACACCCTGAATATACTGAAGATAAGGCTTTTTACATGGCTCCTTAAATACTTTGATAGAGTAAATGAACTTATAAATTTTCACCAACATATTTAAACCAACTCAGTCACAAATATGTAATGTACCATCTTCTTTTATTTTCAGAATCCTTATAATTAATGCTTTTACTATAAACTTTTCTTACTATTATCAGTCAAATACCATGTTGCAAATAAATTAAGAAATTGTGTTCATGAAGTCCTCGCACAAGTTTATCTTATGTGGGATTCACCCTGTATTTTGATACATCATCTGTATATGTAAATGTTTTCTGTCAGTGAATAAATATGTTTGTGCTCGTGCTCGTGAATAAAATAACAGGTGTTTCGACATTTTGCAAGTATTGGGTGCTTTCTTAGATGTTGACAAAGCACAAAACAAATATCCGAGTAACCCCAGGCTAACTAGCCACCACGGGTACTCGGAGCAAAGCTCCTTCACATCCTTCCCGTACTACGACATGTTTCCACTCTCTTTTTCAGTTGATGTTAAAAATATAATAATCGTCACTATGACACTGGCGAATAAGAAAATAATCTCCATCTTAGAGACAATACTTGAGCAGTCTACATCAGCGCCGTCTAGCAGTGTATCAGTTACTTCTTACCTTTTGAGAGCTGCTGCGCTCTCGCGACAATCTTAGAAATCTCGCCGGAATCCCTTGCGTTTCCGATTAACAGAATAGCCAGAGTTACCAAGGTAAATAGAGCCGGTTATATCGGCTCAATGACCTCAAACGACTGTCCAGTTGAAATTTTCCTTTCTCTAGATTTATGCCCTTTAGCACAATCTACACCAGTTCACCGATCTGAACCAAATATTACGTACTTACCATTCGAAACCCTGCAGCTAGCTCTGTCTACTTAAAATTGGACAGCCCTCTTCATTCCCTAGATTTAGGCCGTTTGGCACGTAGACTAAATATATAATTTTTCATAGAAGAACCAATCTAGTTTCATTTTTAACCTCGCAATGTAAGAAACAAAACTCAGGACGAAAACTTTGCTTCAGTTTGGTGAAACAGAGTAGATTTGTATAAATAACAGACGAAGGGACCCGAAAACCACGTTTTAAGGCCCTAGAACCAATCGTTGTACTAGCGGTCCAGAGATGCTGGGAGTTAAGGTATAACTGTGAGAATATTTAGTAAGATTATTGTTGACTGGCAAAGTGGTTTGCATTTTGCCACCCCTACCACCGTTCTTACGCTGCTTAAAACAGCCTCTCCATTCCCTAGATTTAGGCCGTTTGGCACACGAACAAAATATCGAACAGTGCTGTGGCGAAAACTGGCACTGTTGCACCCTCGGGAACTTGAGTCAGCCGAAGGTTTCAGATGTGCTCCTATTTTCCTACGACGCTATGCAGCAAAAGACGATTGCTCTCTACTTTCCTTACAGCCAACGAGATATAGGCAGTGTCTTTTATTTCACTTACTCCTCTTTATAATCAATTTTTACAATTACATGTTCATTATTATCATTATAATTACGGGAAAATGACCTGGAATATTTTACTATTTATCACCAGGCCGCGGGGTCTTAGTACGTAAACAGTGCTATCAGATTAGTATCGCACGGAGTTGAGATGACGCACGCCCTATGATCAGTCCATTTATCCACGGTACGTCACATGTGTTCATAGGGACACCCGGGTGCCCTATAGTACGGTGCGTTCTAACTTCATTGCACACGTGGTCTGCTATCGCTATCACAAAAGACTACCTCAAGCGTTACTTTCAAAATACTATTTTATATTAGTTTGTGTCACTTCAGTAGTAGTATTCATTATCATCCATAAACAAATAAATAAACCCACCGGGAGAATCCGGGTACTGCTATTAGTCTTATATATATGGACGAATGACCTTGAGGTATACACTGGCTAACAACTTGACAGGGATTTGACTTTTCGAATCGATCGGCCGCCATCTTGAAAGATCTGTGGGTTAGTAGCTGCCACTAATTTATCTCTTTCCTCATTTACCTTAACACTTAAGCCTCACATCACGAATAGTTCAATGAAAACAAGGATTTCACCGTTCACGCATGACGTAATACAAACATTCAAGGTGTTATAATCCTCTGAACTATTGGTTGCATTGACTTGACTCTAGTTTCGTTCGATTTATCGTACATAAATTCCCCTGATGATTTGATAACTCTGTGTACATGCTGAGCAACCAAAACACAACATGCAATGTCCACATAGCCTATTACCAACCGTGTGCTTGTCGTGCTTGTCGTCCTTGAAGACGACGCCCGTCACGTTGCAGCCTGCGATGACGGGGCCTGACGGACCGTCGGTGAGCGCCACAATAGCAGCACGATGTTTGATCATTTCCCGCCACAAGTCCTGGATCTCTTTCAGGGACACGGGATCGTCCCTGAGCCTCGTGGCCGCAGTGATGGTCTCGTCCCGCAAGAAGAACTCACTCATGTGGCTCACCACGTCCTCAGCAAGATCCTCCGTCACATCCTGGATCCAGAACGAGGGTACCAGCCCGTCCGACATCGCTCTCCGACCCTGGAACCGGCGCCACACGGATGGAAAGGGCACTTCGGTAGGTCTAGTCCATCGCACTGTAGCCATCTGCGAATATCATACAAATCAATTCTTTTCTTTTGGTCAGACACAACCCATACAACATCTCCCACCCTGACATTCTTAGAAGATTTAGCAGTGTTTAACATCAGAGACCCTAGGTATTCCTGACGAAAACGTTCTTTTAGGTTTATCCTAACCTCAGCTACATATTTCACCCTAGCAGAAAGACCCTTTTCATCCACTTCGTCAAGATCAGGCACTTTTGTCTCAAACTGCTCCTGCAAAAACATAGCAGGCGTTATTGGTCTCAACTCATTAACATCTTCAGACATGTAGGTAATGGGACGCGCATTCATAACAGCCTCAATCTCTGTAATCAAGGTCATTAGTTCACAAAGATTCAATAACGCACGACCAAGGGATATTTCCAACAGTCTTTTCATCACCCCAATAAGCCGCTCAAAAAATCCACCCCACCAAGCACTTGTGGGAACATTAAATAGCCACTGAATTTTCAATTCACTTTCAACTGTAGTCTGCTTAATGAGATTCCAAACTCCAACAAAGTTAGTACCGTTATCACTCTACATAGTTGTGATTCTGCCTCGTCTGGCAATCATTCTTCGAAGAGCATGTAAAACGATTATGTAGAGAGCGACTCTACCACTTCAAAATGTACTGCACGGTATACAGCACAGGTGAACAAGCCAATCCAAACCCTAGTACCATCTTTTATGAAAAGAGGTCCAGCCAAATCGACTCGGCATACTTGGAACACCTTTCCAAGATTTACACGGTTACTAGGTAACCCGACAGGTGGCGTTCTCACTGGTTGGGCTTTGTGCCTAAGACAACGAACACATTTACTAACAACACGTCGGGATAATCGTCTACCTCTGACTATCCAGTATTCTTCTCTCAGGGCTCCTAACACAGTACTTGCTCCAGCATAGTGCATTTTCTCATGACTTTCTACCACCATGGACTCCACTAGTTCACACTGAGGTAGTAAAATGGGTTCCTTGAACATTGGTGTGAAATCGTCAGATAATATTTTAGTACGAACTCGAATCAAGCCATCAACATCAGTTTTAATGTTGAAATTATTTACATCTAGAGGGTAACTACTCTGAATCCACCGTACTAATTTTAATTCAGCATGTAGTACTTCTTTGCCAGTCAACTCCTCTCCACAGTTTGAACTTTTCCCACTAGCTTTCTCAAGAAATCGGAAGATCCAACCAACAACACGCACATTTTTCGAGAAAGAAGCAAAGTGTGTGAACATGTTTTCTCTTACATCGCCTGTGTTGTACAAATTAACAGCCGTTTTCTTAGATTCCTCTTCGGTAGGGGCAATTTTCACAGTTAACCACTTGTTCTCATTCTCTAGGAGCCACTGAGGACCCTCCCACCATTTTGATGCAACAAATTCTGACAACAAGCATCCTCGGCTGAGTATATCAGCAGGATTACTATCACCAGGAACAAATCGCCACTGCTCGGGTGACGTCAACTGGTGGAATTTCCTTTGCCCGGTTTCCAACAAAGATCTTCCATTCACCTTTCTTGATCCAGTAAGGAAGAATCATAGAATCAGACCAATACACAATGTTAGAAATATTAGTCGATTTACTAATAACAGAACCAAGCCTTGCTGCAAGTGTTGCCGCTACAAGCTCTTTACGAGGGATTGACATGTCTTCCATTGGTGCAACTCTGGACTTAGCTAAAACAAATCGAACATTAAATCCATCTTTGTTTTCATACTTCATAAAGGCACAAGTGCCCAGTCCAAGGAGACTGGCATCACTGAATACATGTAAACAGGCTGTGTCAGAGACACCTCTTAAACATCTAGGCACCACAATGCTGTTAATCAAATAAACTTCAGTAAGCCACTGCGAGCACTTTATTTGAATTTCTTTTGGAAGGGGTGTGTCCCAGTGTAGTTTGAGCTTAAATGCCATTTGCAATGCAATTTTCAACTGGAGTAAAGGTGTTGATAACAAACCCAATGGATCAAACACCCTACTTATAATCGACAGCAATTTCTTCTTAGTTAATTCATTGATTTTCTCTTTTGGATCGAAGCTAAAGTTGCATCCCAACAGGTCATCGTACAAACAGGTGATAGAGCCATCTTACAAACAGTTGGTTGAGGCCATCTTACAAACAGTTGGTTGAGACCATCTTACAAACAGGTGATTGAGGCCATCTTACAAACAGGTGATTGAGGCCATCTTACAAACAGGTGATTGAGCCATCTTACAAACAGTTGGTTGAGGCCATCTTGCAAACCGTTGGTTGAGGCCATCTTACAAACAGGTGATTGAGACCATCTTACAAACCGTTGGTTGAGGCCATCTTACAAACAGGTGATTGAGACCATCTTGCAAACCGTTGGTTGAGGCCATCTTACAAACAGGCGATTGAGACAATCTTACAAACCGTTGGTTGAGGCCATCTTACAAACAGGTGATTGAGACCATCTTGCAAACCGTTGGTTGAGGCCATCTTACAAACAGTTGGTTGAGGCCATTTTACAAACAGTTGGTTGAGGCCATTTTACAAACAGGTGATTGAGACCATCTTACAAACCGTTGGTTGAGGCCATCTTACAAACAGGTGATTGAGACCATCTTACATACAGGTGATTGAGGCCATCTTACAAACAGGTGATTGAGCCATCTTACAAACAGTTGCTTGAGGCCATCTTGCAAACCGTTGGTTGAGGCATCTTACAAACAGGTGATTGAGACCATCTTACAAACCGTTGGTTGAGGCCATCTTACAAACAGGTGATTGAGACCATCTTACAAACCGTTGGTTGAGGCCATCTTACAAACAGGTGATTGAGACCATCTTGCAAACCGTTGGTTGAGGCCATCATACAAACAGGTGATTGAGACCATCTTACAAACCGTTGGTTGAGACCATATTACAAACAGTTGGTTGAGACCATCATACAAACCGTTGGTTGAGGCCATCTTACAAACAGGTGATTGAGGCCATCTTACAAACAGGTGATTGAGACCATCTTACAAACAGGTGATTGAGAACATCTTACAAACCGTTGGTTGAGGCCATCTTACAAACAGGTGATTGAGACCATCTTACAAACAGTTGGTTGAGGCAATCTTACAAACAGGTGATAATTAATAATCAATAATCAATAATTGGATACTATCTCGGGGTTCTGTTAGGTTAGGTTAGCTTATGGCCACCATCATGTAACTTTTTGATTACACCCCGTAGGTTAAGTTGGGTTAGGTTTGGTTAGCTTAGGTTAGGATAGGCTAAGTTAAGCTATGGCCGCCATCTTGTAACTTTTTGATTTCACCTCGTAGGATAAGTTAGGTTAGGTTAGGTTAGTTTAGGTAATGTTAGGTTAGGTTAAGTTAAGCTATGGTGCCATCTTGTAACTCTTTGATTACACCCCGTAAGTTACGTTAGGTTTGTTTAGGTTAAGTTAGGTTAGGTTAGCTTAGGTTAGGATAGGTTAAGTTAAGCTATGGCCGCCATCTTGTAAATCTTTGAATACACCCTATAGGTTAAGTTAGGTTAGTTTAGGTTAAGTAAGGTTAGGTTAGCGCAGGTTAGGATAGGCTAAGTTAAGCTATGGCCGCCATCTTGTAACTCTTTGATTACACCCCATAGGTTAAGTTAGGTTAGTTTAGGTTAAGTTAGGTTAGGTTAGCGCAGGTTAGGATAGGCTAAGTTAATCTATGGCCGCCATCTTGTAACTCTTTGATTACACCCCATAGGTTAAGTTAGGTTAGTTTAGGTTAAGTTAGGTTAGGTTAGCGCAGGTTAGGATAGGCTAATTAAGCTATGGCCGCCATCTTGTAACTCTTTGATTACACCCTATAGGTTAAGTTAGGTTAGTTTAGGTTAAGTAAGGTTAGGTTTGCTTAGGTTAGGATAGGTTAAGTTAAGCTATGACCGCCATCTTGTAACTCTTTGATTACACCCCATAGGTTAAGTTAGGTTAGTTTAGGTTAAGTTAGGTTAGGTTAGCTTAGGTTAGGATAGGCTAAGTTAAGCTATGGCCACCATCTAGTAACTTTTTGATTTCCCCTCGTAGGATAAGTTACGTTAGGTTAGGTTAGTTTAGGTTATGTTAGGTTAGGTTAAGTTAAGCTATGGCCGCCATCTTGTAACTCTTTGATTACACCCCATAGGTTAAGTTAGGTTTGTTTAGGTTAAGTTAGGTTAGGTTAGCTTAGGTTACGATAGGCTATGTTAAGCTATGGCCGCCATTTTGTAACTCTTTGATTACATCCTATAGGTTAAGTTAGGTTTGTTTAGGTTAAGTTAGGTTAGGTTAGCTTAGGTTAGGATAAGCTAAGTTAAGCTATGGCCGCCATCTTGTAAATCTTTGAATACACCCTATAGGTTAAGTTAGGTTAGTTTAGGTTAAGTAAGGTTAGGTTAGTTTAGGTTAGGATAGGTTAAGTTAAGCTATGGCCGCCATCTTGTAACTCTTTGATTACACCCCATAGGTTAAGTTAGGTTATATTAGGTTAAGTTAGGTTAGGTTAGCGCAGGTTAGGATAGGCTAAGTTAGGCTATGGCCGCCATCTTGCAACTTTTTATTTCACCTCGTAGGATAAGTTACGTTAGGTTAGGATAGTTTAGGTTATGTTAGGTTAGGTTAAGCTAAGGTCGCCATCTTGTAACTCTTTGATTACACCCCATAGGTTAAGTTAGGTTTGTTTAGGTTAAGTTAGGTTAGGTTAGCTTAGGTTAGGATAGGCTAAGTTAAGCTATGGCCGCCATCTTGTAACTTGTTGATTACATCCCGTAGGTTAAATTAGTTTAGGTTAGGTTAGGGTAGGTTAGTGTTAAGCTATGGCAACCAACTTGGAGGGGACGGTGGTCCAGAACCTCCACAAAACCACTACCGGTACTCACCAAGGTGATTGATAACGTACCTTTTACTTTGAAGAAATGTGTAGTCAGTTAGCAAAGTGGGGATACTATCCACACGAAGCACCATAGTTACGTGGACTATCACAATTCAAATATCCTAGCACTTGGCTTGGTATTATTTACTATTATCACGTGACACAGTAGCTCTGTCCGTACTTTGGCTTATACAGCCCCCGAAGGTCGATCCTCAGGCTGGTCATATCATTGCCTTTCACTTAGATTTCCTTCAAAACTTCTGCAGAGCTGCTTGATTATGTTAACTTCCTTAAACCTTAATTAATTCAATTACTAAATGTCAAGTTTCAAAGCCTCCGTGGCTTAGGCGGCAGCACGCCGGCCTCTCACGGCCGGGTCCGTGGTTCAAATCCCGGTCACTCCATGTGAGATCTGTGCTGGACAAAACGGAGGCAGACAGGTTTTTCTCCGGGTACTGCGGTTTTCCCTGTCAAAATTTCATTCCAGCAACACTCTCCACTATCATTTCCCTTCATCTGTCATTCACATAATCATTGCCCCAGAGGAGTGCGTCAAGCCTCGGCAGCCGGCACAGTTCATATCCTCGCCGCTAGATGGGGCTTCATTCATTCCATTCCTGACCCGGTCGGAGACTGGAAGCAAGCTGTGGATTTTCATTTTCACTAAAGGTCAAGTTACACAGATATTACTGTTTTATAATGCGTGTGTGTGCATTGGCTCTGAGTCAAGCAGTGTGTGGCCTCAACATTTACCCGCGTCCACAACGTTGCCATGTCTCAGCACACACAGTTCCTTGCAAGTGCCTGTGTACCTAAAGTGTACCCAGTACACCTTTGCAATGCACATAAATAGTTTCAAACACACCAAACAGCACCTTAAGGTGGTAAGAGAAAACTTTTAACCGCCTAAAAACAAGGAACATTGTACTTTAAAGTATCGCATGCTCAAGTATGGGTTAAAACTGAAACTGTACAGATTTCATTTATCGTATGGCTTTTAGATCCGGGAGTGTCCGAGGACATATTCGGCTCGCCTGAGGCTGTAGCTGCTTCCAGCGGATACCCTTATTTAAGGTGAGCTGCAAGTTCCGTTCAATTTTAAGTAGTTCCAACTTTCGCTACCAGATATCAATGATACCTAGTGGTGAACGTTGGAACTTTGATAGAGCGTTCCGATGAAATCTAAGCTAACAATTTAGCTTCACATAAGTTTAGTCTGTAGAAGGATCTTTTACATGCCATAAATCTATGATATGGGACCGCTGGCTTTACTTCCCCATATGGAAGGCATAATGAAGGATTTTAACGCTCTTAAAATTTCCGACGACTTCGGCCGGGTTTGAGCCCGCTATCTTGGGCACAGCAGTTCAGCATGCTACCAACTACGCCACCGAAGTCATGCATTCAAATTAGGAAGCGTGTGAAATAAGATAGTTTTAAAGTGAAAAAGTAATAGGACAGATTCTTTGGGAGCAACCACCCCAGAATCAATATCATTTGTCTTCAGCATCCAGAGATCATCAACTGTAAGTACAGTATCTCACCACAAGGGTTCTACAAAGTGTGTCATTATTGTTGTGCCATGTTAATATGATAGGTTATTCTGTATGCGACGAGGATCCTGCTCGAGCTATATTTTTAGAATACATTATGTTTTTTTTTACCAGATTTGCCAGTTTTATCATTTCAAGAAGTTGAGTAGTGTAGTTAGGTGTGAATGTATACCGTTGGTATCGACTTCGCTACGGTGTATAACCCCCACCTCCCCGAATCTAATATCAAGTTTATTGAGACAGATGAATATATCATCTTATGTTACGCCAATAGGGCAGGAACAGTTACAATTGTTGCCCAACAGTGTTATTGAACCATTACAAAACTCAGTAAATTTCACCGCGTGCTCCACTTTGAGCAACAAGCATGGTTAAAACTTTACATCGAAGTCCACACACAAACGCAAACAAGAAACTAGATACCGGTACAGTGATGAAAACCACTTTGTATCTGGAAATATAGAATTTATAAAGGTAAACCAGCCATCCATCTTCCTAACGCACCAGTACAATTCGGTACCGTGTCGGTACTGGATTTGCAGTCGGAACAAATATCACAAATACAATAATAAACTTTACATCGCTTTCTGAAATAATTTTCCTACTCACAAATCAGGAAATAAAGTCTATACATTAATCAATGCACATGCACTTAAAAGCAACTACAACCAAAAAGACACACTAAAAGTAGAAGAATTCTGAGAAAATACCGGAAAAGCCTACAACAAAAATTACCAAACATCATGTTAAAATTCTGTTAGGAGACGACAATGCACCAATTGGTAAAGAAAACAAATTTAGAACCATTGCAGGGCTTCACCCTGCTCACAACAGAACTAACAACAAGATGTTCAGTAAATAACATATGGCCTACTTTCTCCTAAATGCATGGGTATCAAGTACACGGGGCTAATGACCATGCATCTCAAATGAAACAACAATAACTACAGCTTCCTACCCAAATCCTTCCTCGTATAAAAGTACACACACTAGTAAGCCTACAGACATCAGAGTGACACAGGTTATCAGACATCTACACACACCCAAGTACACGGGGGCTACCATACCATGATTTTGCAGGAACCCTAAAGAATCAACAACAAAAACAACAACAACAACCACAGACTCTACCGCGGACCAAGAACAATGAATGTTAATCGCTGTAGTCGAGTGTTGAAATATGTGGTGTTATAAGTATATCTACTATATAAAGCTCAAATACCACTGACTGATTCATTCATCACGAAATCTCAGAAACCACCGAACGGATTGGATTGAAATTTGGTATCCAGCTTCCTCAAGGGCCGCAAACGCCCACTAAGAAAGGATTTTTGGATATTCAAATTCTAAAGGGGTGTTAAGGGGGTAGACCTGCATTTCATTGAATAGCAATATCTCCCGATTGCTTTCATTGGGGGATGTGATACTCGGCATATAAACTCATCATAAAAAAAAGAAGACACGTGTCTGAGGGTTTTTCGATGTGGTGTATATTATGAGGTGAAAGGGGTGAAAAGTGGGGGTTGAAGGATTCCTAACGGAGCGTGTATCCCTTAAACGACATAGGCCAGGAGTTTGGAACTCAGCGGGAAAAAATCAGCATAAAAAATAAGTAAATAGGTGTTTGACCGTTTTTTCATAAATCCAATTTAAGGGGCCCATGGGGAGGGGTGAAATTATGGGGGGGGGGGGGGGGACGTAATATGTCAGAGTGTAAAATTATACATGGCCTATGTTGTAGACAATAACACATTACATCTTTTCTGTCTCTTGCTATTTCATCATACGACGAATACTTAGGGAGTTATTAATGATTTTGTATTTTTTGGCCGGAATTTTCTAAGTCCCAGGAATGACATAAAAATTGATTCGAATGAAATTTCAAAAAATAGTTTTTTTTAATACTTTTATTATATTTTTCACGTCTTTTAGGGTCCCAAACCAACATGATATTTTGATGTTTTTTTTCGTCCCATGCATTTTTGGTTTCAGGTGATAGAATTATTTTCCACTAGGACCCATGCTTATCTATCTATTTAACTAATGTTATAACAGGATTACAAATGTTATTGCGGGCGAAGCCGCGGGTAACAGCTAGTATATAATATTTTCCATTGCAAATACACACTACATATTATGCTTAACATTAAAACGTGTGAGTAATTATAAATCAATAAATACAAAAGCAATCAAGTAAAAATATTGAACCTGCTTCGATTTGATTCACGAACCTCTAGACTATGAGACTAGGACGCTACCACTACGCTACACTCACCCAGTACTGACAATAGGTTAAAACTGGTTTAGTATAACTGCATAACATATTTGATCTTCCAATCAACGATTTCATTAGTGTTTTCTGCCGTTTTTATAAACAATTTAACACTAAATATGTATTATTTTGTTCAGTACATTCCTAAGAGGATATAAACTTACGAAGGTACTGAAATGTGGATTTACGAGCAAACAATAGCCTCCATTTTGACCCAACGGGACGGCACGGCCCAACACGATATGGCACGGTCAGCCTGAACTGACAGTCACTACTGCGGAATAATATTCTATTTTACAATGCTAATATCCTACCGGGCACCTCCTTGACGACAGTTTAAACCTCCCTATGTACGATGAGCGGATTTGGTGAGGCCAGGCCTTGTTTAATCGTAAGTTAGGGTTTGGCTATAATACTTGCATGGTTCATACATCCGCCATCTGGAAACTGTTTGGCTGATGACCTTGTAGTGTGGGCAGAAGTCGTTTCCCACGTTAAGGTATATTGTTGCAAAATTTGGTAGATATCGGATTATTAGGTTAGTAGTAATTTGATTTAAGCTCAGAATATTTGGGTCGGCGCCATTTCTTTTTCGTTAGCCACTAACTACAACTGTGTGAAGCTAAATTCGTAGGTTAGAATTGATAAACGCTCTATTAAGTTCCAACGTTTGCCGCCAGGTGCCAGTTGGGATGGCATCTAGTAGCCAAGTTTGCAGATAGGTGTCGTTAACGGTAGCAGTTGGTAGCGAAAGTAGGAACTACTTGAAATTGACCGTCTGCAGTCCTTACCTGAATTACAGATAACACACACTAAAACAGCCATCACAATTAACACAGGTTATCAGACAGATTCTACACACACCCAAAGTACACGGGGCTACATGACAGCATCGTCGCAGCCCCTAAACTAAGGAACCAACCAATCAATCTCCTTCATTGATTTCAAATGGGCTTATGATTCGATTGATAGGGAATCCCTTTTATCAGTCCTGGAGGAAATGAGTTTGGATAAGAAAACAACTAATATCATAAAAGCGACTATTAATACGCTTTCGAAACGGAAGAAGGCAATCTCAAGGGCCTTCTCCTAACAGATATAAAACTATCAAAACTATCAGATCCCTTCGAAATAAGAACGGGGGTGCGCTTGAGAAAGTGGTAAGAGAATGGAATACAAATAATTGTTATGAATGGAATACGATTGGGTTGCAAAAGGCAGAACCTCAAAATCAATTGTATTGCTTTTGCAGATGTTATGGCCTTGTTTGCTGAAACAATGGAGGAAGCAAATCCTTGAACTGGAGAAAAAAAAACATGACAAACAACAAACACCCGCGTAAACACCTAAAATATCTTGAGAATGGATTAGTTGGAATGTTGGGGAATGCAGGAACAATAAACCTGAGTAGTGGTTTTGTAGCGGTTCTATACCCTCCTCCTCCTCACCCTCCTCACAAGATGGCGGCGACGCGATATCTCTCGAACCCCTGGTTCGATTTGAACAAATGAGGTGTCATTGAACTCGGGCTGACACCCCCTTTCCATTGGACAACATATTTCCACCTCAAAAATAAAACCTACCCCTACTAGGGGGTGAAAATGTATTTTTTTTTAGAAAATCTCGCTTTCGAAGTGCAACATGTGAGAGTTTAAATGCCAATATGGAATAAAACGTTGTTCTACATAAAGTGCATGTGTACGGTGGAAAGCCACTATGAATTAGCATGCCCACTCAAGGCTTTTGTAAGAGGGTGGGGGAGCGGTTCCTTGTTGACAAGTCCTTGTGGACAAGTCCTTGTTGACAGGTCCTTGTGGACGAGTCCTTGTGGACGAGTCCTTGTTGATGAGTCCTTGTTGATGAGTCCCTTTGGACTGATCCCTTTGGACCGGTCCCTTTGGCCTGGTTCCTACGGACTGGCCCATGAATTTATTTAAATTATGCTAAAGGGCCTGGCTACATTTTGCATGTAAAGCAATGTGTTGAACTGACGTTGTTCACTAATCCCCCACTACTATAATGGGATAACGATATGAAAGGAAAGTGACGAAATACATGTGAACATACAAGGGATCTAACTTGGTGGATGGATGTGTTCTAACGAGTCATTTGTAGTTGAAAGAGAATAATACATGTTCTTAAGATGTTAAAACTGTGGAGATGGCACGTGCAGTAAGACGTCTTGTAATATCTCCTGTGCCATGTTACAGACATGGCAGAGAGCGCGCAAATCTGTTGCTATGACTAACGCTGCAGTAATTTGAAACCGCAAGTGTACATGAAGACAATGGGTGATGATCATGCAAAGTTAGCAGTTATTGGATATTACACAGGTGTTCCTTCCGGTGTCATGTTGCTGACATGGTAGAGAGCGCGCAGATCTGTTGCTATGACTAACGCTGCAGTAATTTGAAACCGCAAGTGTTCATGAAGACAATGGGTGATGATCATGCAAAGTTAGCAGTTATTGAATATTACACAGTTGTTCCTTCCGGTGTCATGTTGCTGACATGGCAGAGAGCGCACACTGCTGTTGCTATGACTGACGCTGCAGTAATTTGAAACCCCAGGTGTTGATCAAGACAATGGGTGATGATCATGCAAAGTCAGCAGTAATTGGATACCACACAGGTGTTCCTAGTGTACTTTAGACTCTCAGCTGTATTGGGAAAGGAATTGCAATGATCTGCAAAAAACTGTTGACACGAGCGATGAGAGTTTATATAAGAGAGGTGTCATATATTTCCCTACTGTCAGTCTTTATTACTCGCTTTGAGTGAACAGTGCTCTATTACTGCTCAAGAGTTGTAAAAAAGCCTTTTTGGTAGAAAATCATTAAATTATTTTGCAAGGTAAGTACTTATTATTAATGGATTGTAGTCTTTTATTACTAATTGATGTTGAAGTTATTGATTGGAATGTATGTATTGATTGATTGATTGAATGATTTGTTTACAGATAATTGGGTACCTGAAGGTTACCAGATTCCTACAATCTGTTCATTCAGTGGCAGCAGTTGATAAATTATAAAAAGGTAAGTGCCCCCTCTTATAACTCTAATAAACAGTTAGAGTGATATTTTCCAATGTTCACCACTACATTTAAGTGAAAATGGTATATTTAGCAGTCAAAAGTTGGAACTACTTGACCATGGTGTGTAAAGCTAATTTTGTAGGTTAGATTTTGATTACCGCTCTATTAAGTCTGAAAGTTCATTGCTAGGTGTCAGTGACAGAGGGAATATTTAAAGACTTAACCTCAGTTCACCTAACATAACCTAACTTTACCTAACTTAACCTTGTCACGTGACATGTTTTACAAGTTTAGACTTGCTTTATGACTGACTATGACGTCACACTTAGCTCACTTAACTGGTGGCTGCTGGTTTCTATCACGTGACATGTTCTACAAGTTTAGACTTGTTTTAAGACTGGCTATGACGTCACACTTAGCTCAATTAACTGGAGATCGCTGGTTTCTATCACGTGACATGTTCTACAAGTTTAGACTTGCTTTAAGACTGGCTATGACGTCACACTTAGCTCACTTAACTGGTGATCACTGGTTTCTACCACTCTATCAAGTTCCAATGTTCACCGCTAGTTGTCAGTGACAGTGGTATATAGTAACCCCCAGTTAGAACTACATGAAGTTAGACTTGCTAGGAGTTCACAGATGATCGATTTAAATACCCTGCTATAACCATCGACTGGAATGTAATTAAACTATTTATATTTTACTTTGTTTTATCATTTATTAACATTTTTGATTTCTTTCTTTTATAGGTAATTTCGAAAGTGATCATCATGTTCAAGTGTGGGGACTGTAAGAAACAGTTCTCAAGACCTGACAACCTTCAACGACATGCAAATGCTAAACATGACATTAAAATGTTTGTGTGCAGTCATTGTGCTACCACATTTAACAGACAAGATAATCTTGCACGTCATGTAAATTTAATGCATGTTAGTTCAGCACCATTTTCGTGTTCAGTTTGCGAACTTGGTTTTTCTGCTGTAAAGCGATATCAATCCCACATGGTTGAAGTGCATGGAGAACAACAGGAATTGAAATCTGTAAAACCATCAACTAGCACGGAACCTTTAAATGAATGTGATGCTCAAAAGCGTAAACGTTCTCAAGATTGTGAAAATAGTTGTACAACAAAAAGAAAGAAGAATGGTGAACCATCGATAACACATTGTAATGTATGTAATATTGATATACCTTCTTCAACCATTCATGGACATTTACGCAGTATTCATCATAAAAATAACGCTTGCCATGAAAGAAATTCTGGAAATATTCAACAAATTGGTAGTGCATTTAAAAGTCGAATTGCTAGTTATAGACTTTATAGTAAAGAAGAAACTCAAAGTATTGAATCATTTTTTAAAAAATGTTGAACCTACTGTGTTTGGCTTAGTAGAAAATGTTTTAGTAGAGCATAAAACAATTAAAATGAATTTTGAACTTTTTGGACTCCATGTAAAAAATGGGAGTGAAGGTGAAATTACGGATATCAAATCTTTCAATACATAAAACATAATTGTTAGCGAATCAACTAATATTAGTGATATATACCAAAATATTTCAAGTGCTATCATTGTGAAGAGTGAAGAGTTCCAGGAAAGGGAGTCAGGCTGGGCGTTGGTTGAAGTACTTTATTTAGAAACCAACCTGAATAAATATAACCCCCTTCGAGCATCATCATACATTGATTTGCCAGGATGGATCAAACGAACGAAAGCTGTTGTGAACGTTTTGAATAATGATGACGCATGTTTTGCGTGGGCTGTAACTTCAGCTCTCCATCCATCCATGGATAGATCATCATCTTATCCTCACTATTCTTCAGTGTTGGATTTAAAAGAAATAGAATTTCCTATGGCGACAAAAGACATTCAACGTTTTGAAGAGCTGAACAATGTAAGTATTAATGTTTATGGAATTGAAAATAAGAGAATAGTAGGTCCTCTATATTATACTCAGGAAAAAAGAATGCTCAAGTAAATTTACTGTACATAACTAAAGGTGAAAATGCCCACTATTGTTGGATAAAACATTTTAGTAGACTTGTTGATAGTCAGCTATCAAAATATGAAGGTAAGAAGTGGTTGTGCGATGGTTGTTTGTTATATTTTGGAAAAGAGGATCAACTAGCTCAACATCAAAAATGGGGATGTAATCATGTGTGTACGGTATTACCGACTCCTAAAAATAACATTCTAAAATTTAAGGATTATGAGAAACAGCTTCGAGTACCATTTGTTATATATGCTCACTTCGAGGTTTTGCTAAAACCATTTAATACATGTTCAGCGAATCCAGCCCAACCTTTTACCAACACTACTCACATTCATGAACCTTTTAGCTTTGCATATTATATTAAATGTAGTTATGATGACTCTTTAAATAAGTTTGAGCTCTATAGAGGACCTAATGCACCTAAAGTTTTCATGGAATGGCTTGAGAAAGATGCCATCCGTATATCCTCTATTTTAAATACGATCATTCCAATGGAGCCACTAACTTCATCAGAGCAAATGGATTTTGAAACTGAAACTAATTGCTTTATATGTGGTGAATGTTTATATGCAGATAGGATTCACGATCATGACCATTTAACAGGAAAATATCGTGGTGCTGCTCATCAAGAATGTAATTTAAATTATAGAGTAAGTAAATTCATTCCGGTCATTCTACATAACGGTAGCAAATACGATAACCACTTTATCGTTAAAGAATTTTGAGCTTCAGATGTGAAAATTGATGTGATTGCAAATAATAAGGAACAATTCATATCGTTCACAAAATACCGGGTCATCATTTTATTTCCCGCATGTACGCGCCGCTAGGCCGGTGAAGGTGGCCTTGGCAAATGCGGCCGCTAGGCCGGTCAAGGTGGCCTTGGCGTTCTCCCCGCAATGAACACGTGCGCTGCGATCGGCAATGTTGCAATAAGCTGTCAGTATCTCCGGCGTATTCAAGCTTGTGAAGTGCTAGTTGATTTGACCTAACATACAGTGCTGTCTCGGGGCAATTTTACAGTTTATGTGTTGCCTTTAAGTGATGTTTTCTATACAACAACGTGTATTCATTGTGCTTTGTTATGCGAAGTGATGTTTTCTATTGAACAACGTGTATCCATTGTGCTTTCTTATGCGAAGTATTCTTCTGTTAGAGAGTGCCGTTTTCGATTCATTCGGAATTATCCCACCAGATCACCCGATTTAAATCCATGTGATTATTACCTCTGGGGAATGCTGAAAGGAAAGGTATATGCAAACAATCCTCACACAAGTGAGGAGTTAAAAGAAAATATTCACCAAGTTATAACGAACGTCACCCAGGAAGAAATTCGCCGTGTGTCTAGAAACTTGTTTACGAGGTGCCAGGCATGCTTGCGAGCTGACGGACAACACTTTGAACATTTCTTGTAAAACCAGGTAAGTTTGTAGATAATTATTTTCACTAGAAATTGCTGTTAAATGACTATGTTGACGCGAAGTATTGGGGAGAAGTCACGCACTTTTTACCGGCCAGCGAGCGTGTGTCTGCGCGAGAGCTTGCCGCGCCGTGATCGGTATCGGATGCGAGACTTAAATTGATGACCCTGTACATCAAAACTAGCAATAAAAAAACATTAAACTGCGATTTTTAGATTCATTCCGCTTTATGCCGAGTAGTCTTGATAAGCTGGCTAGTAATTTAAAATCAGATCAGTTTCATGAAATTCAACGTGTCTTTCCTAAAGAAGATGATTTTAATTTGATTCGTCAAAAGGGTATATTCCCTTATGAATATATTAACTGTGTGGAACGTCTTGAGGAGTGTTCTTTACCACCGAAAGATGCATTTTACAGTTCCTTAAACACAAGTCATATCAGTGATCAGGAATATTTACATGCACAACGTGTATGGACACAGTTCCACATTCTAACTTTAGGAGAATTTTCAGACATATATTTGAAGACAGATGTGTTATTATTAGCAGATGTTTTTGAAAATTTTCGGAATGTTTGTATGAAAACTTATGACCTTGATCCTTGTCAGTATTTCACTGCTCCTGGGTTAAGTTTCAGTTCAATGTAAAAAAAACGAAAGTAAATTTAGAATTAATGACTGATATAGACATGATCAATTTTATAAAATCATCAATTCAATGTGGATTAAGCCAATGTAGTGGACGGTACTCTAAAGCAAATAATAAATACATGCCTAGCTACAACTCTTGTGAAGAGTCAAAGTATATTGTCTACCTAGATGCAAATAACCAATATGGTTGGGCTATGAGTCAATATCTACCACTGAAAGATTTTCGCTGGCCCTCACAACCTGAAATTGATGTCTTACATGTTGACACTCTTAATGATAACGATGATAAAGGATATATTTTAGAGGTAAATCTTGAGTACCCTAAAGAGTTACATGATGATCATAATGATTTACCATTTTGTCCTGAGAATATGAAATCTCCATACATCACATCACGAACAAAAATGTTAATTGCTAATGTAAATGATAAATGTAAATATGTAATACATTATCAAAACTTGAAACAGTGTCTACAGCATGGATTGAAATGAACTAAAATTCATCGCGTATTGCAATTTCATCAGTCAGCATGGCTCAAACCGTATATTGATCTAAACAATAATTTAAAACACAGTCAACAAACGCGTTTGAAAAAGATTTTTATAAACTCATGAATAATAGTGTTTTTGGAAAGACTATGGAGAATGTTGATAAACGAGTTGATGTAAAGCTGATAACAAAGTGGGAGAATGATGGTAAAAGGTATGGTGCGAGCAACTTAATAAGCAAGCCTAACTTTCATAGCTGTTCAATTATTCATGAGGATTTAGTTGTAATACAAATGAATCGTCTTAAAGTAACTTACAACAAACCCATATAAATGTGGGTTACACCATTCTGGAATTGTCAAAAACACTTATGTATGAATTTCACTATGATTATGTAAAGAAAAACTATCTTGATAATGCTAAATTACTCTACACAGACACAGATTCTTTTATTTATGAGTTTAAAACTGATGATTTTTATGAGGATATCAAAACTGAGCTAAATAGGTTTGATACAAGTGACTACCCCGAGGATAAAATTTACCATTTACCTCTAGTAAACAAAAAAGTTCTTGGGAAATTTAAGGATGAATGTGCTGGTGTTATTATAGACACCTTTGTAGGCACAAAATCTAAATCATACAGCTATATGACAATTGATGATGTAGTAGTAAAAAATTAAAAGGAGTGAAAAAGAATGTTGTTAGTAAAGAGTTAGGTATAAGTGATTATAAAAACTGTATAGTTAGTAACCCACCTGTATTATATAAGAAAATGTGTGTATTTAGAAGTAAAATCATCAGCTACATACCAATTTTCTGAACAAAGTTGCTTTAAGTAATGAAGACAACAAACGATTCATTATACCCAACACACTTGATACTCTTGCTTGGGGAAACAGTCGCATTGACGACTATTACTTTACTTAAGTCTAATTATAACTATATTGTAATATTTGTAGTGTGTTTTTACATTGCATTTTTTTTGTAAAAACTATAAGTAGAATGTATAATGTTAGGCTACTGTAGTTTAGTAAAAATAAGATAAGTAATACATTTTAGTGTAAAATGTTTGTTTTTGTATTTTACGAAGAAGATTTTAAAAATCTACAGAATGTGTGAACTAAACAAGGGGAATGTAAAAAATGTAAAGTGGAAATTGTAAATATCCATGTGTGAAAAAGTGAAATGGCTATCACCATTTTAAAATTAAAAAGACATTGTGATCTGGTAAACCTTGTTTTTATTTCACAACAACAAAAATGTACAGAATGTGTAAACTAAACAAGGGGAATGTAAAAAATGGAAAGTGGAAATTGTAAATATTCATGTGTGAAAAAAATAATGAAATGGCTATCACCATTTTAAAAAATTAAAAGATATAGTGATCTGGTGAACCTTATTTTTATTTCAAAACAAAAAAATGTACAGAATGTGTGAACTAAACAAGGGGAATGTAAAAAATGTACAGTGGAAATTGTAAATATTCATGTGTGAAAAAATGAAAATGAAGAAATGGCTATCACCATTTTTAGAATTAAAAGATATAGTGATCTGGTGAACCTTATTTTTAATTCACAACAAAAAATGTACAGAATGTGTGAACTAAACAAGGGGAATGTAAAAAAGGGGAAGTGGAAATTGTAAATATTCATGTAAGAAAAAATGAAAATGAAGAAATGGCTATCAGCATTTTTAAAATTAAAAGACATTGTGATCTTGTAAACCTTGTTTTATTTCACAACAAATAGAGCTTTACAAAAATAGAATACAAAAGAAATACCAATTCCTCAATCCTTTTCAATGTTCATGTCCACTCATCATTAACTTTCCTTTCATAACACTAATCACAATGAGAGCTGCCAACCTCTCCCCACTGAGACATCACAGGATGTCAAACGTTGTTTAGCTTTTCAACGATACTTTATCCACTACACGTCTTACTGCAGGATGACTTTGGTGATAAGAAAGGTGCATGCTTGATCCAAAGGATTAATAGGTATATCACCACGCTGCAAAGGTTCTTCAAGACAAGTTCCACGACTACACAAATAATAACCAGGTAGGTAGATTTCGAAAGTCAAGTATTGAATTACTTTATCAATGACGCCATTGCCAGTACAGGTCTGGCATATCCTTTTCCATCGATGGTAAAAAGTTTTGATCTTCCTCCTCCTCTGTGGATGTTGTTTGTTGTTGCTGCTTTTTTTCTTCATCACACCCGTGGTATGTATGAGGCAACAAAGTCTTTACACTGACTTTTATAACCGTGATACAGTTTGACCAGCTGGCAAGTAGCACACTGTCGCATAGAAGGTATTTTTGCCATAGCCACTTGCTTATGGTGATCATAATTCGTACATGGTTGCAATTCACTTAACACAGGGTCTTGAGTCCATGATTTTGGTACATGTTGCCAGATTTCTTTCACTGCATTTGCTGCGACATAATAAATGAATGATTTTGGAAGAGCCAATAATTCTTCTTTGGTAAAACTGTCTAGTTTCTTTTTACACACAAAGAACTTTCCAATCGCTTTATCGGTAGCATCCCCTTTCTCAATGGTATCACGTTGATGTTTACACGTCGCTTGTAGAAATCTCACTGGTGTCATCCACAGGTAAACCTTTGGTTTTAATTTTATTTAACAACTCCCAGCAGGCATTGGTGGTTAGCCAATGAAACAATTGCCACACCTGTGCCAGGACTTTATGGGTAATATTGTCACAGGGGCTGCGGTCCATGAGTGTTTGCAGCGAGGGACAGCCCATGTCCATTAAATCGATACATTGACAGTAAGACGCCAAAAATGGTTGTAGCCATTGACGTTTTTCACTATCTTTCACAAATACTACATGGGCCGAAGACAAGTGGGCTTTCATGACCATGTCCAGGTGCTTATATGAAATGGTTCCTTGCTTCCAGTCTAGTTGCATATGAGTTTCAATCCACTGAGTTTTTTTACGGTCTTTATCACACAATAAATCAAACGCATAAGGTGGTTTAAACACCAAATGGGTAGCTTGTGATATCCAAAAAGTGGAACAATCGATGATGGCCACTTCTTTAAATATAAATTTGTTATCTCCAATTTTAAACCCTTGACAGTCGACAATCAGTGTACGCAAAATTTTCACTCTTGTCTGGATCAAGTCCAACTGACCACAGACTGACAATTGTTCAGTAAAGTGTACCCATGTCATTTACTTACATTCCATTCTAGTAAAATAAAATAAAATAAAAACATAGAGTAGTCACTATAGAGGTTAGGGTATGACAGGGGGGCATAAGAAATAATAATATAACAACAACCAATTTTTTATGACATTATTTTATTAGCATAACAAGTTTTACATTATTTTTTCATTCTAGGATAGAGGCGGTACCATCTCATACAACATAAAAGACTTTTGTGTTTATAGTGTCCATAACACCGATGATATTCTAATGTCTCTAAACTGGGTGTTTTTGACTGTGAGCTGCTCACTGAAGCACTGTTGACACCATAAAGTCCACACGTATCATAACTTTTTTCATCACTCAGAGGCATGAGTGAGGGGTAACTTGAATGACAGGGTATATTACCCACCTCCATTCTGCACAGGTAGGGACAGGCAGGTGACCAGCGCTGATGTTCCTGCATGGGTTCATCACTTTCTTGCCATTGGTCTAAGATAAAGGGACAAAACACACATTTCACTTCATCTCTTGTTTTTAAATAGTAGAATCCAGCGGCCGCTAAGGCTTGAGGGTTTATAAAAGGCACCAGCCACGTCGCAAAGGTCTTGAAACGTTGTTCCTCAGATTTTAAATTCATGGATGTAACTTCTCTTGAGGCTTGAAAGCAAGATATGACTGAGCGGTTTGATGTGGGTTGACCTGCTATTTATACACTCGTCACTTGGTTGGACAGTGGATAATAGTTGACTTGTTTGTGATGAATAATCAAACAGTAGGCCGTCGTATTGGCTGGAACATTGTCATGCGTTTCAAAATCTAGTCGAATGTCAATATTGGATGGTTTGACAGACTCTTCCAAGTAGGAACACTCAAAGACAATCAGTGGCGCCCTTGTCTTAAAAGCTTGGGGTGACAACATAGGACAATTCTCTTTTTGATAATATGACCATCTAAATTTAGAAAACAAGTCGTACAGGGGGCCAAACTTATTTTTTGAAAAATCTAAATCCAGTCCTTCATAGGGAAACACAGCACCGTTGAGGAAAAGACGTGCATTTCTCAATTGCAGGTGATCAAATTGCGTGGCATCTTTGGTTTGTTGATACTTGCGATTTGTTTGAAAACCCACAATCATGTAGAGAGGTCTCTCTGTATAGCGGGCTGTTTTTATAGACCAACTGTGTGTGTTGGTGGTGGGCAATAGAGGGTACTCATGGAGTGCCCAGCTTCTAAATTCCATGGGTAGAGGTATATCTCTCTTTACCATTTTGAGTATGTCCAGTTTTTTACTATCGTTAAGGGTCACATGAGGCACTTTCCATAGCAAGCGTTGTAGTTGAATTTTTGAATCAATGGGGGCATTGTCGGCTCCCTTGAGTGCATTATTATCACTCCTGTCTCTCACCAGATAAAGCACTTGCCTTGCGTTGACCACAATGCGCTGGTGATCTTCAGCAAAGCCTAAAATCAGTTTAAGAGGTAAATATCCAGTAAAGGTGCCATCGGTGTGTACCATCCAGTCATTGATCGAGTCAGGGCACCAACCCGCCATGCAAAGTGTTTTAGCTTCTTCCTCACTATAAGAGGGATATAGTTTCATGACACTGGAAATACCCACATTTCGAGTGCTATCCACCACGATATCGTTAATCACATAACGCACTTCAGAAAACAGAAAGGCGAAAGCATGGTTTGCTAACTTGGATGTGGTGGGTGTAGAGCCATCGGCTTTGGTGAGCCGACCTTCAATCTGAATAACACTTTCATGCGGTAGAGTGTAAATATCTTGGTTGTTGATAACAAATTGAATTTCATCATTGTTATTGAGTCCAGATGTTTGAGCTTGATAAGAATGGAGATCAATTCTTACCACTCCTGGTTGCTCCTCGATGTGGTTCGCTACCTCTAGGATAGAATTCATCGCGGGGGTTGACGTGATAACCCAAATGCTGTAAAATTTGCTTGTTCTGAGATGTTAACGTGTATTCACGTGGTAAACAACTAACACCATTCCTAGACGGTGCTGTTGCTTTATATACAAACTTCATAGTGGTTTTAGCACCAACTTGTAAGTCACTGGTGTGGTAGAATCTAGATCAATGAGTTGTTGCTCTCTATTAATCAGTCTTAATGTTATATTACTAATACCATCGACAGCCACAGAATGGAAAAGCACCACTGGAGGGTTTTCACGAATAATATAGCCATTGGGCGATGTTACAATAAAGTCATAAAGCGAATGCGACGGTTGTTGATTAGTGTACACTTGGCTAATAATATTACACGTCACCGACACATGATGGTCCTCAATGAATTTCACTTCACGGTCTGATTCATGTTTTTTGTTGGGCTCCAACACGCGTGGTTTGAATCCTAGTAATGGACCAATGGAATCGGGGTGTGTTTTAAAGTCAATTTTGAATGTAGAAAAAATACTGCAGCGATGAGTGTTGGTATTTCCTACAAGTTCAAACTTGCGCGTTCCATCTAGAAATGACTTTAAACCATATTCATTGATCAACACCACATAAATGTGTTCATAAATGTCATCTATCGTGTATCCACCAGAGTTCAGGGTGAGCACACAATCATCATAGTAAAACTTGTTGTTCACATTTTCACGTATGTTATTCGATTGTACGTTTCAAGAGAAACAAATCCTAAACCATAGGCTTTTTCACTCAATTCGATAAGTGGGTAAAAGTCTAGGCTCACTTCAGGTCCACGTCCATGCAGTGTAAACGTCTTACTTTCCACCGACATACTGTTGACGTTTCTGCTTATGCTGCTTCTTATATAAACAAAATTAAACACAAACGTCCACACTGTTGGCTGTTAAACGTTTGCTCACGTTTCACATTATAATATATCTTGATCCTGTTTCCAAAATAAGCCACTAGTTCCATGGGCGGGGGCAAATTCCCAAAACTGTCAAAGTACCATACAGTGGATCCCTCTTTGACATAAGCTACATAATGTGTTCCACGTCCTCGGTGATCATCCAAATTAACAACAGCACATTCATGTTTCCAGGGTCGTGAGGGTAATTGGTTTCGCGTAAACACACCTCGAAAATGAGAAAGCTTCAGTTGTTTAGCATAGCTTTACACTTGTTGATGCGTCAGGGCATGTCTTGCTATGGCTGAGGTTAAAGATGTTTTTATTTTATTTCGAAAAGGTGAAATTCCAAATTCTTGTTGATAAAAGGCTGGCTTCAAATTGACATTTCTAGCCCCCATAGCAATGGCTTCCATTGTTTCATTGTGTCGCTGACTTTCTTTGAGTTGTTGCTTGCCCTGCTGCGCGGCTTGAATAGTTTTTGCAACTGCACTGGCGCCGCCTAAAAGTGATCCTAGATCAGCCAGACCAGCGAATAATGCAGGTAAAAATCCCGCTCGTTTGGGGGCGGGAATCACTCGCCCTTGTTTTGAACCATGTTGCTGACGTTTTGGAATAACATGTCTCTGTGCTGCTCGAAGAGCCATGATGATGATGATCAACAACCTTTCACAAGAATGTTTAAGTCACAACTAACGTCAGATTGTTATTTCATGGCTGTATATTCCAATTCCACATAAAGTGGGAAATCGTTTATGTTTTTTCCAGCTTGCTTTTCATCCCATGTCAACATGAGATGAAAGGATAATTCGTCTCCTGCATTGACCATTTCATGGTTATGGACCAACATCCTATGACCATTTATCTCTATTTGTAAATGGTTCTCATCAGGTATGGAATTTTTTATGCAATGGTTCCATCATAGTGTAATTGAATGTGGCTTAAACCCGAAGCAAGCACATAGGTCAAGTGCTGGTCATGAACTAGCGGTATATGGTTTCTCTCATTCACAGGTTTTACATTTGTCACATACACTAAATATACAGATGGGATACATTTATAAAGCCTTTTCATTTCATAGGTCACGTATCGCTTGGTACAGACATCATCATCTTCTTGCGGGTCTTCCACGTGAATAATGCGGTGATGATTAGCTGTATAGCCATCCACCGTAAGCTGAGGCACTTTGTTATATAATTCATGCACCTTGTTATCCACATAATTTTTTGTAGTAACGTCTGTAGACACTTGAGGATGTTTCACATGGGTTAACCGCTTTCCCTTAAAGTCATAATCTCCCTGTTTAGTGCGTGGCACTACTGAACTATCCACATAGTGTTTATTAGCAGGATCTGTTTCTTGTTTAGGATCATGTAAGGGAACAGACCTAGCTTTGGCCATCAATGCACGTCCAAAGACATCCATCGTCAACCTGTAGTACGAGTCTACTGTTTCTATGTCAAGGCTCGGTGCGATGTATATAGACAGCTTGCTAGCCTCTCTAAGCCTTAGTTGAAATGAAGATTATTAAGCAGCAAGAGTCATTCCCCGTGGGGGACATGGTTTCCCATCTCTGCCCCACATCACGTGAACAACGCCATGGTTCACTGTTTCCATCTTCCATTCGCTGCATCATTGTGGGACCTTCCGGCTGTGGAAAGACCAATCTTTTGCTGACACTTATTACAGCGCCCAATGGTCTGTGTTTTCAAAATATTTATATTTTCGCAAAATCTCTCTACCAACCCCTCTACGTGTTTCTGGATCAAGTCATGTCTGGATTACAAAATGAGAATATGGGTTATTTTACATTTTCCACGCAAGAAAATGTTATTTCACCGGATGAGGTAAAGCCAGATTCACTCATGATTTTCGATGATGTATCCACTGAACGTCAAGGCATCATTCAAAGCTATTTCAGCATGGGTCGACACAAACATATCGATTGCTTCTATCTTGGACAAACGTATTCTAAAATGTCCAAACAGTTGATTCGTGACAATGCCCATGTCATTGTTTTATTTCGCCAGGACGAGAGGAACAGTCGTCACATTTATAATGAACATGTGAATCCGGATACGACCTTTCAAATGTTTACCGAATTGTGTGGCAAGTGCTGGAAAACACAACGTCATGCCTGTTTAGTGATTGACAAACAAAGTGAACTCAACCAAGGGCGGTATCTCTTAGGGTTTGATCATTTTATTGCTATTTAAGGCACTGTATCATACCCTCTCAAGTCATTTGTCACGACATCATGGCGTTAGCAGAGAGTCAATTGAAAAAGCATATTATTAGAGGAGAAAATACTATTCGCCAAAAGTTTCGTCAATTGAAACGATCGCGTGCGGATCATGCTTTGTTTATTCAACAACATTTAGCACCTCCGCTAAAAGCCACGTTGAAACCCTCTTTCAAGCCATCTGAAACGCTACCTACCGTTTCACAAGCCACTCAGACACACCACAAGGACCCTGAGGAAGAGGAAGAAGAACAGGAAGATTTAACTAGTGTTAGCGAAGTTGCGGATAATGAGGAACAAGTGTTTACGCCTCAAAAAAGGCATTGCCCCTTGCAGATTTTTTAAGAAAAAGGAAATCCTTGGCCATGGTCGAAACACCTTGCCCTTCCAGATCGTCTCCATTTTCACAACTCTTGGCCACCCCTCAACATAAAGCTCAACTGAAAAACATTTTAATAAAATATTATGGATCAACACTGGAACCCTATTTCACCAATCTATTTATTGGAAACACAGATACCACATATGGCGTTCGCTATGAGGATGATAGTTTTAAAATTGGTGATTCATCGATTAAATTTAGTCGTACTAAAGCTGTCATTAAAAAGATCAACTATAAATTAACATCAGGACTGTTGAAGCTACTATTCTCTCGGACTCCCTCATTTCAAGATTATACGCCAGAGGACCTTGGTAAATATAAATCCATTTTATTGGACACCCATGCCCACAAAAGACAGTATGATCCCACTCAACAAGTGAATGCCAATATATCTCAAAAATATAAAACCATCATTGCAAAAATGTTCCCCACTAGTCAAAGTGGTCGTCGTAAAGTGTCCGCTTCAGGGGTGACATTTAAACCATTAAAACCCCTTGTGGATGTTACCTACTGGCACAATCCAAATAAACTCGTCCAGCGACTACAGCTGTTGCATGCTTCACGTCAAGCCGGCCATACTGGTCACGATTGGGAAATTCAAGAAATTGAGGAAGAACTTCGAAATGCCAAAATTATTGTTTAAGCCCTCACCCATTAAAATGGGTATTGCTCACGAGTTGCATCGACCAGCTAGACGTCACTATCAGCGACTCAAGGTGATTTCACAGGATGTGGATGAACTTTGGCAAGCAGACTTTGTTGAAATGATTCCCTATGCTAGCGTTAACGATGGTGTACGTTATATGTTGACGGTCATTGATGTTTATTCCAAAATGGCGTTTGTTGAACCTGTGCGTCGCAAGTCTGGTCCACTAGTCACCAAAGCCTTTCAACATATTATTCAACAATCTAAACGTCAACCTCAGCTGCTACAAACCGATCAGGGAAAATAATTTTTCAACAAGCATTTCTCCAGTTTTCTCAAATCCAAGGATATTCACCATTACACCACGTACAGCAATCTCAAAGCCAGCGTGGTCGAGCGGTTCAACCGAACATTGAAAACCCATATGTGGAAAGCGTTTACCGCTCAAGGCACTTATCGCTGGTTGGACTTGTTACCTGAGCTAGTGTCACGTTACAATGACACCAAACACAGAACCATTGGGACCAAGCCACGACTTGTAACTAAAAATATTCCACAACTGGATAAACTGTTTAACCCCATAAAAACAGCAGACCCTAAACGTCATCGCCTTAACATTGGGGACCATGTTCGTGTGAGCAAATTCAAGTCCGTCTTCGACAAGGGCTACACACCAAATTGGGGGACTGAACTATTTCGAATTCGTCAAGTCAACCTGAACAGTCCAGTCACATAATTACTCGAGGACCTCAACCATCAAGCCATAAAAGGCAGGTTTTATCTTCAAGAACTCCAAAAGACAGCGTTTCCTAAACATTACCTTGTGGAAAAAGTGTTGAAACAAAAAGGAAATAAACTATATGTAAAATGGTTGGGATTTAGCTCAGCCTTTAATTCTTGGATTAATAAATTACATGTTGTGTGAACCTGTGTGCCTTGTATTTATTTATTCACTCATGTTGTACTTAACCTACAGTCCTATGTACAGTCTTCAGCTCTACATGTATTATGAGCAATACATATTTCTTTCTCTCTTCACCTGCGTTCTCTCTTACACCAACTCCCCCCTCTCCCCCTTCACCTCCCACCACTGTCAAAACAGGTTGTGACTTGTTAGCTCTTATCGTGCACGTGTACAGGTGAACACCTGTGTGTTAGGTCATATTACACATGAACTTGCATTTTCTCAAATATGAACCAAAACAGAATGTGACTTGTTTCACAAGGAGGACGGTAATAAGGTCATCTCACACGTGTTCACATGTATTTCGTCACTTTCCTTTCATATCGTTATCCCATTAGAGTAGTGGGGGATTAGTGAACAACGTCAGTTCAACACATTGCTTTACATGCAAAATGTAGTTAGGCCCTTTAGCATAAATTAAATAAATTCATGGACCAGTCCGTAGGAACCAGGCCAAAGGGACCGGTCCAAAGGGATCAGTCCAAAGGGACTCATCAACAAAGACTCATCCACAAGGACTCGTCCACAAGGACCTGTCAACAAGGACTTGTCCACAAGGACTTGTCCACAAGGAACCGCTCCCCCACCCTCTTACAAAAGCCTTGAGTGGGCATGCTAATTCATAGTGGCTTTCCACCGTACACATGCACTTTATGTAGAACAACGTTTCATTCCATATTGGCATTTAAACTCTCACATGTTGCACTTGGAAAGCGAGATTTTTCTAAAATAAATATATTTTAACCCCCTAGTAGGGGTAGGTTTTATTTTTGAGGTGGAAATATGTTGTCCAATGGAGAGGGGGTGTCAGCCCGAGTTCAACGACACCTCATTTGTTCAAATCCAACCAGGGGTTCGAGAGATATCGCGTCGCCGCCATCTTGTGAGGAGGGCGAGGAGGAGGAGGAGGGTATAGAACCGCTACAAAACAACTACTAACCTGAAATGGCCTTCCAACTAACAAAAGATACATACCGTACAACAAGAAATCCCTCCCAAAATTAAACATTATAAGACAGTGATTAAACCAGAAGCACTGATTGCAGCAGAAACCCTAAACATGAATTTCAGAGGCCAGATGGAGAAACTCGAATTAAGGAAATGAAAATTCTAAGAAAAATTGTAGGACCAAAATTTCAGGATAATAAGAATGAGAGACTCTCTACTGTAACCGTATTGAACCTGGGTCTCCTAGGACAGGACACATATTCATCAGTTCACTTAACACTACTGTCCTGGATATATTATGGAGAACAATAACATGGGTCTCTTACAACATAACAACAATTTAATAATACCCCTTTATTTAACTGGATGAAACAAGATCGAGGAATACGGCCTCAAAAGTTCGCACCACAACTAAAACAAATTGACACGGCAACACCGGTCCAAATAATCAAATTCAAATGATTAAAATAACAGGCTCCAAAATTAAATGCAAAGACTCTGATATTTAAATTATAACATGGAATTTAAACCAAGTCCATCAGCCTTGTCGACACCACTATTATGTGGTTTAACATAGTAAATTATGAGCCGTGTCCATTTCTAGCGATACACGTGAACTCGTGTTACTTTGTATTGGACGGTTACGGTTGCACACATTTACATATTAGCTTCCAGACGTGTTCAACCCCTACAATTGCAGCAAATAATACAAGACACTACCCTACAAATCCGTGTATAATCAGGGGGCATAAATTGCATTTACTCAAAACTCATCACAAATCACTGATTATCCAAATCTGGGATAATACTATATCTTGAGTCCCCCTAATAACACAAATTGTGAGTATCGTCACCTTAATACCCCTCACACTATTCAGTACAGTATTAACAAAGCTATAGCTTGTAGCATGTAATCACACTCAAATCCCCTTCCTGAAAGCGTTTCATAACTGAGACCAGTTACCAACCTAACCAACAGAAACTATGACACAAAAAAGTCATTTCACCTGACCGCACTGGTCAGTACTGGCGTAACTATGGGAGGGGTCTGCCCCGGGCCTCTGCTATGTAGGGGGCCTCCAAACTGGCTCAACAATAACAAATAAAAAATAATAAATAACGTAGAAACAAATTAAAATATATAAAGCTACAATCTGGTACATGAAATAAAATATATAAAGCTACAATCTGGTACATAACATAAAATATATAAAGCTACAATCTGGTACATAACATAAAATATATAAAGCTACAATCTGGTACAAGACTTAAAATATATAAAACTACAATCTGGTACAAGACTTAAAATATATAAAACTACAATCTGGTACATAACATAAAATATATAAAGCTACAATCTGGTACATAACATAAAATATATAAAGCTACAATCTGGTACATAACATAAAATATATAAAGCTACAATCTGGTGCATAACATGAAATATATAAAGCTACAATCTGGTACAAGACATAAAATATATAAAGCTACAATCTGGTACAAGACTTAAAATATATAAAACTACAATCTGGTACAAGACTTAAAATATATAAAACTACAATCTGGTACATAACATAAAATATATAAAGCTACAATCTGGTACAAGACATAAAATATATAAAGCTACAATCTGGTACATAACATGAAATATATAAAACTACAATCTGGTACAAGACATAAAATATATAAAACTACAATCTGGTACAAGACTTAAAATATATAAAACTACAATCTGGTACATAACATAAAATATATAAAGCTACAATCTGGTACATAACATAAAATATATAAAGCTACAATCTGGTACATAACATAAAATATATAAAACTACAATCTGGTACAAGACTTAAAATATATAAAACTACAATCTGGTACATAACATAAAATATATAAAGCTACAATCTGGTACAAGACATAAAATATATAAAGCTACAATCTGGTACAAGACATAAAATATATAAAACTACAATCTGGTACAAGACATAAAATATATAAAACTACAATCTGGTACAAGACTTAAAATATATAAAACTACAATCTGGTACAAGACTTAAAATATATAAAGCTACAATCTGGTACAAGACATAAAATATATAAAGCTACAATCTGGTACAAGACATAAAATATATAAAGCTACAATCTGGTACAAGACATAAAATATATAAAACTACAATCTGGTACAAGACATAAAATATATAAAACTACAATCTGGTACAAGACATAAAATATATAAAACTACAATCTGGTACAAGACTTAAAATATATAAAACTACAATCTGGTACAAGACTTAAAATATATAAAGCTACAATCTGGTACAAGACATAAAATATATAAAGCTACAATCTGGTACATGACATGAAATATATAAAGCTACAATCTGATACATAACATGAAATATATAAAGCTACAATCTGGTACATGACATAAAATATATAAAACTACAATCTGGTACAAGACATAAAATATATAAAGCTACAATCTGGTACATAACATAAAATATATAAAGCTACAATCTGGTACATAACATAAAATATAAAACTACAATCTGGTACATAACATGAAATATATAAAGCTACAATCTGGTACATGACATAAAATATATAAAGCTACAATCTGGTACATAACATAAAATATATAAAACTACAATCTGGTACATAACATGAAATATATAAAGCTACAATCTGGTACAAGACATAAAATATATAAAGCTACAATCTGGTACATGACATAAAATATATAAAGCTACAATCTGGTACATAACATAAATATATAAAGCTACAATCTGGTACATAACATGAAATATATAAAGCTACAATCTGGTACAAGACATAAAATATATAAAGCTACAATCTGGTACAAGACATAAAATATATAAAGCTACAATCTGGTACATAACATGAAATATATAAAACTACAATCTGGTGCATGACATGAAATATATAAAGCTACAATCTGGTACATGACATGAAATATATAAAGCTACAATCTGGTACATGACATAAAATATATAAAGCTACAATCTGGTACAAGACTTAAAATATATAAAACTACAATCTGGTACATAACATAAAATATATAAAGCTACAATCTGGTACATAACATAAAATATATAAAGCTACAATCTGGTACATAACATGAAATATATAAAGCTACAATCTGGTGCATGACATGAAATATATAAAGCTACAATCTGGTGCATGACATGAAATACATAAAGCTACAATCTGGTACAAGACATAAAATATATAAAGCTACAATCTGGTACATGACATAAAATATATAAAGCTACAATCTGGTACATAACATGAAATATATAAAGCTACAATCTGGTACATGACATAAAATATATAAAGCTACAATCTGGTACAAGACATAAAATATATAAAGCTACAATCTGGTACATGACATGAAATATATAAAGCTACAATCTGGTACATAACATGAAATATATAAAGCTACAATCTGGTACATAACATGAAATATATAAAGCTACAATCTGGTACATAACATAAAATATATAAAGCTACAATCTGGTACATAACATAAACTATATAAAGCTACAGTCTGGTACATAACATGAAATATATAAAGCTACAATCTGGTGCATGACATGAAATATATAAAGCTACAATCTGGTGCATGACATAAAATATATAAAGCTACAATCTGGTACAAGACATAAAATATATAAAGCTACAATCTGGTACATAACATGAAATATATAAAGCTACAATCTGGTACATAACATAAAATATATAAAGCTACAATCTGATACATAACATAAAATATATAAAGCTACAATCTGGTACAAGACATAAAATATATAAAGCTACAATCTGGTGCATGACATAAAATATATAAAGCTACAATCTGGTACAAGACATAAAATATATAAAGCTACAATCTGGTACAAGACATAAAATATATAAAGCTACAGTCTGGTACATAACATGAAATATATAAAGCTACAATCTGGTGCATGACATGAAATATATAAAGCTACAATCTGGTGCATGACATATAATATATAAAGCTACAATCTGGTGCATGACATGAAATACATAAAGCTACAATCTGGTGCATGACATATAATGTATAAAGCTACAATCTGGTACAAGACATAAAATATATAAAGCTACAATCTGGTACAAGACATAAAATATATAAAGCTACAATCTGGTGCATGACATAAAATATATAAAGCTACAATCTGGTGCATGACATAAAATATATAAAGCTACAATCTGGTACAAGACATAAAATATATAAAGCTACAGTCTGGTACATAACATGAAATATATAAAGCTACAATCTGGTACATGACATGAAATATATAAAGCTACAATCTGGTACATGACATGAAATATATAAAGCTACAATCTGGTACATGACATGAAATATATAAAGCTACAATCTGGTACATAACATGAAATATATAAAGCTACAATCTGGTACATAACATGAAATATATAAAGCTACAATCTGGTACATGACATAAAATATATAAAGCTACAATCTGGTACAAGACATAAAATATATAAAGCTACAATCTGGTGCATGACATAAAATATATAAAGCTACAATCTGGTACAAGACATAAAATATATAAAGCTACAGTCTGGTACATAACATGAAATATATAAAGCTACAATCTGGTGCATGACATGAAATATATAAAGCTACAATCTGGTGCATGACATATAATGTATAAAGCTACAATCTGGTACAAGACATAAAATATATAAAGCTACAATCTGGTACATAACATGAAATATATAAAGCTACAATCTGGTGCATAACATGAAATATATAAAGCTACAATCTGGTACATAACATGAAATATATAAGGCTACAATCTGGTACATAACATGAAATATATAAAGCTACAATCTGGTACATAACATGAAATATATAAAACTACAATCTGGTACATAACATGAAATATATAAAGCTACAATCTGGTACATAACATGAAGATGAAAATCCACAGCCTGCTTCCAGTCTCCGACCGGGTCAGGAATGGAATGAATGAAGCCCCCATCTAGCGGCGAGGATATGAACTGTGCCGGCTGCCGAGGCCTGACGCACTCCTCTGGGGCAATGATTCAATGAATGACAGATGAAATGAAATGATAGTGTTGCTGGAATGAAATTGTGACAGGGAAACCCGGATTACCCGGAGAAAAACCTGTCTGCCTCCGTTTTGTCCAGCACAGATCTCACATGGAGTGACCGGGATTTGAACCACGGACCCAGCGGTGAAAGGCCGACGTGCTGCCGCCTAAGCCACGAAGGCTACAATCTGGTACAAGACATAAAACATATAAAACTACAATCTGGTGCATGGCATATATGTAAAGCTACAATCTGGTGCATAACATTTAAAATGTAATGTTTACTTTATATGTTTTCGTTCATAAACAATTAGTAGCTATTGTTATGTTTTGTGTGTACTCTTTGAATTATTTGCTTTTCGAATGTCGATTGTTTCATAGTAGGGAAAATGGCATCCAGAAGTATTAATAAATTGTACCTTTTGAATTGATATCTTCTCCTTATAGAAAATAAGATAAGAATCTGCGATACACCGGTGAGTGTAATACTAACAGCTATTGCAATATACGCTGCAGCCAGATAGAAAGCTAGGGCTCTGGGGGGAGGGAATTTTCAGTTCGCTATTAAGGAGCAAGTGGGAATTGCAGTTGCCACCCAGCGGGTGGGTGTTCTCGGTGACTCATAATAGTGTGCGGCATGTACACTTTCTATGTCACTGCTTTTGGAATTCTAAATGGTGATGCACTTCGTTGAAGTAAGCTACTGTAATGGTTTTAATTTTCTTACTTGTTATGAAAGCCGGATCTAAAGATCCTATAGGCTTTCATATAGCCGTGGTATGTGGGAAAAAGTCTGTCTGTATGTATGTGCGTGACGCTTTTGTGTTTAGCAAAGTACAGGTCGCAATTTTCAAGATATCGAGCTGAAATTTGGTACGGTGAAAGGGTTGGGGCCTGTGACGAACCCTATTGTTGGGCGTTAAAATCGGTGCAGGGCCGGACCTTTTTTTGGGGCCCTGAATTTCATCTTATTTTTTTGAATCGATATATCTCGGAAACGGTTGGTCGTATCGAAAAATGTTAAATGTATAGGTGTAAGATCTCCGCGGTATGCAACTTTTTTACTCAAAAAGATTTTTTGATATCTCTCACCGTTTTCTTTTTTTGGGGCCCTGAAAATGTCCATTGTGCGTGATATTTTTGCGTTTACCTAAGTACTGGTCGCAATTTTCAAGATATTAAGCTGCAATTTGGTACGGTGAAAAAGTTAGTGACTGTGACGAATCCTATTGTTGGGCGTTAAAATCGGTGCAGGGCCGGATCTTTTTTGGGGGCCCTGAATTTCAAACCTTTTTTTGGAATCGATATATCTCGGAAACGGTTGATCGTATCGAAAAATGTTAAATGTATTGGTGTAAGATCTCCGCGGTATGCAACTTTTTTACTCAAAACGATTTTATGATATCTCTCACCGTTTTCGTTTTTTGGGGCCCTGAAAATGTCCATTGTGCGTGACATTTTTGCGTTTACCTAAGTACTGGTCGCAATTTTCAAGATATTAAGCTGCAATTTGGTACGGTGAAAAAGTTAGTGACTGTGACGAATCCTATTGTTGGGCGTTAAAATCGGTGCAGGACCGGATCTTTTTTGGGGGCCCTGAATTTCAAACTTTTTTTTGGAATCGATATATCTCGGAAACGGTTGATCGTATCGAAAAATGTTAAAGGTATTGGTGTAAGATTTCTGCGGTATGCAACTTTTTTACTCAAAACGATTTTTTGATATCTCTCACCGTTTTCTTTTTTTGGGGCCCTGAAAATGTCCATTGTGCGTGACATTTTTGCGTTTAGCTAAGTACTGGTCGCAATTTTTAAGATATTAAGCTGAAATTTGGTACGATGAAAGAGTTAGTGACTGTGACGAATCCTGTTGTTGGGCGTTAAAATCGGTGCAGGGCCGGTTCTTTTTGAGGGGCCCTGAATTTCTAACTGTTTTTTGGAATCGATATATCTCGGAAACGGTTGGTCGTATCGAAAAATGTTAAATGTATAGGTGTAAGATCTCCGCGGTATGCAACTTTTTTACTCAAAACGATTTTTTGATATCTCTCAAAGTTTCCTTTTTTTTGGGGCCCTCAAAATGTCCATTGTATGTGTCATTTTTGCGTTTAGTTAATTAATGGTCGCTATTTTCAAGATATTAAGCTGACATTTGGTACGGTGAAAGAGTTAGTGACTGTGACGAATCCTATTGTTGGGCGTTAAAATCGGTGCAGGGCCGGATATTTTTTGGGGCCCTGAATTTCAAACTTTATTTTGGAATCGACAGATCTCGGAAACGGTTGATCGTATCGAAAAATGTTAAATGTATGGGTGTAAGATCTTCGCGGTATGCAACTTTTTTACTCGAAACGATTTTTTGATATCTCTCACCGTTTTCTTTTTTTGGTGCCCTGAAAATATCCATTGTGCGTGACATTTTTGCGTTTAGCTAAGTACTGGTCGCAATTTTCAAGATATGAAGCTAAAATTAGGTACGATGAAAGAGTTTGTGACTGTGACGAATCCAGTTGTTGGGCGTTAAGATCGGTGCAGGGCCGGATCTTTTTTTGGGGGCCCTGAATTTCTAACTGTTTTTTGGAATCGATATGTCTCAGAAACGGTTGGTCGTATCGAAAAATGTTAAATGTACAGGTGTAAGATCTCCGTGGTATGTAACTTTTTTACTCAAAACGATTTTTTGATATCTCTTACCGTTTTTTTTTTTTGGGGGCCCTGAAAATGTCCATTGTGCGAGACATTTTTGCGTTTGGCTAAGTACTGGTCTTAATTTTCAAGATATTAAGCTGAAATTTGGTACGGTGAAAGAGTTAGTGACTGTGACGAATCCTATTGTTGGGCGTTAAAATCGGTACAGGGACCTTTTCGGGGGGGCCCTTAATTTCATCCCTTTTTTGGAATCGATATATCTCGTAAACGGCTGATCTAATCGAAAATTGTTAAATGTACAGGTGTAAGATCTCCGCGGTATGCAACTTTTTTACTCAAAACAATTTTTTGATATCTCTCACCGTTTTCTTTTTTTGGGGCCCTGAAAATGTCCATTGTGCGTGACATTTTTGCGTTTAGCTAAGTACTGGTCGCAATTTTCAAGATATTAGGCTGAAATTTGGTACGATGAAAGAGTTGGTGACTGTGACGAATCCTATTGTTGGGCGTTAAAATCGGTGCAGGGCCGGATCTTTTTTGGGAGCCCTGAATTTCAAACTTTTTTTTGGAATCGATATATCTCGTAAACGGTTGATCGTATCGAAAATTGTTAAATGTACAGGTGTAAGATCTCCGCGATATGCAACTTTTTTACTCAAAACAATTTTTTGATATCTCTCACCGTTTTCTTTTTTTGGGGCCCTGAAAATGTCCATTGTGCGTGATATTTTTGCGTTTAGCTAAGTACTGGTCGCAATTTTCAAGATATTAGGCTGAAATTTGGTACGATGAAAGAGTTAGTGACTGTGACGAATCCTATTTTTGGGCTTTACAATCGGTACAGGGCCGGATCTTTTTTGGGGGCCCTGAATTTCAAACTTTTTTTGGAATCGATATATCTCGTAAACGGTTGATCGTATCGAAAATTGTTAAATGTACAGGTGTAAGATCTCCGCGATATGCAAATTTTTTACTCAAAACAATTTTTTGATATCTTTCACCGTTTTCTTTTTTTGGGGCCCTGAAAATGTCCATTGTGCGTGATATTTTTGCGTTTAGCTAAGTACTGGTCGCAATTTTCAAGATATTAAGCTGCAAATTGGTACGGTGAAAGAGTTGGTGACTATGACGAATCCTATTGTTGGGCGTTAAAATCGGTGCAGGGCCGGATCTTTTTTGGGGGCCCTGAATTTCCAACCTTTTTTTGGAATCGATATATCTCGGAAACGGTTGATCGTATCGAAAAATGTTAAAGGTATTGGTGTAAGATCTCCGCGGTATGCAACTTTTTTACTCAAAACGATTTTTTGATATCTCTCACCGTTTTCGTTTTTTGGGGCCCTGAAAATGTCCATTGTGCGTGACATTTTTGCGTTTACCTAAGTACTGGTCGCAATTTTCAACATATTAAGCTGCAATTTGGTGCGGTGAAAAAGTTAGTGACTGTGACGAATCCTATTGTTGGGCGTTAAAATCGGTGCAGGACCGGATCTTTTTTGGGGGCCCTGAATTTCAAACTTTTTTTTGGAATCGATATATCTCGGAAACGGTTGATCGTATCGAAAAATGTTAAAGGTATTGGTGTAAGATCTCTGCGGTATGCAACTTTTTGACTCGAAACGATTTTTTGATATCTCTCACCGTTTTCTTTTTTTGGGGCCCTGAAAATGTCCATTGTGCGTGACATTTTTGCGTTTAGCTAAGTACTGGTCGCAATTTTTAAGATATTAGGCTGAAATTTGGTACGATGAAAGAGTTAGTGACTGTGACGAATCCTATTGTTGGGCGTTAAAATCGGTGCAGGGCCGGTTCTTTTTGAGGGGCCCTGAATTTCTAACTGTTTTTTGGAATCGATATATCTCGGAAACGGTAGTCGTATCGAAAAATGTTAAATGTATAGGTGTAAGATCTCCGCGGTATGCAACTTTTTTACTCAAAACGATTTTTTGATATCTCTCACCGTTTTCGTTTTTTGGGGCCCTGAAAATGTCCATTGTGCGTGACATTATGCGTTTACCTAAGTACTGGTCGCAATTTTCAAGATATTAAGCTGCAATTTGGTACGGTGAAAAAGTTAGTGACTGTGACGAATCCTATTGTTGGGCGTTAAAATCGGTGCAGGACCGGATCTTCTTTGGGGGCCCTGAATTTCAAACTTTTTTTTGGAATCGATATATCTCGGAAACGGTTGATCGTATCGAAAAATGTTAAAGGTATTGGTGTAAGATCCCTGCGGTATGCAACTTTTTTTTTACTCAAAACGATTTTTTGATATCTCTCACCGTTTTCTTTTTTTGGGGCCCTGAAAATGTCCATTGTGCGTGACATTTTTGCGTTTAGCTAAGTACTGGTCGCAATTTTTAAGATATTAAGCTGAAATTTGGTACGATGAAAGAGTTAGTGACTGTGACGAATGCTATTGTTGGGCGTTAAAATCGGTGCAGGGCCGGTTCTTTTTGAGGGGCCCTGAATTTCTAACTGTTTTTTGGAATCGATATATCTCGGAAAAGGTTGGTCGTATCGAAAAATGTTAAATGTATAGGTGTAAGATCTCCGCGGTATGCAACTTTTTTACTCAAAACGATTTTTTGATATCTCTCAAAGTTTCCTTTTTTTGGGGCCCTCAAAATGTTCATTGTATGTGTCATTTTTGGGTTTAGTTAATTACTGGTCGCTATTTTCAAGATATTATGCTGACATTTGGTACGGTGAAAGAGTTAGTGACTGTTACGAATCCTATTATTGGGCGTTAAAATCGGTGCTGGGCCGGATCTTTTTTGGGGGCCCTGAATTTCTAACTGTTTTTTGGAATCGATATGTCTCAGAAACGGTTGGTCGTATCGAAAAATGTTAAATGTACAGGTGTAAGATCTCCGCGGTATGCAACTTTTTTACTCAAAACAATTTTTTGATATCTCTCACCGTTTTCGTTTTTTGGGGCCCTGAAAATGTCCATTGTGCGTGACATTTTTGCGTTTACCTAAGTACTGGTCGCAATTTTCAAGATATTAAGCTGCAATTTGGTACGGTGAAAAAGTTAGTGACTGTGACGAATCCTATTGTTGGGCGTTAAAATCGGTGCAGGACCGGATCTTCTTTGGGGGCCCTGAATTTCAAACTTTTTTTTGGAATCGATATATCTCGGAAACGGTTGATCGTATCGAAAAATGTTAAAGGTATTGGTGTAAGATCCCTGCGGTATGCAACTTTTTTTTTACTCAAAACGATTTTTTGATATCTCTCACCGTTTTCTTTTTTTGGGGCCCTGAAAATGTCCATTGTGCGTGACATTTTTGCGTTTAGCTAAGTACTGGTCGCAATTTTTAAGATATTAAGCTGAAATTTGGTACGATGAAAGAGTTAGTGACTGTGACGAATGCTGTTGTTGGGCGTTAAAATCGGTGCAGGGCCGGTTCTTTTTGAGGGGCCCTGAATTTCTAACTGTTTTTTGGAATCGATATATCTCGGAAAAGGTTGGTCGTATCGAAAAATGTTAAATGTATAGGTGTAAGATCTCCGCGGTATGCAACTTTTTTACTCAAAACGATTTTTTGATATCTCTCAAAGTTTCCTTTTTTTGGGGCCCTCAAAATGTTCATTGTATGTGTCATTTTTGGGTTTAGTTAATTACTGGTCGCTATTTTCAAGATATTAAGCTGACATTTGGTACGGTGAAAGAGTTAGTGACTGTTACGAATCCTATTATTGGGCGTTAAAATCGGTGCAGGGCCGGATCTTTTTTGGGGGCCCTGAATTTCTAACTGTTTTTTGGAATCGATATGTCTCAGAAACGGTTGGTCGTATCGAAAAATGTTAAATGTACAGGTGTAAGATCTCCGTGGTATGCAACTATTTTACTCAAAACGATTTTTTGATATCTCTCACCGTTTTCTTTTTTTGGGGCCCTGAAAATGTCCATTGTGCGAGACATTTTTGCGTTTGGCTAAGTACTGGTCTCAATTTTCAAGATATTATGCTGAAATTTGGTACGGTGAAAGAGTTAGTGACTGTGACGAATCCTATTATTGGGCGTTAAAATCGGTACAGGGACCTTTTTGGGGGGCCCTTAATTTCATCCCTTTTTTTGGAATCGATATATCTCGTAAACGGTTGATCGTATCGAAAATTGTTAAATGTACAGGTGTAAGATCTCCGCGGTATGCAACTTTATTACTAAAAACAATTTTTTGATATCTCTCACCGTTTTCTTTTTTTGGGGCCCTGAAAATGTCCATTGTGCGTGACATTTTTGCGTTTAGCTAAGTACTGGTCGCAATTTTCAAGATATTAGGCTGAAATTTGGTACGATGAAAGAGTTGGTGACTGTGACGAATCCTATTGTTGGGCGTTAAAATCGGTGCAGGTCCGGATCTTTTTTGGGAGCCCTGAATTTCAAACTTTTTTTGGAATCGATATATCTCGTAAACGGTTGATCGTATCGAAAATTGTTAAATGTACAGGTGTAAGATCTCCGCGGTATGCAACTTTTTTACTCAAAACTATTTTTTGATATCTCTCACCGTTTTCTTTTTTTGGGGCCCAGAAAACGTCCATTGTGCGTGACATTTTTGGGTTTAGCTAAGTACTGATCGCAATTTTCAAGATATTATGCTGCAATTTGGTACGGTGAAATAGTTAGTGACTGTGACGAATCCTATTGTTGGGCGTTAAAATCGGTGCAGGGCCGGATCTTTTTTGGGGGCCCTGAATTTCAAACTTTTTTTGGAATCGATATATCTCGGAAACGGTTGATCGTATCGAAAAATGTTAAATGTATTGGTGTAAGATCTCCGCGGTATGCACCTTTTTTTAACTCAAAACGATTTTTTGATATCTCTCACCGTTTTCTTTTTTGGGGGCCCTGAAAATGTCCATTGTGCGTGACATTTTTGCGTTTAGCAAGGCACAGGTCGCAATTTTCAAGATATCAAGCAGAAATTTGGTACGGTGAAAGAGCTAGGGCCTGTGAGGAACCCTATTGTTGGGCGTTAAAATCGGTGCAGGGCCGGACCTTTTTTTGGGGCCCTGAATTTCATCCCCTTTTTTGGAATCAATATATCTCGGAAACGGATGGTCGTATCGAAAAACGTCAAATGTCAAGGTGTAAGATCACCAGGGTATGGAACTATTTTACTCATAACGATTTTTTGATATCTCTCACCTTTTTCTCTTTTTGGGGCCCTGAAAATGTCCATTGTGCGTGACATATTTGGGTTTAGAGAAGTACAGGTCGCAATTTTCAAGATATCAAACTGAAATTTGGTGCGGTCACCACCATGTTGGATTTTTGGTAACCAGGTTATTGAAAGTCCTATAGGTGAACTTATGTTCAGAGCCCCTATGAACATTTAAAAATTCATTTTGATTGATATAATAGATTCGTAGATATTGAGAACCATATAAATATTTCGGATGGACGCCATGTTGGATTGTTATATGTATTGGCCATAGAGTCATGTACCATTAAAGAAAAATATTGCGTAGGTTCATTATTCAAACTTTCACCTCGATCGCATGATTACGACACATGAAAATAAAAACTTATTTTGAAAATTAGCACAGCCGCCATCTTGAGGTTATGTAAACAATTGAACCAAATTAAATACCAGTGCATTATAATGTGTATAAACATTTCCTGTGCCATGTTTCATTGCGTTTGGATCATTAAATCGTGAGAAAAGTATATATAAAACTTTCAACTTCTCGTGGCCGCCATGTTCGTTTTGTAGTTAACCGTATTTTGAAAGTCTCATAAGTGAACTTCCAGTGGTGCCCCTTATCTCCGTACAAAATTTCAGGGTAATACCGGTAATAATTTCAGAGATATAGAATGACGGTGAAATATTTCGCACAACCGCCATCTTGAGTTTATGTAAACAATTAAACGAACTTAGATGTCAGGGCATTACAATGTGTATAAACATATACTGTACCAAGTCTCATTACGTTTGGTTGGTAAAATCGCGAGAAACGTCTATTTAAAGTCGCAACTTCGCTTGGCCGCCTTGTTATGAAAGCCGGATCTAAAGATCCTATAGGCTTTCATATAGCCGTGGTATATTGGAAAAAGTCTGTCTGTATGTATGTATGTATGTATGTATGTATGTATGTATGTGCGTGACGTTTTTGCGTTTAGCAAAGTACAGGTCGCAATTTTCAAGATATCGAGTTGAAATTTGGTACGGTGAAAGAGTTGGGGCCTGTCACGAACCCTATTGTTGGGCGTTAAAATCGGTGCAGGGCCGGACCTATTTTGGGGGCCCTGAATTTCAAACATTTTTTTGGAATCGATATATCTCGGAAACGGTTGATCGTATCGAAAAATGTTAAAAGTATAGGTGTAAGATCTCCGCGGTATGCAACTTTTTTACTCAAAAATATTTTTTGATATCTCTCGCCGTTTTCTTTTTTTGGGGCCCTGAAAATGTCCATTGTGTGTGACATTTTTGCGTCTAGCTAAGTACTGGTCGCAATTTTCAAGATATTAAGCTGAAATTTGGTACGGTGAAAGAGTTAGTGACTGTGACGAATCCTTTTGTTGGGCGTTAAAATCGGTGCAGGGCCGGAACTTTTTTGGGGGCCCTGAATTTCTAACTGTTTTTTGGAATCGATGTATCTCGGAAACGGTTGGTCGTATCGAAAAACGTTAAATGTAAAGGTATAAGATCTCCGTAGTATGCAACTTTTTTGCTCAAAACGATTTTTTGATATCTCTCACAGTTTTCTTTTTTTGGGGCCCTGAAAATGTCCATTGTGCGTGACATTTTTGCGTTTAGCCATGAACTGGTCGCAATTTTCAAGATATTAAGCTGAAATTTGGTACGGTGAAAGAGTTAGTGACTGTGACGAATCCTATAGTTGGGCGTAAAAATCAGTGCAGGGCCGGATCTTTTTTGGGGGCCCTGAATTTCAAACTTTTTTTTGGAATCGATATATCTCGGAAACGGTTGGTCGTATAGAAAAACGTTAAATGTAAAGGTATAAGATCTCCGTAGTATGCAACTTTTTTGCTCAAAACGATTTTTTGATATCTCTCACCGTTTTCTTTTTTTGGGGCCCTGAAAATGTCCATTGTGCGTGACATTTTTGCGTTTAGCTAAGTACTGGTCGCCATTTTCAAGATACTAAGCTGAAATTTGGTACGGTGAAGGAATTAGTGACTGTGACGAATCCTTTTTTTGGGCGTTAAAATCGTTGCAGAACCGGATCTTTTATGGGGGCCCTGAATTTCTAACTGTTTTTTGGAATCGATATATCTCGGAAACGGTTGGTCGTATCGAAAAATGTTAAATTAACAGGTGTAAGATATCCGCGGTATGCAACTTTTTTACTCAAAACGATTTTTTGATATCTCTCACCGTTTTCTTTTTTTAGGGCCCTGAAAATGTCCATTGTGCGTGACATTTTTGCGATTAGCTGAGTACTGGTCGCAATTTTCAAGATATGAAGCTGAAATTTGGTACGATGAAAGAGTTAGTGACTGTGACGAATCCTTTTGTAGGGCGTTAAAATCGTTGCAGGAGCGGATCTTTTATGGGGTCCCCGAATATCTTACTGTTTTTTGGAATCGATATATCTCGGAAACGGTTGGTCGTATCGAAAAATGTTAAATTAACAGGTGTAAGATCTCCGCGGTATGCAACTTTTTTACTCAAAACGATTTTTTGATATCTCTCACCGTTTTCTTTTTTGGGGACCCTGAAAATGTCCATTGCGTGTGACATTTTGGCGTTTAGCTAAGTACTGGTCGCAATTTTCAAGATATTAAGCTGAAATTTGGTACGGTGAAGAAGTTAGTGACTGTGACGAATCCTATTGTTAGGCGTTAAAATCGGTGCAGGGTCGGATTTTTTGGGGGGGGGCACTGAATTTCTGTTTTTTGGAATCGATATATCTTGGAAACGGTTGGTCGTATCGAAAAATGTTAAATGACCAGGTTATGATCTCCGTGGTATGCAACGCTTTTACTCAAAACGATTTTTTGATATCTCTCACCGTTTTCTATTTTTTGGGCCCTGAAAATGTCCATTGTGTGTGGCATTTTTGCGTTTAGCTAAGTACAGGTCGCTTTTTTCAAGATATTAAGCTGAAATTTGGTACGGTGAAAGAGTTAGTGACTGTGACGAATCCCATTGTTGGGCGTTAAAATCGGTGCAGGGCCGGATCTTTTCTGGGGGCCCTGAATTTCTAACTGTCTTTTGGAATCGATATATCTCGGAAACGGTTGGTCGTATCGAAAAATATTAAATGCACAGGTGTAAGATCTCCGCGGTATGCAACTTTTATACCCAAAACGATTTTTTGATATCTCTCACCGTTTTCTTTTTTTGGGGCCCTGAAAATTTCCATTGTGCGTGCCATTTTTGCGTCTAGCTAAGTACTGGTCGCAATTTTCAAGATATTAAGCTGAAATTTGTTACGGTGAAAGAGATAGTGACTGTGACGAACCCTCTTGTTCGGCGTTATGATCGGTGCAGGGCCGGATCTTTTTGGGGGGCCCTGAATTTCAAACCTTTTTTGGAATCGATATATCTCGGAAACGGTTGATCGTATTGTAAAATGTTAAATGTGTAGGTGTAAGATCTCCGCGGTATGCAACGTTTTTACTCAAAACGATTTTTTGATATCTCTCACCGTTTTCTTTTTTTGGGGCCCTGAAAATGTCCATTGTGCGTGACATTTTTGCGATTAGCTAAGTACTGGACGCAATTTACAAGATTTGATGTTGAAATTTGGTACGGTAAAAGAGTTAGTGACTATGACGAATCCTATTGTTGGGCGTTAAGATCGGTGCAGGGCCGGATCTTTTTTGGGGGCCCTGAATTTCAAACTTTTCTTTGGAATCGATATATCTCGGAAACGGTTGGTCGCATCGAAAAATGTTAAATGTACAGGTGTAAGATCTCCGCGGTATGCAACTTTTTTACTCAAACGATTTTTTGATATCTCACACCGTTTTCTATTTTTGGGGCCCTGAAAATGTCCATTGTGCGTGACATTTTTGCGTTTAGCCAAGAACAGGTCGCAATTTTCAAGATATTAAGCTGAAATTAGGAAAGGTGAAAGAGATCGTGACTTTGCCGAATCCTATTGTTGGGCGTTAAAATCGGTGCAGGGCCGGATCTTTTTTGGGGGCCCTGAATTTCAAACTTTTTTTTGAATCGATATATCTCGGAAACGGTTGGTCGTATCGAAAAACATTAAATGTACAGGTGTAAGGTCTCCGCCGTATGCAACTTTTTTACTCAAACGATTTTTTGATATCTCTCACCGTTTTCTTTTTTGGGGCCCTGAAAATGTCCATTGTGCGTGGCATTTTTGCGTTTAGCTAAGTACTGGTCGCAATTTTCAAGATATTAATCTGAAATTTGGTACGGTGAAAGAGATAGTGACTGTGACGAATTCTATTGTTGGGCGTTAAGATCGGTACAGGGCCGGAACTTTTTTGGGGGCCCTGAATTTCAAACATTTCTTTGGAATCGATATATCTCGGAAACGGTTGGTCGCATCGAAAAATGTTAAATGTACAGGTGTAAGATCTCCGCGGTATGCAACTTTTTTACCCAAAACGATTTTTGGATATGTCTTACCGTTTTCTTTTTTTTAGGGCCCTGAAAATGTCCAATGTGCGTGACATTTTTGCGTTTAGATAAGTACTGGTCGCAATTTTCAAGATATGAAGCTGAAATTTGGTACGGTGAACGAGTTAGTGACTGTGACGAATCCTATTATTGAGCGTTAAAATCGGTGCTGGGCCGAATCTTTTTTTGGGGCCCTGAATTACAATTTTTTTTTTTGGAATCGATGTATCTCGGAAACGGTTGGTCTTATCAAAAAACTTTAAATCTACATGTGTAAGATCTCCGCGGTATGCATCTTTTTTACTCATAACGATTTTTTGATATCTCTCACCGTTTTCTTAATTTGGAGCCCTGAAGATGTTATTAAATGTTTTTGGTTTAAAAAAAAATGGGGCCCAAATGTTTATGATAATAGGTAAAAATTTTAACGATGGTCTAATTGAATTCTACGGAAAATTATCTATAATAACCCGTTTTCACCTTTTCAATAAGTTAAATAATGTATTTACAGCTGTAATATACTTTCCATTTCCCAGGACGTCCGGCTTTCATAACCTCGTGATGGTGTCAGCATTGCCTAGAATAACATTTTATAATTTTCCTTCATTGCCACACAATCGGGCCAAAGGCCCGAAATGCTAGGCATCAGGCATTGCCGCCAACGAAGTTGTTGTGTGAGATTATTGCCCATCTTGCTCGCCGCAATGTTGCGCGACCGTCTAATCAAAAGCAGGTCAAAGTGCTGCGTGGACTCCTACTTGTTATGTTACACGGGTCTTTTACTAACTAGCACCTAGGCTACTCTAGGTAATTATCCCAATACCGCAACTTTTTTTAAAGAAAATTCTGTTTTATGATATGGGAATGTTATGGTAGTGTTGTGGTAATGTTACGGAAACGACGTGCTTAAAACCGGTTACGATACGAACCTGCATTTGTCGAGTAGGCCTCTTGGTCAAAAACCTCACTTGGTAACAGAAGCCCTTTACGGGTTTTAGACGAACTAAAACTTTTTACTCATCACATTCTTTCGTGCCTTGTCTCCTTATGCCAGATAAAGCAATTTGTGGAAAGTTATCACTATTCAGTACTTTCTTTGCCAGAAGCAACCAATCGTGATGAAGCGTCATCATCCAAGTGAGGCACAGAAGCGCAAAGCTGAAGAATTAAGAAGAAAGGGAGGAAAGCAGATGGCTGGATTCAAGTCAAAATTTATACAAACTGCAACCTCTGTAGATAGCAAGGTTGAAGAGGTTCTTAATATTGAAGTATTATCTAACACAGATCCAACGCCAACGTCCACAGAGAGACAGCTTGATGGTGTTTGAACAGAGTGCTCCATTGTACTCGTATTATCTCAAGTTGATAACCAAAGAGTTCAGAAATCACAAAAAACAAAACAAAAAAACAAAAAACATGATCAGACGAAACTTTTGGAAACAATGATGATCATGAACTAGTAAACAAAACCATTTCATTATTGGAAAATAACACGGATGTTTGAAAGACAGCTAACGACCGCGACGTGGGATTGGCCTACAGGTCAGCTCCAGTGCCAGACAGCTTAAGAATTGATATAATAAAAACTGGAAGTGAGTGCGTGCAAGATCAGGTGATAAATCAAAAGGTGTGACTCGACAGTTAAGCACAAAATGTTTCTTTAAGGTGCTTCCTGATAAAGGAAAAGTTTTACGTAAATGGATGTTTTATTATCCATCGAAGAAAAGTTTGTTGTGTTTTTGCTGTAAACATTTGTCAGAGGATGAAAATAAAACTGGGCTCTCTAACTTTTGTCTCGGGATTCCAGACCTGAAGGTGTTCCAACACGAAAACTCTGAGGAACACCTGGTAAACCTAGAAAAATGGAAAACGCTTGCCTTACATTTGAAACTGAATAAAACGGTTGATGCCAGCAATCAAAAAATTATTGGAGACGAAAAGAAAAAAATGGAACAATCTTTTACATCGTCTTTTAGACATAACCCTGTTCCCAGCTACGCAAACCCTATCTTTCCAAGGTCACAACGAAGGTGTGATCTCGGAAAATAGAGGCAACTTCCTTGAACTTGTTCACCACCTTTCAAATTATTATCCTGTTCTGAAAGAGCATGTTTTACGGATACAGTCTGCTCCAAACACTTCAACTTACCTGTCTCCAATGATATAAAATGAATTTATTGATTTGCTGGGCAAGATTGTCAAGCAGAAAATCATTACCGAGATCCAAAACGCAAAATATTTTGGGATACTTTTTGACAGCACTCCTGATGTTTCCCGACTGAGGTTGTGAGATACGGGCATGTTACCGACATGTTACTGCCACTCACACTAGATGGAGTGCCAATCACGAAGCTGTGAAACCTATTTTGAAACATTTTGACAAATTAGTTCAAGCTACAGAAAAATGTGCGATGCCAAGGAAAATATTGACACACGAGGCTGTGCGGAAATTTTACTCTCGAACATTTGTGACTTCACATTTCGTGGGTTCCTTCACTTATGGGGTTCATTTTGCAAGAAATAAACAGTGCCCAGAAGTATTTACAGACGGAGGGCTTAAGGCTTGAAAATCTCGTAATAAAACTCCGAAGTTTGAAAATCTTTTTGAAGACAGTCGATATGACTTGGTCACGAAGGCTCTCCAGTTTGCTTCGGAGAAATATGATGAAATGCGAATCTCCCTTGAAAAAAAGTAGGAAACGTTTAAAAAATATGACGCCTGGAGAAAAAGCCCAAGATGCCGGACTATCACTCGAAGATGAAACTGAAAGATCTATGCTTGAGTGTTTAGACAAGCTACACAAAGAGCTACAAACTAGAATGCAAGGAATCGTTCAGGTCGAGCATTTACTCAATGATTGTGACACAGAACTTTGTGTTTTGTGAACCTTACGAGGAATTCGATACGATAAGCAAGAAATTGTTAGTGAAATCAAAAGACTTCGCCACTATATACAAGGTGCAAGAAGAAATGAAGTGGACCACATTGAAGATGGTGCAATGGACCTGATGGATTCTGTTCCAAATGTCTCTTTGCCATAACACTGTTTTTAACAGTATGCGTCTCCATTGGTTCTTATGAGAGGAGGTTTTTAAAAATGAAATCCATAGAGAGCTATCTACGATCCATCCCGGCTGAATGGCTTGGCAATGCTCTCGTTTGAACGTGAAGTAGCAAACACCATCAACGTCGAGAATGTTATCCAGCAATTTTCAGAAATTAAAGTAAGAAAGAAAATGAAAGTAGAAACTCTGAATTAAATTAAAGTATGTATGTATGTTGAAAAAATAATCCTGTGTTATGAATGTTAAAATCTTTCATTTTACAGAATAAACGAGTAAATGATAATAATGATTGGATAGACTAATGAATAAAACCAAACAAGGTTAATTAGATTAGGTTAGATCCGATTTTTATTTATCCATTTGATCAATTTCATGTATACAATACATTTTCGATGTAGGATTGGTTTCGAATAAAAGTAATTTGTGCCATAGCATTGGTATAAAATATAAATTCACCGCTATATTTTGATTATATTACTTTATCTTTACGTTTTAAATATGTTGTTTTTAGGTAGGTCCTATATTGAGGTAAGTCTGGGGGCCTCTTGGGTTACTTCCACCCCCCGGACCTGCTGATTTGTAGTTACACCACTGCCCGTCAGTGATACCTTACGTTTATAATTATGCAGCGAAAACATTCTCCAACTCTCTTGACCCAAAATATTGATTTTTCCGTCGAACGGAGAATACAGCATTCACTTGCTCAATTGTGCTCTCAAAGTACTCGTTTGGCTGATTGCGTCATCGACAACATGTCTGAATACCAAGTGCTAGGTCATAAAATATTTCCATCTGTAGAGCGCACAGCTTAACATTGTGCTCACCAGGAAAACGCCGAACAAAATAGCACTCTTTTAGTGCGCTGGGCGATAACTCTCGCTATAAATCACTTTGGGAACAACAGCCCATACACCTGTCTAGCACATTTCGTAGAATGCTCACTCTCATCACAAGCGGGGTAAATTACCATAATTTATCCACCCGTGCGGGAAAATTCATTACACACCAAATATCAGTTTCCAATCAGCTGTAGTAACGCCATACTGCGTTAATCAATCAATCACCAACCTCAAATCACCAACACATTGAAAATCATAATTTTGGCCACCCTACATCACTTAAACGCAGCTATAAAATTCCTCCCTGATCCTCGGGTCATCAAATGTATACCCGGAAAATACAACTAATTTGCATTAGCAAATCTAACGAGCCCACCCATCCAAAGATGTCGCTCTCCTGATATAAAAATCACAAAATTTTATTCCCAAAATTACGGGTCTGATATCATTTGGTCCGAGCAGACTGGCTAAATACCACGTCCATAACTGACATCGCAACAATCCGGTGATTCAAACTCTAAAACACATCGAAACACAAAGATTCTACTTTACAACCTGTGCTTAATACCGCAACACGCAAACAAATCATTATTCCCTGTAACCCGCTTCCCAACACCAACACATAGCATAACGATCTTTATGTTCAACCCTGGCGAAATGTAAATATTGTATGTCAGAAAACTGTACTATAATGAGGCTCATTATAGTACAAGTTTTCATTATGGGACAGTTTCTCCAACCAATCAGAGCTCAAGAAACAATTGTGTGACCAATTAGGTGAGGATAGCATAGCACCTGTGCTCACTTCCATAGTGAGGTATTCCAGGAGGCAATGGTCAATTACAGGGTATTCTCTGCGTCCCATGCGCTCTGTACATAAGACTGGTGACATCTCAACAGATATTTATGAATATTTGTGTTCGAACATAAAATACTTATAATAATTATCGTCGAAAATAAACAGTCGTATGCAACTCTGCTATAGCCTAATGGCAATTAAGACACTCGTATGGATATTATAAAACCAAGTATTTCACACATCCCATAATTATTTATTAACTCTTTTTGTAACTTTTCATTTATTTAAATTAAAATAATATCGTATGGCCTCGGGTGCTGGGTGCAAGTTTTGTAATTTGACACCCAGAGGGTAGATTGCATGTCGAATTTCGTTGTTCCTTGAATCTAAGCTCCTTGAACACTATAGCGCTTTCTAGCAGAGAAATGAGGAACTTTGTGTTGGCGGAAACTCCCGAGATTAATTTTGCCATTATGAACACGGCCTGCTGAATTCAAAGGGTTCTTTGACATGCCAACATGACATGCGTGTCGTATTTTTGCCGCCTTTCAAAAATCATTTACCACGGCCAGGAGCGAACCTGCAATCTTGGGGTTAGTAGACCGACACGCTATCCACTCACCCACCGTGGCAAGCTATTTATTTAAATTAATGACTTATTGTTATGAAATCCATTTTCGTTTTAGGTTTTTGTTAAGATACCGTGCCGTAGTTTCTAATATTTTTTCACGCTGACGATGGTATCATTGTATTACGAAACATGTACGTGTTAATTTAATTATTAAACTACTTTCTAGTTTGACAAGGCAGCTTATTGACCATCTTTACTCAGTGTGATGGCCACGGCCGCCCCCAGCCCATCATGACTGCGAGAAAATACAGCTACACGGCTATTATCAATCTTCACACCGTTGATCTCTGATTTATTTATTATTATTGGGTGGATTATATCGTTCTCAGTAAGATCGTTTCACTAACATGGGAATTTAAAAAATCACACACACTTCCTTCCCACGCATTCATACAATTCGAATGTTTGTGGAGTATTATACCGCACGGTACTCGAAGACACGCCCCGACCCTTGAACTTAACACATGATACACCCTCTGTTAATTACAAATGTTCAAATACTAACTTAGTATTTATAACAAACACAATAAAATGTACATTAAATGACGCACAATAGTTACTAACGTAAAGTCTGACACTTAATGGCAGTTCTTTTATAGGCTTTTACAAGCTTTGTGAACATGAAACAATAATCTCGCACGTATTAGATAAGGCATGGGCCTGGCTGAGCACACTAATCCCAGCTAGCTTACTTCACTATAACACTACGGTACTGTAAAGTATCGATACTCGAGTTTAGACGTCTATAAAAACGTTACCCGTATTCTTACATAAAAAAGTGACAGTCAGTCTGAAAGACTAGACTTTGTATCATTTTAAATGCTACAAATGCTGAAAAATGCTAGAAAGGCAGGAGGCTTCTCGCTTCGCTCGAAGCCAAAGACTCTTGACATGTTAGAAAATTATCAGCATAATACTTATCTTGCTTATCTTGTTTCAAATTACTCGCGAACGGCAAGTGCAAACCAAGGGCAAGGCAAGGCCAAGCGCGCGGGATGCCGTCACGCTCACCAGAGTGCGCGGGGACGTGCCCCTTCCATCCAGTCTAAAAACACTTATAGTGGGCGATGTATTGAAGATAGAGATATGCTGTCGCAGACTTTTTTGTAGAACTTTTCATGCTGACCAATTCTTACGCTCATAGTATATTGATATTTTTAACGGTTTGCCCAGCGTAAGCTTAAGAAGCGCACGGACGCCAAGTTTGTTTTCGACTTTTTCACTTAAATCTTTACTGCTTGGCTTCCTTTGATCATACATAAATTATTTTCTACAGAATCTTTCCTCGAGATATCCTTTACAGAATGGTGAAAACCGCATCAAAATCCATCCAGTGGTTCTCGAGATTACCCGTGAAATCCAAGAATCGGGGATTTTTGTCTTATACTAACGAAGTAGAGATTGTCGGGGAACACATGCACCGAGCGGGTACTATGACGTCACACACCTCAGTGCATCTGGGTGCATTTCGTCCCGTCACCGTAACGTAACGCCAGACCCCAGCGTAACGACGAAGTCGACAAGATCATTTAAAATGATAAAACAAGCTACACCAAACATTTCCTTATTTTATTCTGCTTTTATCTATGCAGAGTAAACATTTGTATTGTAAACTGTTAACATTTATAGCAGATTGAACAAAAAAAGTGCCGTTTTTGTTACCAAGCCTAACGGAGCGCTCACTTAGAAAGATCATCACATTAAAAGTATTAATTAGATCGTAATGAAACTTGAATACGTCTTGAAGAAACTTATTGTTAACGTGTGTACTTACGGAGTTTTAATGTGATCTGATGCTTCTGAAATAGTTGTTGTTAATTTTGTAAGCCAACTCTTTCTCGGCCTGGGTGGTCGTAGCTTGTTATGAGGCTCATAGCAATGCAAGGCTAAACGAAAAACTGAGTTTTATCTACACGCGATTGGTGATAGGGCCTATATGCGGTGCGAATATGCCTACTACTATCACCCTAGGCTACTAGATTACTTCTAGGCAACACAAGCTGATTCTTGCTCTGACCTTTTCAGTTCAACTAGACACTATTGTGCGCACTCACGTACTCACTTGATACAGTATTACAAACAGCGACTTGTACAATATTTCCACCAAGGAATAACTTGGACTCACCCCACAAGTTCCCGAGCGACTTGACTGTCTCTTCTCTGAGCTCCATGCTCTTCCAGACTATTCTTCAGCATGAAAATGTATTTCTGAATTACCGGACCTAGAATCTTACCAGCGGTATCAAACTGTGCGGACTTGCACCCAGATATCGAATTACGATTCCAATCAAGAATCGCTTCGTGGATTCGCATGCAAACGGCAGCGCCTCGGTTCGAGACCTAACAGTTGCATTCAGACTTAGAAATCAGTGTCCCCACGTGACGATTTATTTTGAATTCATTGGCTTTCCCAAATTAATTAATATCTTCTGCATTAATCAACATTTGTGAAATCTGATTGCAGCAGATTCTTGACATAGCCTACGCGCCAATCTCTATGGTTTACATATATTTCCCTTTAATTTTTATGCTCAGGGAATAATTTAATTACATCCCGATGCCGTCAATACGCTTGCACATTTTCAACCGACCCCTGAGCCACGTCATCGCGGCTTGTCACCTTATTGTGTGAGTCTCTATTCCTTTGTGATATTCAAACACACAGAATCTGCTCAAGTATATTCAAACTCTGAAATAATGCAAAGAATTAATGTACACTACAAGAACAAGAACTCTCAGATAGGCTACTATACGAAAAAGGGAGATATATTTTTACGGTCTCAGAATGAACTCTAGTACATTAACAGACAAATCTTTGATTTCTTCCGTAACCGCAAAACAAAACCCACATGGTTGAAAGAAAGTGAAAAAGATCTAGTAGAATTAAAAATTACAGAAAATTCCCCACTCAATGGAAGAGCTAACATAATTAATAAAGACGAAATATAAGGTTCCAAGAAAAATCTAAACCCATTGTGGTAATAATAATATCCTATGGCCTCGGATGCCGGATGCAAGCTTTGTTATTTGACGACCAGAGGGCAGCCTGCATGCCAAATTTTGTCCTTCCTTGGAGCGCTAGGAAGCCAAGGAGGTTAGATATCTAAGCTCCTTAACACTATAGAGCTTTCTAGTAGAGAAAGGAGGATCTTCATGCTGGCGGAAAATCACGAGATTAATTTCGCCATTATGATCACGGCCCGTATGAGATCGGTGCCGAGGTTTTTGTCGCCTTTCAAAAATTACTTACCACGGCCAGGGGCCAACCTGCAAGCTTGGGGTTTGGTAGTCTGACATGATAACCAATCACACACCGTCTCCGCAGCAGGACTTCAGAGCACAGCACCTCCTATACGAATCCCTCAAGCTAAAATGGCAGTATCGAGAAGGCCATGACATAAGAAAAACAGTTGTTATCTCTGGGTAACCAAGCTTATGTTTATGGTACCGTATGTTACATGACCAAGGATCATGTAACTTTTATTAGATGCGTCACTCATGTATTTCAAGTTTCTTGGGGGGAAGGCGTGCTTGGCTGATTGTCAGCTATTTTGGGCTACCTCATTAAGTCAACTAACAAAATAATCACTGTGCGAGTGTCTACTGTAGGCAACTACTCGTTAATAAACTTATTTTCGCGAATAATAGCAATTACTGCGCTATGTAGCCTAAGTAACATATTTGCACCTCCAACGAGATACACACACACATACATCGTGATAACTAAAGAAAGCTAACCGTTATGGATTTGCAAGATTAAAAAGGAAGCCTGTAGTTTAACGTGATCGTTAATCTCGCGATCATGAGCCACGGTACCTCCTTTTTACTTGGCATCCGAACCACAGGACATGGCATTTCACTTCGAAAATCTCACATGCATTGAACGGGAATCGAACCTTGTCCGCCTTGGTGAAAGGCCAACGGCTTGATCGCTGCTCCACCACGCCCACGATTTGCAAGAATGGTATCAAGATTTTATCACGATGAATCCCAGTGTTTTAATTAGCTTTAGGATTCCTTAATATTGATTATTTGAATAGGCCTACCTCGATGCTCGTATATAGCCACGAAGTTCACTACTAACCTAATTATTGGACTTCCATAACCTCACTTCTCAGCTACAATTATCCCATAAATTCACTTTGTGACTACTATAATCCCCACCCCCTATTCAAAATTAAAGAAATGATCAAATGAACATGATGCGAGCGTGTGACGTATTGTGGAACCGGTTCCTCGCTCACCGCAGCGTATTATCGCTCACGGTAACAACATGATGCGAGCTTGTGACGTATTGTGGAACCAGTTCCTCACTCACCACTACATATTATCGCTCACGGTAACAACATGATGCGAGCGTGTGACGTATTGTGGAACCAGTTCCTCACTCACCACTCCGTATTATCGCTCACGGTAACAACATGATGCGAGCCGTTGACGTATTGTGGAACCGGTTCCTCACTCACCACTGCATATTATCGCTCACGGTAACAACATGATGCGAGCATGTGACGTATTGTGGAACCGGTTCCTCGCTCACCACTGCGTATTATCGCTCACGGTAACAACATGATGCGAGCGTGTGACGTATTGTGGAACCGGTTCCTGGCTCAATACAGCGTATTATCGCTCACGGTAACAACATGATGCGAGCGTGTGACGTATTGTGGAACCAGTTCCTCACTCACCACTCCGTATTATCGCTCACGGTAACAACATGATGCGAGCTTGTGACGTATTGTGGAACCAGTTCCTCACTCACCACTCCGTATTATCGCTCACGGTAACAACATGATGCGAGCCGTTGACGTATTGTGGAACCGGTTCCTCACTCACCACTGCATATTATCGCTCACGGTAACAACATGATGCGAGCGTGTGACGTATTGTGGAACCAGTTCCTCACTCACCACTCCGTATTATCGCTCACGGTAACAACATGATGCGAGCTTGTGACGTATTGTGGAACCAGTTCCTCACTCACCACTCCGTATTATCGCTCACGGTAACAACATGATGCGAGCCGTTGACGTATTGTGGAACCGGTTCCTCACTCACCACTGCATATTATCGCTCACGGTAACAACATGATGCGAGCATGTGACGTATTGTGGAACCGGTTCCTCGCTCACCACTGCGTATTATCGCTCACGGTAACAACATGATGCGAGCGTGTGACGTATTGTGGAACCGGTTCCTCGCTCAATACAGCGTATTATCGCTCACGGTAACAACATGATGCGAGCGTGTGACGTATTGTGGAACCAGTTCCTCACTCACCACTCCGTATTATCGCTCACGGTAACAACATGATGCGAGCTTGTGACGTATTGTGGAACCAGTTCCTCACTCACCACTCCGTATTATCGCTCACGGTAACAACATGATGCGAGCCGTTGACGTATTGTGGAACCGGTTCCTCACTCACCACTGCATATTATCGCTCACGGTAACAACATGATGCGAGCATGTGACGTATTGTGGAACCGGTTCCTCGCTCACCACTGCGTATTATCGCTCACGGTAACAACATGATGCGAGCGTGTGACGTATTGCGGAACAGGTTCCTCGCTCAATACAGCGTATTATCGCTCACGGTAACAACATGATGCGAGCATGTGACGTATTGTGGAACAGGTTCCTCGCTCACCACTGCATATTATCACTCACGGTAACAACATGATGCGAGCATGTGACGTATTGTGGAACAGGTTCCTCGCTCACCACTGCATATTATCGCTCACGGTAACAACATGATGCGAGCATGTGACGTATTGTGGAACCAGATCCTCGCTCACCACTGCGTATTATCGCTCACGGTAACAACAAGATGCGAGCATGTGACGTATTGCGGAACCGGTTCCTCGCTCACCACAAAGTATTATCGCTCACGGTAACAACATGATGCGAGCATATGACGTATTGTGGAACAGGTTCCTAGCTCACCATATCGTATTATCGCTCACGGTAACAACATGATGCGAGCGTCTGACGTATTGCGGAACCGGTTCCTCGCTCAATACAGCGTATTATCGCTCACGGTAGCAATATGATGCGAGCGTGTGACGTGTTGTGGAACCGGTTCCTCGCTCACCACATCGTATTATCGCTCATGGTAACATGATGCGAGCGTGTGACGTATTGTGGAACCGGTTCCTCGCTCACCACATCGTATTATCGCTCACGGTAACAACATGATGCGAGCATATGACGTATTGTGGAACCGGTTCCTCGCTCACCACATCGTATTATCGCTCACGGTAACAACATGATGCGAGCATGTGACGTATTGTGGAACCGGTTCCTCGCTCACCACTGCGTATTATCGCTCACGGTAACAACATGATGCGAGCGTGTGACGTATTGTGGAACCGGCTCCTCGCTCAATACAGCGTATTATCACTCACGGTAACAACATGATGCGAGGGTGTGACGTATTGCGGAACCGGTTCCTCGCTCAATACAGCGTATTATCGCGCACGGTAACAATATGATGCGAGCGTGTGACGTATTGTGGAACCGGTTCCTAGCTCCCCACATCGTATTATCGCTCACAGTAACAACATGATGCGAGCGTGTGACGTATTGTGGAACCTGTTCCTAGCTCACCACATCGTATTATCGCTCACGGTAACAACATGATGCGAGCGTGTGACGTATTGTGGAACCGGTTCCACGCTCACCACTGCGTATTATCGCTCACGGTAACAACATGATGCGAGCGTGTGACGTATTGTGGAACCTGTTCCTAGCTCACCACATCGTATTATCGCTCACGGTAACAACATGATGCGAGCGTGTGACGTATTGTGGAACCGGTTCCTAGCTCACCACATCGTATTATCGCTCAGGGTAACAACATCATGCGAGCGTGTGACGTATTGTGGAACCGGTTTCTCGCTCACGGTATTGACATCACGCCAGGAGATGGCAGTTTGGGTTTGAACTGCAGAGGTCTTCCCGCACACTGCGTATCGCAAATTCCAAAAACATTAAATTGGTCACTACTTGCTTCACTCACTCAGCACATTCCTTCTTTCACTGGCTGCGTATCGTCTGCTGCAATAACCACCATTGGCATGCGGGAAGCCGATATATTTAGGTTTGGAATAAGTGGGCCGCTCATGCGTACTGCAATACCCCCCCCCCCCCGCACCACGTCATAGCGTGTTGAACTGCCATCTCCTGGCGCGAAGACAATAACAACAATACGAGTAGACATCAGCTGACCAAATCTGATCTCGTGTCGTATTTCGGTCAACAATGTGTAGACAGATGATACAACGAACTTGATCCAAATAACACGATATTCTCTAATATTCAGAGAGCCTTTATCATATCTTATCTTAGCCACATATATATCTGACACGATCCACCTTTTCTGAGAGAATTCAGAATTAGATATTATGAAAGCCACACAAGACACGCGTAGGTAAGGTCAGGTGCATACGGCTGGGTTTAAGAGAGAGAAAGTGAGATGTGATAGACCAATAACACATACCCTAAAATGATCTGTCGAAATTATAAGTTATCGTAGTTCTCTTGTTCGTTAATGTTCACCTCTCGACTTCTGATTCAGAATAACTTCTTCAAACAAGTTGCTTCGAATTACCGGTAGTCATCAAGTGATACACACATTGAATTTCAGTATTATACCTGAGGCATTGTCATAGAAGAAATCGTAAGCCATAATCAGTGCAACAAGCACAACACAGTGGCAAAACACACGCGCGAACACAAAGCAGCAAGCACATGTGTGAGTAGTGCGTAGGCACCTTCAGTGGCCCTGACCTACTTCTGCGAAAGTCATAAAAAGAATATCATATGCAGTCACTACACATGTGTCAAGACCACTGGTAAAAATTCATGAACGCTATGAATTAATTTTGGCAAGGTCACAGATGTAGCATCCGAATTGCCGGGCGTGACCCTTCATATGCAGAACTTTCCATAAGAAAGTGATAGTAACTAATGTGGCATACATTTAACCATTGTTGTTTTAAAAGCAACATTACCTGTCCCATTGTTAATACCAGAGTTATGTTGTACACTATGGGTGTTGCCCCATTGTTAATATCAGAGTTATGTTGTACACTATGGGTGTTGCCCCATTGTTAATACCAGAGTTATGTTGTGCACTATGGGTGTTGCCCCATTGTTAATACCAGAGTTATGTTGTACACTATGGGTACTGCCCCATTGTTAATATCAGAGTTATGTTGTACACTATGGGTGTTGCCCCATTGTTAATATCAGAGTTATGTTGTGCACTATGGATGTTGCCCCATTGTTAATACCAGAGTTATGTTGTACACTATGGGTGTTGCCCCATTGTTAATACCAGAGTTATGTTGTACACTATGGGGGCTGCTCCATTGTTAATACCAGAGTTATCTTGTACACTATGGGGGCTGCTCCATTGTTAATACCAGACTTATGTTGTGCACTATGGGTGTTGCCCCATTGTTAATACCAGAGTTATGTTGTACACTATGGGTACTGTCCCATTGTTAATACCAGACTTATGTTGTACACTATGGGGGCTGCTCCATTGTTAATACCAGACTTATGTTGTGCACTATGGGTGTTGCCCCATTGTTAATATCAGAGTTATGTTGTACATTATGGGGGCTGCCCGGGGGCATGGTGGCTCAGCGGTCTAGCTGTATGCCTCTCACCAAGGCGGTCCGGGTTCGATTCCCAGTCAATGCATGTGAGATTTTCGAAGTGAAATGCCATGTCCTGTGGTTCGAATTCCACGTAAAAAGGAGGTCCCGTGGCTCATAATCACAAGATTCACGGTCACGTAAAACTACAATCTTCCTTCTTTCATTGTTAATACCAGAGTTATGTTGTACACTATGGGTACTGCCTTATTGTTAATACCAGATTTATGTTGTACACTATGAGTGTTGCCCCATTGTTAATACCAGAGTTATGTTGTACACTATGGGTGTTGCCCCATTGTTAATACCAGAGTTATGTTGTGCACTATGGGGGATGCCCCATTGTTAATACAAGAGTTATGTTGTACACTATGGGTGTTGCACCATTGTTAATACCTGAGTTATGTTGTGCACTATGGGTACTGCCCCATTGTCATTACTGCTGAATGTACAAAGCCACGGGACCACCCAAATGCGTGTCATGTTTGATGTCAAATACACGGGTGTTAGGGCGTATTGTGTACTCAAAGAAAGTAAGATAAGATAAGACTCAGCCATGCCTTGTTTCCCTCACGTTTGTTGAGTATCGGTATTTTGCGGGCCGCTAATAAATAAAAATTAGTGTCGCTCCTTGCGGTCAAACACTGAATAATGAGTGGTCAACTGCTATAGTATGACGTAATGCTGACTGTTTTGTCACTGAAAGCCCTTCCTCCTTTCATCTGCTAGTTAGCACAAGAATATGAAGTGTCGTTTCATAATAGCCCTGTATGCTTGGAGGAGTGAGGAATGGTAACCTGTGTTACTGTGACACACCTGAAGTAGCTTCGACATTGGACATAGAGGGTACTTACGGCCGTGAGGTTCGCCTGTCGCCACACTACTGAGCCGTCCTCGCTCCCATAGGTTACAAGGACCTTCGCAATGATTGGCTGCTGAGCGAGGGACTTACTTTACGTGTTTCCGCCCCTCCACTTCCACTTATCTCATCTGTGTTTATTCGAGAGGATTTGTGCAAAGTTACGGAACGCACCTTCGAGCGGACTACTGATACTCACCGGCTATACACGTGCACAAGATAAATAAATAGATATATTGTGACCATGTGCCAAACTTGGATGGACAGGCGACCACTTGCGAGCACCAGGTTTGGATCTCAGGGCATCCTGGGTTGTGCCGACTAAATATTTTGCACACTGTCCTCGTGTTCCACGTAAAAGATAGCGGCTTACCCAGCCAATGTCGTCGGATTTTTTAAGAGCGTTAAAATCCTTCAGTATGCCTTCCTTCGGAGGGGAAGTAAAGCCGGCGGTCCCATGTCATAGATTTATGGCATGTAAAAGATGCTTCCACAAACTAAACTTGTGAGGAGCTAAATTTCTAGGTTAGATTTCGTTGGAACGCTCTATCAAAGTTCCAACGTTCACCACTACGTATCAGTGACATCTGGTAGCGCAAGTTGGAACTACTTGAAATTGAACGGAACTTGTAGCTCACCCTATGGGTGTCCGCTCGAAGCAGCTACCGACTCCGGCGAGCCGAACATGTCCTCGGACACTCCCGGCACTAAAAGCCATACGATAAATAGGTACCGTAAAGGATTGAGGGAACAAGTATTGACAACACCAAAGAAACAAGTGATAATCACAAATTAAATGAAAATCAATTCACATTTATTAATTTAAAAAGGTCATGAGAAAACAATATCACAATCATTTCCGGTGAAGAATAAAGTTTGCTAGCAGCAAGACATTGAAATCCGTAGAGGATTTTCTAATCCTGTGATCAGTGCGTCTTCAAAAAAAAAAGCGTCGTCTTGAAAGTCTTCTTAAGAGTCTTTGTTTGTTTAGACTATGTTCAATTTATTACAATTAATGCATAACTTACAAGTAGGATGCACTGTCATCGATATAAATAAATTTCAAAAAATGCCGCATTGATTGATCTTTTCATAGATTATTATTTACACTATTCACATGTCAGGATTATGTTTCACACACGCATCATCGTCTATAATATTATTTACAAGTCGTATTTAAAGTCCAATTCAAAAATAGACCAAGTAAAAACCTTGAAAAATTTTCCAAATGTCATTATCTGGACGAAGCTTTCTCAAAATAGAATTATTATAAGTCCTAGAAAAATTGTTCTCACGCTTAGCAAATATTTTGCTAGAAGAGCTTTCCAAAAATTACCTAATTGTTATAAATAAGGCCCGGGTATGCAGTATTAAATGAATAAATATGCATTAATTATCGGTCAGATATGCATCACAATTTGCAACAAGTAGTTCCGTGAAGAAATATACAGCCTATTTTCATATATCCTATTTATGTTAATTACCTCTATCAAAATTCAAAATTTCAGTTTGATTGTTGTGATAGACTCGTAGATATTGAGAACCGTCTAAATATTTCAGATGGTCGCCAGGTTGGATTTTTATTTATGTACTATTACATGAAGATTATTGTGCACGTGTGGTATTCAAACTTCAATCGCATGATTAGGTCACATGAAGTAAAATACGAGATTTTAAAATTTCGCACAGCTGCCATCTTGTGGTTATGTAAACAATTGAAATAAATTAGATGCCAGTGGATTAACATTTTGTATAAGCATTTAATGTGAAAAGTTTCACTGCACTCTGATGGTTAAATCGCGAGAAACGTCCATTTAAATATTTATACTTCGCGTCACCGCCATGTTGGATTTGTGCTCACCGGGTTACTGAAAGTCCTATAGGTGAACTTATGTTCATAGCCTCTATGAACATAAAATATTCAGTTTAATTGCTGTAAAAGATTTGTAGATATTGAGAACCGTCAAAATATTTCGGCCATAGAGTTATGAACCATTAAAGGAAAATTATTGCGTAGCTTCATTATTCAAACTTTCACTTCGATCGCATGATTACGACACAAGAAATAAGAACTTAATTTTTAAATTTCGCACAGCGCCATCTTGAGGTTATGTAAACAGTTGAACTAAATTAGATGCCAGTGCAATACAATATGTATAATCATTTATTGTACCATATTTCACTGCGTTCAGATGGTTAAGTCCCGAGAAAAGTCTATTAAAATGTTTCAACTTCGCTTGGCCGCCATGTTCGTTTTGTACTTTACAGGTTTTTGAAGGTGCTCTTTATCACCGTACAATATTTCAGTGCGATATCATAAATATTTTCGGAGATATTGAATGCCAGTGAAATATTTCGCACAGCCGCCATTTTGAGGTTATGTAAACAATTGAACTAAATTAGAAGCCAGTGCATTACAATGTGTGTAAACATTTGCTGTACCATGTTTCATTACGTTTGGATGGTTAAATCGAGAGAAAAGTCTATTTAAAGGTTTCAACTTCGCTTGGCCGCCATGTTGGTTTTGTAGTTACCAAGTTTCTGAAAGTCTCATAGATGACCTTCCAGTAGTTCTCTTTATGACCGTACAAAATTTCAGGGTGATATCGATAATAGTTTCGGAGATACTGAATGCTGGTGATATATTTCGCACAGCCGCCATGTTGGATTGGTGAGACACAACAAAATTTGAAGGGCACAGTCGGGGTCGACAAGAATGGTGCTATGACCTTACCGAGTTTCATTGAAATAGCTTCAGCCGTTTAGAATGTATTAGGGGGGGGGGGGAGGGGGGGGAGGGGGGAGGGGGGAGGGGGGAGGGGGAGGAGGGAGGGGGGGAGGGGGGACACATACACACGCACACACAGACACACGGACAAACGGTGATCTCATAAGCCTATTTTTTCATAAAATGAAAATAGGCTAAAAATATGCACTGCGAAATAACTACGACAATTACGATCACTCCGCACTCTTTAGCGTTTCTATTTTGAATATAAAGAAATTATGAACAGACGGATTTATAATTGCATCTTATTTAAAATATCTCAACTAAGAAACAGTTCTAAATAGAAGGAAATGTTATTTTATGGATCTTCAAGTGGTGGTGACCATCATTAATTATGTTATTACCGGTAGCTGTGTTAATTTTCAAATATAATCATTGAATTCCTAAAAATGAAAATAATTTTACAATATTTACACAGTGAATGCTGTATAAGAATAATTGATAATAATTTGCAAAACGGACTGAAACGTAGCCTATTAAAATAATTTCAGTATTATTCTGTGATAGGCTCTTGGAGACCGAATCGAAATAGCCTATACGACTGTGCCCTTCAAATTTTGTTGTGTCTCACCAATCCAACATGGCGGCTGTGCGAAATATATAACCAGCATCAAATAACAAAAAGTGCTTCAAAACAACAGGAAATTAGAATATACGCCCTTCTCAAGCAGACACGCTATAGGCTATGCACCTAATATAGGCCCTCCTCAAGCAGACACGCTATAGGCTATGCACGTAATATGCGCCCTCCTCAAGCAGACACGCTATAGGCCATGCACCTAATATAGGCCCTTCTCAAGCAGACACGCTATAGGCTATGCACCTAATATACGCCCTTCTCAAGCAGACACGCTATAGGCTATGCACCTAATATAGGCCCTTCTCAAGCAGACACGCTATAGGCTATGCACGTAATGTGCGCCCTTCTCAAGCAGACACGCTATAGGCTATGCACCTAATATGCGCCCTTCTCAAGCAGACACGCTATAGGCTATGCACCTAATATACGCCCTTCTCAAGCAGACACGCTATAGGCTATGCACCTAATATACGCCCTTCTCAAGCAGACACGCTATAGGCTATGCACGTAATATACGCCCTCCTCAAGCAGACACGCTATAGGCTATGCACGTAATATGCGCCCTTCTCAAGCAGACACGCTATAGGCTATGCACCTAATATGCGCCCTTCTCAAGCAGACACGCTATAGGCTATGCACCTAATATACGCCCTTCTCAAGCAGACACGCTATAGGCTATGCACCTAATATACGCCCTTCTCAAGCAGACACGCTATAGGCTATGCACGTAATATACGCCCTCCTCAAGCAGACACGCTATAGGCTATGCACGTAATATGCGCCCTTCTCAAGCAGACACGCTATAGGCTATGCACCTAATATACGCCCTTCTCAAGCAGACACGCTATAGGCTATGCACCTAATATAGGCCCTTCTCAAGCAGACACGCTATAGGCTATGCACCTAATATACGCCCTTCTCAAGCAGACACGCTATAGGCTATGCACGTAATATAGGCCTTTCTCAAGCAGACACGCTATAGGCTATGCACCTAATATAGGCCCTTCTCAAGCAGACACGCTATAGGCTATGCACCTAATATACGCCCTTCTGAAGCAGACACGCTATAGGCTATGCACCTAATATACGCCCTTCTCAAGCAGACACGCTATAGGCTATGCACCTAACATAGGCCCTTCTCAAGCAGACACGCTATAGGCTATGCACGTAATATGCGCCCTTCTCAAGCAGACACGCTATAGGCTATGCACCTAATATACGCCCTTCTCAAGCAGACACGCTATAGGCTATGCACCTAATATACGCCCTTCTCAAGCAGACACGCTATAGGCTATGCACCTAATATACGCCCTTCTCAAGCAGACACGCTATAGGCTATGCACCAAATATAGGCCCTCATCAAGCAGACACGCTATAGGCTATGCACCTAATATAGGCCCTTCTCAAGCAGAAACGCTATAGGCTATGCACCTAATATAGGCCCTTCTCAAGCAGACACGCTATAGGCTATGCACCTAATATACGCCCTTCTCAAGCAGACACGCTATAGGCTATGCACCTAATATGCGCACTTCTCAAGCAGACACGCTATAGGCTATGCACCTAAAATAGGCCCTTCTCAAGCAGACACGCTATAGGCTACGCACCTAATATAGGCCCTTCTCAAGCAGACACGCTATAGGCTATGCACCTAATAGGCGCCCTTCTCAAGCAGACACGCTATAGGCTATGCACCTAATATAGGCCCTCCTCAAGCAGACACGCTATAGGCTATGCACCTAATATAGGCCCTTCTCAAGCAGACACGCTATAGGCTATGCACCTAAAATAGGCCCTTCTCAAGCAGACACGCTATAGGCTATGCACCTAATATACGCCCTTCTCAAGCAGACACGCTATAGGCTATGCACCTAATATAGGCCCTCCTCAAGCAGACACGCTATAGGCTATGCACCTAATATAGGCCCTCCTCAAGCAGACACGCTATAGGCTATGCACCTAAGATAGGCCCTCCTCAAGCAGACACGCTATAGGCTATGCACCTAATATAGGCCCTTCTCAAGCAGACACGCTATAGGCTATGCACCTAATATAGGCCCTCCTCAAGCAGACACGCTATAGGCTATGCACCTAATATAGGCCCTTCTCAAGCAGACACGCTATAGGCTATGCACCTAATATAGGCCCTCCTCAAGCAGACACGCTATAGGCTATGCACCTAATATACGCCCTTCTCAAGCAGACACGCTATAGGCTATGCACGTAATATGCGCCCTCCTCAAGCAGACACGCTATAGGCTATGCACCTAATATAGGCCCTCCTCAAGCAGACACGCTATAGGCTATGCATCTAATATACGCCCTTCTCAAGCAGACACGCTAGAGGCTATGTACCTAATATAGGCCCTTCTCAAGCAGACACGCTATAGGCTATGCACCTAATATAGGCCCTTCTCAAGCAGACACGCTATAGGCTATGCACCTAATATAGGCCCTTCTCAAGCAGACACGCTATAGGCTATGCACCTAATATAGGCCCTTCTCAAGCAGACACGCTTTAGGCTATGCACCTAATATGCGCCCTTCTCAAGCAGACACGCTATAGGCTATGCACCTAATATAGGCCCTTCTCAAGCAGACACGCTATAGGCTATGCACCTAATATACGCCCTTCTCAAGCAGACACGCTATAGGCTATGCACCTAATATGCGCCCTTCTCAAGCAGACACGCTATAGGCTATGCACCTAATATAGGCCCTCCTCAAGCAGACACGCTATAGGCTATGCACCAAATATACGCCCTTCTCAAGCAGACACGCTATAGGCTATGCACCTAATATAGGCTCTCCTCAAGCAGACACGCTATAGGCTATGCACCTAATATAGGCCCTCCTCAAGCAGACACGCTATAGGCTATGCACCTAATATAGGCCCTCCTCAAGCAGACACGCTATAGGCTATGCACCTAATATAGGCCCTTCTCAAGCAGACACGCTACAGGCTATGCACCTTATATAGGCCCTCCTCAAGCAGACACGCTATAGGCTATGCACCTAATATAGGCCCTCCTCAAGCAGACACGCTATAGGCTATGCACCTAATATACGCCCTTCTCAAGCAGACACGCTATAGGCTATGCACCTAATATACGCCATTCTCAAGCAGACACGCTATAGGCTATGCACCTAATACAGGCCCTTCTCAAGCAGACACGCTATAGGCTATGCACCTAATATAGGCCCTCCTCAAGCAGACACGCTATAGGCTATGCACCTAATATACGCCCTTCTCAAGCAGACACGCTATAGGCTATGCACCTAATATAGGCCCTTCTCAAGCAGACACGCTATAGGCTATGCACCTAAAATACGCCCTTCTCAAGCAGACACGCTATAGGCTATGCACCTAATATACGCCCTTCTCAAGCAGACACGCTATAGGCTATGCACCTAATATAGGCCCTTCTCAAGCAGACACGCTATAGGCTATGCACCTAATATACGCCCTTCTCAAGCAGACACGCTATAGGCTATGCACCTAATATACGCCCTGCTCAAGCAGACACGCTATAGGCTATGCACCTAATATAGGTCCTTCTCAAGCAGACACGTTATAGGCTATGCACCTAATATGCGCCCTTCTCAAGCAGACACGCTATAGGCTATGCACCTAATATAGGCCCTTCTCAAGCAGACACGCTATAGGCTATGCACCTAATATAGGCCCTTCTCAAGCAGACACGCTATAGGCTATGCACCTAATATAGGCCCTTCTCAAGCAGACACGCTATAGGCTATGCACCTAATATAGGCCCTTCTCAAGCAGACACGCTATAGGCTATGTACCTAATATAGGCCCTTCTCAAGCAGACACGCTATAGGCTATGCACCTAATATACGCCCTTCTCAAGCAGACACGCTATAGGCTATGCACCTAATATAGGCCCTTCTCAAGCAGACACGCTATAGGCTATGCACATATATGCGCCCTTCTCAAGCAGACACGCTATAGGCTATGCACCTAATATAGGCCCTTCTCAAGCAGACACGCTATAGGCTATGCACCTAATATACGCCCTTCTCAAGCAGACACGCTATAGGCTATGCACCTAATATACGCCCTTCTCAAGCAGACACGCTATAGGCTATGCACCTAATATACGCCCTTCTCAAGCAGACACGCTATAGGCTATGCACCTAATATACGCCCTTCTCAAGCAGACACGCTATAGGCTATGCACCTAATATACGCCCTTCTCAAGCAGACACGCTATAGGCTATGCACCTAATATACGCCCTTCTCAAGCAGACACGCTGTAGGCTATGCACCTAATATAGGCCCTCCTCAAGCAGACACGCTATAGGCTATGCACCTAATATAGGCCCTTCTCAAGCAGACACGCTATAGGCTATGCACCTAATATACGCCCTTCTCAAGCAGACACGCTATAGGCTATGCACCTAATATGCGCACTTCTCAAGCAGACACGCTATAGGCTATGCACCTAATATAGGCCCTTCTCAAGCAGACACGCTATAGGCTACGCACCTAATATAGGCCCTTCTCAAGCAGACACGCTATAGGCTATGCACCTAATAGGCGCCCTTCTCAAGCAGACACGCTATAGGCTATGCACCTAATATAGGCCCTCCTCAAGCAGACACGCTATAGGCTATGCACCTAATATAGGCCCTTCTCAAGCAGACACGCTATAGGCTATGCACCTAATATAGGCCCTTCTCAAGCAGACACGCTATAGGCTATGCACCTAATATACGCCCTTCTCAAGCAGACACGCTATAGGCTATGCACCTAATATAGGCCCTCCTGAAGCAGACACGCTATAGGCTATGCACCTAATATAGGCCCTCCTCAAGCAGACACGCTATAGGCTATGCACCTAAGATAGGCCCTCCTCAAGCAGACACGCTATAGGCTATGCACCTAATATAGGCCCTTCTCAAGCAGACACGCTATAGGCTATGCTCCTAATATAGGCCCTCCTCAAGCAGACACGCTATAGGCTATGCACCTAATATAGGCCCTTCTCAAGCAGACACGCTATAGGCTATGCACCTAATATAGGCCCTCCTCAAGCAGACACGCTATAGGCTATGCACCTAATATACGCCCTTCTCAAGCAGACACGCTATAGGCTATGCACGTAATATGCGCCCTCCTCAAGCAGACAGGCTTTAGGCTATGCACCTAATATAGGCCCTCCTCAAGCAGACACGCTATAGGCTATGCATCTAATATACGCCCTTCTCAAGCAGACACGCTAGAGGCTATGTACCTAATATAGGCCCTTCTCAAGCAGACACGCTATAGGCTATGCACCTAATATAGGCCCTTCTCAAGCAGACACGCTATAGGCTATGCACCTAATATAGGCCCTTCTCAAGCAGACACGCTATAGGCTATGCACCTAAAATAGGCCCTTCTCAAGCAGACACGCTATAGGCTATGCACCTAATATACGCCCTTCTCAAGCAGACACGCTATAGGCTATGCACCTAATATAGGCCCTCCTCAAGCAGACACGCTATAGGCTATGCACCTAATATAGGCCCTCCTCAAGCAGACACGCTATAGGCTATGCACCTAAGATAGGCCCTCCTCAAGCAGACACGCTATAGGCTATGCACCTAATATAGGCCCTTCTCAAGCAGACACGCTATAGGCTATGCACCTAATATAGGCCCTCCTCAAGCAGACACGCTATAGGCTATGCACCTAATATAGGCCCTTCTCAAGCAGACACGCTATAGGCTATGCACCTAATATAGGCCCTCCTCAAGCAGACACGCTATAGGCTATGCACCTAATATACGCCCTTCCCAAGCAGACACGCTATAGGCTATGCACGTAATATGCGCCCTCCTCAAGCAGACACGCTATAGGCTATGCACCTAATATAGGCCCTCCTCAAGCAGACACGCTATAGGCTATGCATCTAATATACGCCCTTCTCAAGCAGACACGCTAGAGGCTATGTACCTAATATAGGCCCTTCTCAAGCAGATACGCTATAGGCTATGCACCTAATATAGGCCCTTCTCAAGCAGACACGCTATAGGCTTTGCACCTAATATAGGCCCTTCTCAAGCAGACACGCTATAGGCTATGCACCTAATATAGGCCCTTCTCCAGCAGACACGCTATAGGCTATGCACCTAATATGCGCCCTTCTCAAGCAGACACGCTATAGGCTATGCACCTAATATAGGCCCTTCTCAAGCAGACACGCTATAGGCTATGCACCTAATATACGCCCTTCTCAAGCAGACACGCTATAGGCTATGCACCTAATATGCGCCCTTCTCAAGCAGACACGCTATAGGCTATGCACCTAATATAGGCCCTCCTCAAGCAGACACGCTATAGGCTATGCACCTAATATACGCCCTTCTCAAGCAGACACGCTATAGGCTATGCACCTAATATAGGCCCTCCTCAAGCAGACACGCTATAGGCTATGCACCTAATATAGGCCCTCCTCAAGCAGACACGCTATTGGCGATGCACCTAATATAGGCCCTCCTCAAGCAGACACGCTATAGGCTATGCACCTAATATAGGCCCTTCTCAAGCAGACACGCTACAGGCTATGCACCTTATATAGGCCCTCCTCAAGCAGACACGCTATAGGCTATGCACCTAATATAGGCCCTTCTCAAGCAGACACGCTATAGGCTATGCACCTAATATAGGCCCTCCTCAAGCAGACACGCTATAGGCTATGCACCTAATATACGCCCTTCTCAAGCAGACACGCTATAGGCTATGCACCTAATATAGGCCCTCCTCAAGCAGACACGCTATAGGCTATGCACCTAATATAGGCCCTCCTCAAGCAGACACGCTATAGGCTATGCACCTAATATACGCCCTTCTCAAGCAGACACGCTATAGGCTATGCACCTAATATACGCCATTCTCAAGCAGACACGCTATAGGCTATGCACCTAATACAGGCCCTTCTCAAGCAGACACGCTATAGGCTATGCACCTAATATAGGCCCTCCTCAAGCAGACACGCTATAGGCTATGCACCTAATATACGCCCTTCTCAAGCAGACACGCTATAGGCTATGCACCTAATATAGGCCCTTCTCAAGCAGACACGCTATAGGCTATGCACCTAATATACGCCCTTCTCAAGCAGACACGCTATAGGCTATGCACCTAATATGCGCCCTTCTCAAGCAGACACGCTATAGGCTATGCACCTAATATAGGCCCTTCTCAAGCAGACACGCTATAGGCTATGCACCTAATATAGGCCCTTCTCAAGCAGACACGCTATAGGCTATGCACCTAATATACGCCCTTCTCAAGCAGACACGCTATAGGCTATGCACCTAATATAGGCCCTTCTCAAGCAGACACGTTATAGGCTATGCACCTAATATGCGCCCTTCTCAAGCAGACACGCTATAGGCTATGCACCTAATATAGGCCCTTCTCAAGCAGACACGCTATAGGCTATGCACCTAATATACGCCCTTCTCAAGCAGACACGCTATAGGCTATGCACCTAATATGCGCCCTTCTCAAGCAGACACGCTATAGGCTATGCACCTAATATAGGCCCTTCTCAAGCAGACACGCTATAGGCTATGCACCTAATATAGGCCCTTCTCAAGCAGACACGCTATAGGCTATGCACATAATATAGGCCCTTCTCAAGCAGACACGCTATAGGCTATGCACGTTATATGCGCCCTCCTCAAGCAGACACGCTATAGGCCATGCACCTAATATAGGCCCTTCTCAAGCAGACACGCTATAGGCTATGCACCTAATATACGCCCTTCTCAAGCAGACACGCTATAGGCTATGCACCTAATATACGCCCTTCTCAAGCAGACACGCTATAGGCTATGCACCTAATATACGCCCTTCTCAAGCAGACACGCTATAGGCTATGCACCTAATATACGCCCTTCTCAAGCAGACACGCTATAGGCTATGCACCTAATATACGCCCTTCTCAAGCAGACACGCTATAGGCTATGCACCTAATATAGGCCCTCCTCAAGCAGACACGCTATAGGCTATGCACCTAATATAGGCCCTTCTCAAGCAGACACGCTATAGGCTATGCACCTAATATAGGCCCTTCTCAAGCAGACACGCTATAGGCTATGCACCTAATATACGCCCTTCTCAAGCAGACACGCTATAGGCTATGCACCTAATATGCGCACTTCTCAAGCAGACACGCTATAGGCTATGCACCTAATATAGGCCCTTCTCAATCAGACACGCTATAGGCTACGCACCTAATATAGGCCCTTCTCAAGCAGACACGCTATAGGCTATGCACCTAATAGGCGCCCTTCTCAAGCAGACACGCTATAGGCTATGCACCTAATATAGGCCCTCCACAAGCAGACACGCTATAGGCTATGCACCTAATATAGGCCCTTCTCAAGCAGACACGCTATAGGCTATGCACCTAATATAGGCCCTTCTCAAGCAGACACGCTATAGGCTATGCACCTAATATACGCCCTTCTCAAGCAGACACGCTATAGGCTATGCACCTAATATAGGCCCTCCTCAAGCAGACACGCTATAGGCTATGCACCTAATATAGGCCCTCCTCAAGCAGACACGCTATAGGCTATGCACCTAAGATAGGCCCTCCTCAAGCAGACACGCTATAGGCTATGCACCTAATATAGGCCCTTCTCAAGCAGACACGCTATAGGCTATGCACCTAATATAGGCCCTCCTCAAGCAGACACGCTATAGGCTATGCACCTAATATACGCCCTTCTCAAGCAGACACGCTATAGGCTATGCACGTAATATGCGCCCTCCTCAAGCAGACACGCTATAGGCTATGCACCTAATATAGGCCCTCCTCAAGCAGACACGCTATAGGCTATGCATCTAATATACGCCCTTCTCAAGCAGACACGCTAGAGGCTATGTACCTAATATAGGCCCTTCTCAAGCAGACACGCTATAGGCTATGCACCTAATATAGGCCCTTCTCAAGCAGACACGCTATAGGCTATGCACCTAATATAGGCCCTTCTCAAGCAGACACGCTATAGGCTATGCACCTAATATAGGCCCTTCTCAAGCAGACACGCTATAGGCTATGCACCTAATATGCGCCCTTCTCAAGCAGACACGCTATAGGCTATGCACCTAATATAGGCCCTTCTCAAGCAGACACGCTATAGGCTATGCACCTAATATACGCCCTTCTCAAGCAGACACGCTATAGGCTATGCACCTAATATGCGCCCTTCTCAAGCAGACACGCTATAGGCTATGCACCTAATATAGTCCCTCCTCAAGCAGACACGCTATAGGCTATGCACCTAATATACGCCCTTCTCAAGCAGACACGCTATAGGCTATGCACCTAATATAGGTCCTCCTCAAGCAGACACGCTATAGGCTATGCACCTAATATAGGCCCTCCTCAAGCAGACACGCTATAGGCTATGCACCTAATATAGGCCCTCCTCAAGCAGACACGCTATAGGCTATGCACCTAATATAGGCCCTTCTCAAGCAGACACGCTACAGGCTATGCACCTAATATAGGCCCTCCTCAAGCAGACACGCTATAGGCTATGCACCTAATATAGGCCCTTCTCAAGCAGACACGCTATAGGCTATACACCTAATATAGGCCCTCCTCAAGCAGACACGCTATAGGCTATGCACCTAATATACGCCCTTCTCAAGCAGACACGCTATAGGCTATGCACCTAATATACGCCCTTCTCAAGCAGACACGCTATAGGCTATGCACCTAATACAGGCCCTTCTCAAGCAGACACGCTATAGGCTATGCCCCTAATATAGGCCCTCCTCAAGCAGACACGCTATAGGCTATGCACCTAATATACGCCCTTCTCAAGCAGACACGCTATAGGCTATGCACCTAATATACGCCCTTCTCAAGCAGACACGCTATAGGCTATGCACCTAATATACGCCCTACTCAAGCAGACACGCTATAGGCTATGCACCTAATATAGGCCCTTCTCAAGCAGACACGCTATAGGCTATGCACCTAATATACGCCCTTCTCAAGCAGACACGCTATAGGCTATGCACCTAATATACGCCCTTCTCAAGCAGACACGCTATAGGCTATGCACCTAATATAGGCCCTTCTCAAGCAGACACGTTATAGGCTATGCACCTAATATGCGCCCTTCTCAAGCAGACACGCTATAGGCTATGCACCTAATATAGGCCCTTCTCAAGCAGACACGCTATAGGCTATGCACCTAATATACGCCCTTCTCAAGCAGACACGCTATAGGCTATGCACCTAAAATACGCCCTTCTCAAGCAGACACGCTATAGGCTATGCACCTAATATACGCCCTTCTCAAGCAGACACGCTATAGGCTATGCACCTAATATACGCCCTTCTCAAGCAGACACGCTATAGGCTATGCACCTAATATACGCCCTTCTCAAGCAGACACGCTATAGGCTATGCACCTAATATAGGCCCTTCTCATGCAGACACGCTATAGGCTATGCACCTAATATACGCCCTTCTCAAGCAGACACGCTATAGGTTATGCACCTAATATACGCCCTTCTCAAGCAGACACGCTATAGGCAATGCACCTAATATGCGCCCTTCTCAAGCAGACACGCTATAGGCTATGCACGTAATATAGGCCCTTCTCAAGCAGACACGCTATAGGCTATGCACCTAATATACGCCCTTCTCAAGCAGACAAGCTATAGGCTATGCACCTAATATAGGCCCTCCTCAAGCAGACACGCTATAGGCTATGCACCTAATATACGCCCTTCTCAAGCAGACACGCTATAGGCTATGCACCTAATATAGGTCCTTCTCAAGCAGACACGCTATAGGCTATGCACCTAATATACGCCCTTCTCAAGCAGACACGCTATAGGCTATGCACCTAATATAGACCCTCCTCAAGCAGACACGCTATAGGCTATGCACCTAATATAGGCCCTTCTCAAGCAGACACGCTATAGGCTATGCACCTAATATAGGCCCTTCTCAAGAAGACACGCTATAGGCTATGCACCTAATATAGGCCCTTCTCAAGCAGACACGCTATAGGCTATGCACCTAATATACGCCCTTCTCAAGCAGACACGCTATAGGCTATGCACATATATGCGCCCTTCTCAAGCAGACACGCTATAGGCTATGCACCTAATATAGGCCCTTCTCAAGCAGACACGCTATAGGCTATGCACCTAATATACGCCCTTCTCAAGCAGACACGCTATAGGCTATGCACCTAATATACGCCCTTCTCGAGCAGACACGCTATAGGCTATGCACCTAATATACGCCCTTCTCAAGCAGACACGCTATAGGCTATGCACCTAATATACGCCCTCCTCAGGCAGACACGCTATAGGCTATGCACCTAATATAGGCCCTTCTCAAGCAGACACGCTATAGGCTATGCACCTAATATACGCCCTTCTCAAGCAGACACGCTATAGGCTATGCACCTAATATAGGCCCTCCTCAAGCAGACACGCTATAGGCTATGCACCTAATATAGGCCCTTCTCAAGCAGACACGCTATAGGCTATGCACCTAAAATAGGCCCTTCTCAAGCAGACACGCTATAGGCTATGCACCTAATATACGCCCTTCTCAAGCAGACACGCTATAGGCTATGCACCTAATATGCGCACTTCTCAAGCAGACACGCTATAGGCTATGCACCTAATATAGGCCCTTCTCAAGCAGACACGCTATAGGCTACGCACCTAATATAGGCCCTTCTCAAGCAGACACGCTATAGGCTATGCACCTAATAGGTGCCCTTCTCAAGCAGACACGCTATAGGCTATGCACCTAAGATAGGCCCTCCTCAAGCAGACACGCTATAGGCTATGCACCTAATATAGGCCCTTCTCAAGCAGACACGCTATAGGCTATGCACCTAATATAGGCCCTTCTCAAGCAGACACGCAATAGGCTATGCACCTAATATACGCCCTTCTCAAGCAGACACGCTATAGGCTATGCACCTAATATAGGCCCTCCTCAAGCAGACACGCTATAGGCTATGCACCTAATATAGGCCCTCCTCAAGCAGACACGCTATAGGCTATGCACCTAAGATAGGCCCTCCTCATGCAGACACGCTATAGGCTATGCACCTAATATAGGCCCTTCTCAAGCAGACACGCTATAGGCTATGCACCTAATATAGGCCCTCCTCAAGCAGACACGCTATAGGCTATGCACCTAATATAGGCCCTTCTCAAGCAGACACGCTATAGGCTATGCACCTAATATAGGCCCTCCTCAAGCAGACACGCTATAGGCTATGCACCTAATATACGCCCTTCTCAAGCAGACACGCTATAGGCTATGCACGAAATATGCGCCCTCCTCAAGCAGACACGCTATAGGCTATGCACCTAATATAGGCCCTCCTCAAGCAGACACGCTATAGGCTATGCATCTAATATACGCCCTTCTCAAGCAGACACGCTAGAGGCTATGTACCTAATATAGGCCCTTCTCAAGCAGACACGCTATAGGCTATGCACCTAATATAGGCCCTTCTCAAGCAGACACGCTATAGGCTATGCACCTAATATAGGCCCTTCTCAAGCAGACACGCTATAGGCTATGCACCTAATATAGGCCCTTCTCAAGCAGACACGTTATAGGCTATGCACATAATATGCGCCCTTCTCAAGCAGACACGCTATAGGCTACGCACCTAATATAGGCCCTTCTCAAGCAGACACGCTATAGGCTATGCACCTAATATACGCCCTTCTCAAGCAGACACGCTATAGGCTATGCACCTAATATGCGCCCTTCTCAAGCAGACACGCTATAGGCTATGCACCTAATATAGGCCCTCCTCAAGCAGACACGCTATAGGCTATGCACCTAATATACGCCCTTCTCAAGCAGACACGCTATAGGCTATGCACTTATATAGGCCCTCCTCAAGCAGACACGCTATAGGCTATGCACCTAATATAGGCCCTCCTCAAGCATACACGCTATAGGCTATGCACCTAATATAGGCCCTCCTCAAGCAGACACGCTATAGGCTATGCACCTAATATAGGCCCTCCTCAAGCAGACACGCTATAGGCTATGCATCTAATATACGCCCTTCTCAAGCAGACACGCTAGAGGCTATGTACCTAATATAGGCCCTTCTCAAGCAGACACGCTATAGGCTATGCACCTAATATAGGCCCTTCTCAAGCAGACACGCTATAGGCTTTGCACCTAATATAGGCCCTTCTCAAGCAGACACGCTATAGGCTATGCACCTAATATAGGCCCTTCTCAAGCAGACACGCTATAGGCTATGCACCTAATATGCGCCCTTCTCAAGCAGACACGCTATAGGCTATGCACCTAATATAGGCCCTTCTCAAGCAGACACGCTATAGGCTATGCACCTAATATACGCCCTTCTCAAGCAGACACGCTATAGGCTATGCACCTAATATGCGCCCTTCTCAAGCAGACACGCTATAGGCTATGCACCTAATATAGGCCCTCGTCAAGCAGACACGCTATAGGCTATGCACCTAATATACGCCCTTCTCAAGCAGACACGCTATAGGCTATGCACCTAATATAGGCCCTCCTCAAGCAGACACGCTATAGGCTATGCACCTAATATAGGCCCTCCTCAAGCAGACACGCTATAGGCTATGCACCTAATATAGGCCCTCCTCAAGCAGACACGCTATAGGCTATGCACCTAATATAGGCCCTTCTCAAGCAGACACGCTACAGGCTATGCACCTTATATAGGCCCTCCTCAAGCAGACACGCTATAGGCTATGCACCTAATATAGGCCCTTCTCAAGCAGACACGCTATAGGCTATGCACCTAATATAGGCCCTCCTCAAGCAGACACGCTATAGGCTATGCACCTAATATAGGCCCTTCTCAAGCAGACACGCTATAGGCTATGCACCTAATATAGGCCCTCCTCAAGCAGACACGCTATAGGCTATGCACCTAATATAGGCCCTCCTCAAGCAGACACGCTATAGGCTATGCACCTATTATACGCCCTTCTCAAGCAGACACGCTATAGGCTATGCACCTAATATACGCCATTCTCAAGCAGACACGCTATAGGCTATGCACCTAATACAGGCCCTTCTCAAGCAGACACGCTATAGGCTATGCACCTAATATAGGCCCTCCTCAAGCAGACACGCTATAGGCTATGCACCTAATATACGCCCTTCTCAAGCAGACACGCTATAGGCTATGCACCTAATATAGGCCCTTCTCAAGCAGACACGCTATAGGCTATGCACCTAATATACGCCCTTCTCAAGCAGACACGCTATAGGCTATGCACCTAATATAGGCCCTCCTCAAGCAGACACGCTATAGGCTATGCACCTAATATAGGCCCTCCTCAAGCAGACACGCTATAGGCTATGCACCTAAGATAGGCCCTCCTCAAGCAGACACGCTATAGGCTATGCACCTAATATAGGCCCTTCTCAAGCAGACACGCTATAGGCTATGCACCTAATATAGGCCCTCCTCAAGCAGACACGCTATAGGCTATGCACCTAATATAGGCCCTTCTCAAGCAGACACGCTATAGGCTATGTACCTAATATAGGCCCTCCTCAAGCAGACACGCTATAGGCTATGCACCTAATATACGCCCTTCTCAAGCAGACACGCTATAGGCTATGCACGAAATATGCGCCCTCCTCAAGCAGACACGCTATAGGCTATGCACCTAATATAGGCCCTCCTCAAGCAGACACGCTATAGGCTATGCATCTAATATACGCCCTTCTCAAGCAGACACGCTAGAGGCTATGTACCTAATATAGGCCCTTCTCAAGCAGACACGCTATAGGCTATGCACCTAATATAGGCCCTTCTCCAGCAGACACGCTATAGGCTATGCACCTAATATAGGCCCTTCTCAAGCAGACACGCTATAGGCTATGCACCTAATATAGGCCCTTCTCAAGCAGACACGTTATAGGCTATGCACATAATATGCGCCCTTCTCAAGCAGACACGCTATAGGCTACGCACCTAATATAGGCCCTTCTCAAGCAGACACGCTATAGGCTATGCACCTAATATACGCCCTTCTCAAGCAGACACGCTATAGGCTATGCACCTAATATGCGCCCTTCTCAAGCAGACACGCTATAGGCTATGCACCTAATATAGGCCCTCCTCAAGCAGACACGCTATAGGCTATGCACCTAATATACGCCCTTCTCAAGCAGACACGCTATAGGCTATGCACTTATATAGGCCCTCCTCAAGCAGACACGCTATAGGCTATGCACCTAATATAGGCCCTCCTCAAGCATACACGCTATAGGCTATGCACCTAATATAGGCCCTCCTCAAGCAGACACGCTATAGGCTATGCACCTAATATAGGCCCTCCTCAAGCAGACACGCTATAGGCTATGCATCTAATATACGCCCTTCTCAAGCAGACACGCTAGAGGCTATGTACCTAATATAGGCCCTTCTCAAGCAGACACGCTATAGGCTATGCACCTAATATAGGCCCTTCTCAAGCAGACACGCTATAGGCTTTGCACCTAATATAGGCCCTTCTCAAGCAGACACGCTATAGGCTATGCACCTAATATAGGCCCTTCTCAAGCAGACACGCTATAGGCTATGCACCTAATATGCGCCCTTCTCAAGCAGACACGCTATAGGCTATGCACCTAATATAGGCCCTTCTCAAGCAGACACGCTATAGGCTATGCACCTAATATACGCCCTTCTCAAGCAGACACGCTATAGGCTATGCACCTAATATGCGCCCTTCTCAAGCAGACACGCTATAGGCTATGCACCTAATATAGGCCCTCCTCAAGCAGACACGCTATAGGCTATGCACCTAATATACGCCCTTCTCAAGCAGACACGCTATAGGCTATGCACCTAATGTAGGCCCTCCTCAAGCAGACACGCTATAGGCTATGCACCTAATATAGGCCCTCCTCAAGCAGACACGCTATAGGCTATGCACCTAATATAGGCCCTCCTCAAGCAGACACGCTATAGGCTATGCACCTAATATAGGCCCTTCTCAAGCAGACACGCTACAGGCTATGCACCTTATATAGGCCCTCCTCAAGCAGACACGCTATAGGCTATGCACCTAATATAGGCCCTTCTCAAGCAGACACGCTATAGGCTATGCACCTAATATAGGCCCTCCTCAAGCAGACACGCTATAGGCTATGCACCTAATATAGGCCCTTCTCAAGCAGACACGCTATAGGCTATGCACCTAATATAGGCCCTCCTCAAGCAGACACGCTATAGGCTATGCACCTAATATAGGCCCTCCTCAAGCAGACACGCTATAGGCTATGCACTTATTATACGCCCTTCTCAAGCAGACACGCTATAGGCTATGCACCTAATATACGCCATTCTCAAGCAGACACGCTATAGGCTATGCACCTAATACAGGCCCTTCTCAAGCAGACACGCTATAGGCTATGCACCTAATATAGGCCCTCCTCAAGCAGACACGCTATAGGCTATGCACCTAATATACGCCCTTCTCAAGCAGACACGCTATAGGCTATGCACCTAATATAGGCCCTTCTCAAGCAGACACGCTATAGGCTATGCACCTAATATACGCCCTTCTCAAGCAGACACGCTATAGGCTATGCACCTAATATGCGCCCTTCTCAAGCAGACACGCTATAGGCTATGCACCTAATATAGGCCCTTCTCAAGCAGACACGCTATAGGCTATGCACCTAATATAGGCCCTTCTCAAGCAGACACGCTATAGGCTATGCACCTAATATACGCCCTTCTCAAGCAGACACGCTATAGGCTATGCACCTAATATAGGCCCTTCTCAAGCAGACACGTTATAGGCTATGCACCTAATATGCGCCCTTCTCAAGCAGACACGCTATAGGCTATGCACCTAATATAGGCCCTTCTCAAGCAGACACGCTATAGGCTATGCACCTAATATACGCCCTTCTCAAGCAGACACGCTATAGGCTATGCACCTAATATGCGCCCTTCTCAAGCAGACACGCTATAGGTTATGCACCTAATATAGGCCCTTCTCAAGCAGACACGCTATAGGCTATGCACCTAATATAGGCCCTTCTCAAGCAGACACGCTATAGGCTATGCACCTAATATAGGCCCTTCTCAAGCAGGCACGCTATAGGCTATGCACGTAATATGCGCCCTCCTCAAGCAGACACGCTATAGGCCATGCACCTAATATAGGCCCTTCTCAAGCAGACACGCTATAGGCTATGCACCTAATATACGCCCTTCTCAAGCAGACACGCTATAGGCTATGCACCTAATATACGCCCTTCTCAAGCAGACACGCTATAGGCTATGCACCTAATATACGCCCTTCTCAAGCAGACACGCTATAGGCTATGCACCTAATATACGCCCTTCTCAAGCAGACACGCTATAGGCTATGCACCTAATATACGCCCTTCTCAAGCAGACACGCTATAGGCTATGCACCTAATATACGCCCTTCTCAAGCAGACACGCTATAGGCTATGCACCTAATATACGCCCTTCTCAAGCAGACACGCTATAGGCTATGCACCTAATATAGGCCCTCCTCAAGCAGACACGCTATAGGCTATGCACCTAATATAGGCCCTTCTCAAGCAGACACGCTATAGGCTATGCACCTAATATAGGCCCTTCTCAAGCAGACACGCTATAGGCTATGCACCTAATATACGCCCTTCTCAAGCAGACACGCTATAGGCTATGCACCTAATATGCGCACTTCTCAAGCAGACACGCTATAGGCTATGCACCTAATATAGGCCCTTCTCAATCAGACACGCTATAGGCTACGCACCTAATATAGGCCCTTCTCAAGCAGACACGCTATAGGCTATGCACCTAATAGGCGCCCTTCTCAAGCAGACACGCTATAGGCTATGCACCTAATATAGGCCCTCCTCAAGCAGACACGCTATAGGCTATGCACCTAATATAGGCCCTTCTCAAGCAGACACGCTATAGGCTATGCACCTAATATAGGCCCTTCTCAAGCAGACACGCTATAGGCTATGCACCTAATATACGCCCTTCTCAAGCAGACACGCTATAGGCTATGCACCTAATATAGGCCCTCCTCAAGCAGACACGCTATAGGCTATGCACCTAATATAGGCCCTCCTCAAGCAGACACGCTATAGGCTATGCACCTAAGATAGGCCCTCCTCAAGCAGACACGCTATAGGCTATGCACCTAATATAGGCCCTTCTCAAGCAGACACGCTATAGGCTATGCACCTAATATAGGCCCTCCTCAAGCAGACACGCTATAGGCTATGCACCTAATATAGGCCCTTCTCAAGCAGACACGCTATAGGCTATGCACCTAATATAGGCCCTCCTCAAGCAGACACGCTATAGGCTATGCACCTAATATACGCCCTTCTCAAGCAGACACGCTATAGGCTATGCACGTAATATGCGCCCTCCTCAAGCAGACACGCTATAGGCTATGCACCTAATATAGGCCCTCCTCAAGCAGACACGCTATAGGCTATGCATCTAATACACGCCCTTCTCAAGCAGACACGCTAGAGGCTATGTACCTAATATAGGCCCTTCTCAAGCAGACACGCTATAGGCTATGCACCTAATATAGGCCCTTCTCAAGCAGACACGCTATAGGCTATGCACCTAATATAGGCCCTTCTCAAGCAGACACGCTATAGGCTATGCACCTAATATAGGCCCTTCTCAAGCAGACACGCTATAGGCTATGCACCTAATATGCGCCCTTCTCAAGCAGACACGCTATAGGCTATGCACCTAATATAGGCCCTTCTCAAGCAGACACGCTATAGGCTATGCACCTAATATACGCCCTTCTCAAGCAGACACGCTATAGGCTATGCACCTAATATGCGCCCTTCTCAAGCAGACACGCTATAGGCTATGCACCTAATATAGTCCCTCCTCAAGCAGACACGCTATAGGCTATGCACCTAATATACGCCCTTCTCAAGCAGACACGCTATAGGCTATGCACCTAATATAGGTCCTCCTCAAGCAGACACGCTATAGGCTATGCACCTAATATAGGCCCTCCTCAAGCAGACACGCTATAGGCTATGCACCTAATATAGGCCCTCCTCAAGCAGACACGCTATAGGCTATGCACCTAATATAGGCCCTTCTCAAGCAGACACGCTACAGGCTATGCACCTAATATAGGCCCTCCTCAAGCAGACACGCTATAGGCTATGCACCTAATATAGGCCTTTCTCAAGCAGACACGCTATAGGCTATGCACCTAATATAGGCCCTCCTCAAGCAGACACGCTATAGGCTATGCACCTAATATACGCCCTTCTCAAGCAGACACGCTATAGGCTATGCACCTAATATACGCCCTTCTCAAGCAGACACGCTATAGGCTATGCACCTAATACAGGCCCTTCTCAAGCAGACACGCTATAGGCTATGCCCCTAATATAGGCCCTCCTCAAGCAGACACGCTATAGGCTATGCACCTAACATACGCCCTTCTCAAGCAGACACGCTATAGGCTATGCACCTAATATACGCCCTTCTCAAGCAGACACGCTATAGGCTATGCACCTAATATACGCCCTTCTCAAGCAGACACGCTATAGGCTATGCACCTAATATAGGCCCTTCTCAAGCAGACACGCTATAGGCTATGCACCTAATATACGCCCTTCTCAAGCAGACACGCTATAGGCTATGCACCTAATATACGCCCTTCTCAAGCAGACACGCTATAGGCTATGCACCTAATATAGGCCCTTCTCAAGCAGACACGTTATAGGCTATGCACCTAATATGCGCCCTTCTCAAGCAGACACGCTATAGGCTATGCACCTAATATAGGCCCTTCTCAAGCAGACACGCTATAGGCTATGCACCTAATATACGCCCTTCTCAAGCAGACACGCTATAGGCTATGCACCTAAAATACGCCCTTCTCAAGCAGACACGCTATAGGCTATGCACCTAATATACGCCCTTCTCAAGCAGACACGCTATAGGCTATGCACCTAATATACGCCCTTCTCAAGCAGACACGCTATAGGCTATGCACCTAATATACGCCCTTCTCAAGCAGACACGCTATAGGCTATGCACCTAATATAGGCCCTTCTCATGCAGACACGCTATAGGCTATGCACCTAATATACGCCCTTCTCAAGCAGACACGCTATAGGCTATGCACCTAATATACGCCCTTCTCAAGCAGACACGCTATAGGCAATGCACCTAATATGCGCCCTTCTCAAGCAGACACGCTATAGGCTATGCACGTAATATAGGCCCTTCTCAAGCAGACACGCTATAGGCTATGCACCTAATATACGCCCTTCTCAAGCAGACAAGCTATAGGCTATGCACCTAATATAGGCCCTCCTCAAGCAGACACGCTATAGGCTATGCACCTAATATACGCCCTTCTCAAGCAGACACGCTATAGGCTATGCACCTAATATAGGCCCTTCTCAAGCAGACACGCTATAGGCTATGCACCTAATATACGCCCTTCTCAAGCAGACACGCTATAGGCTATGCACCTAATATAGACCCTCCTCAAGCAGACACGCTATAGGCTATGCACCTAATATAGGCCCTTCTCAAGCAGACACGCTATAGGCTATGCACCTAATATAGGCCCTTCTCAAGCAGACACGCTATAGGCTATGCACCTAATATAGGCCCTTCTCAAGAAGACACGCTATAGGCTATGCACCTAATATAGGCCCTTCTCAAGCAGACACGCTATAGGCTATGCACCTAATATACGCCCTTCTCAAGCAGACACGCTATAGGCTATGCACATATATGCGCCCTTCTCAAGCAGACACGCTATAGGCTATGCACCTAATATAGGCCCTTCTCAAGCAGACACGCTATAGGCTATGCACCTAATATACGCCCTTCTCAAGCAGACACGCTATAGGCTATGCACCTAATATACGCCCTTCTCGAGCAGACACGCTATAGGCTATGCACCTAATATACGCCCTTCTCAAGCAGACACGCTATAGGCTATGCACCTAATATAGGCCCTCCTCAGGCAGACACGCTATAGGCTATGCACCTAATATAGGCCCTTCTCAAGCAGACACGCTATAGGCTATGCACCTATATACGCCCTTCTCAAGCAGACACGCTATAGGCTATGCACCTAATATAGGCCCTCCTCAAGCAGACACGCTATAGGCTATGCACCTAATATAGGCCCTTCTCAAGCAGACACGCTATAGGCTATGCACCTAATATAGGCCCTTCTCAAGCAGACACGCTATAGGCTATGCACCTAATATACGCCCTTCTCAAGCAGACACGCTATAGGCTATGCACCTAATATGCGCACTTCTCAAGCAGACACGCTATAGGCTATGCACCTAATATAGGCCCTTCTCAAGCAGACACGCTATAGGCTACGCTCCTAATATAGGCCCTTCTCAAGGAGACACGCTATAGGCTATGCACCTAATAGGTGCCCTTCTCAAGCAGACACGCTATAGGCTATGCACCTAAGATAGGCCCTCCTCAAGCAGACACGCTATAGGCTATGCACCTAATATAGGCCCTTCTCAAGCAGACACGCTATAGGCTATGCACCTAATATAGGCCCTTCTCAAGCAGACACGCTATAGGCTATGCACCTAATATACGCCCTTCTCAAGCAGACACGCTATAGGCTATGCACCTAATATAGGCCCTCCTCAAGCAGACACGCTATAGGCTATGCACCTAATATAGGCCCTCCTCAAGCAGACACGCTATAGGCTATGCACCTAAGATAGGCCCTCCTCAAGCAGACACGCTATAGGCTATGCACCTAATATAGGCCCTTCTCAAGCAGACACGCTATAGGCTATGCACCTAATATAGGCCCTCCTCAAGCAGACACGCTATAGGCTATGCACCTAATATAGGCCATTCTCAAGCAGACACGCTATAGGCTATGCACCTAATATAGGCCCTCCTCAAGCAGACACGCTATAGGCTATGCACCTAATATACGCCCTTCTCAAGCAGACACGCTATAGGCTATGCACGAAATATGCGCCCTCCTCAAGCAGACACGCTATAGGCTATGCACCTAATATAGGCCCTCCTCAAGCAGACACGCTATAGGCTATGCATCTAATATACGCCCTTCTCAAGCAGACACGCTAGAGGCTATGTACCTAATATAGGCCCTTCTCAAGCAGACACGCTATAGGCTATGCACCTAATATAGGCCCTTCTCAAGCAGACACGCTATAGGCTATGCACCTAATATAGGCCCTTCTCAAGCAGACACGCTATAGGCGATGCACCTAATATAGGCCCTTCTCAAGCAGACACGTTATAGGCTATGCACATAATATGCGCCCTTCTCAAGCAGACACGCTATAGGCTACGCACCTAATATAGGCCCTTCTCAAGCAGACACGCTATAGGCTATGCACCTAATATACGCCCTTCTCAAGCAGACACGCTATAGGCTATGCACCTAATATGCGCCCTTCTCAAGCAGACACGCTATAGGCTATGCACCTAATATAGGCCCTCCTCAAGCAGACACGCTATAGGCTATGCACCTAATATACGCCCTTCTCAAGCAGACACGCTATAGGCTATGCACTTATATAGGCCCTCCTCAAGCAGACACGCTATAGGCTATGCACCTAATATAGGCCCTCCTCAAGCATACACGCTATAGGCTATGCACCTAATATAGGCCCTCCTCAAGCAGACACGCTATAGGCTATGCACCTAATATAGGCCCTTCTCAAGCAGACACGCTACAGGCTATGCACCTAATATAGGCCCTCCTCAAGCAGACACGCTATAGGCTATGCACCTAATATAGGCCCTTCTCAAGCAGACACGCTATAGGCTATGCACCTAATATAGGCCCTCCTCAAGCAGACACGCTATAGGCTATGCACCTAATATACGCCCTTCTCAAGCAGACACGCTATAGGCTATGTACCTAATATAGGCCCTTCTCAAGCAGACACGCTATAGGCTATGCACCTAATATACGCCCTTCTCAAGCAGACACGTTATAGGCTATGCACCTAATATACGCCCTTCTCAAGCAGACACGCTATAGGCTATGCACCTAATATAGGCCCTTCTCAAGCAGACACGCTATAGGCTATGCACCTAATATACGCCCTTCTCAAGCAGACACTATATAGGCTATGCACCTAATATAGGCCCTTCTCAAGCAGACACGTTATAGGCTATGCACCTAATATGCGCCCTTCTCAAGCAGACACGCTATAGGCTATGCACCTAATATAGGCCCTTCTCAAGCAGACACGCTATAGGCTATGCACCTAATATACGCCCTTCTCAAGCAGACACGCTATAGGCTATGCACCTAAAATACGCCCTTCTCAAGCAGACACGCTATAGGCTATGCACCTAATATACGCCCTTCTCAAGCAGACACGCTATAGGCTATGCACCTAATATACGCCCTTCTCAAGCAGACACGCTATAGGCTATGCACCTAATATACGCCCTTCTCAAGCAGACACGCTATAGGCTATGCACCTAATATAGGCCCTTCTCAAGCAGACACGCTATAGGCTATGCACATATATGCGCCCTTCTCAAGCAGACACGCTATAGGCTATGCACCTAATATAGGCCCTTCTCAAGCAGACACGCTATAGGCTATGCACCTAAAATACGCCCTTCTCAAGCAGACACGCTATAGGCTATGCACCTAATATACGCCCTTCTCAAGCAGACACGCTATAGGCTATGCACCTAATATACGCCCTTCTCAAGCAGACACGCTATAGGCTATGCACCTAATATACGCCCTTCTCAAGCAGACACGCTATAGGCTATGCACCTAATATACGCCCTTCTCAAGCAGACACGCTATAGGCTATGCACCTAATATACGCCCTTCTCAAGCAGACACGCTATAGGCTATGCACCTAATATGCGCCCTTCTCAAGCAGACACGCTATAGGCTATGCACGTAATATAGGCCCTTCTCAAGCAGACACGCTATAGGCTATGCACCTAATATACGCCCTTCTCAAGCAGACACGCTATAGGCTATGCACCTAATATAGGCCCTCCTCAAGCAGACACGCTATAGGCTATGCACCTAATATACGCCCTCCTCAAGCAGACACGCTATAGGCTATGCACCTAATATAGGCCCTTCTCAAGCAGACACGCTATAGGCTATGCACCTAATATACGCCCTTCTCAAGCAGACACGCTATAGGCTATGCACCTAATATAGACCCTCCTCAAGCAGACACGCTATAGGCTATGCACCTAATATAGGCCCTTCTCAAGCAGACACGCTATAGGCTATGCACCTAATATAGGCCCTTCTCAAGCAGACACGCTATAGGCTATGCACCTAATATAGGCCCTTCTCAAGAAGACACGCTACAGGCTATGCACCTAATATAGGCCCTTCTCAAGCAGACACGCTATAGGCTATGCACCTAACACTTTTAAAATATTCATTCTCTGGATCAATATCTCATTGTGACCTTTAACTACGGTGAGTCATAAAACACTGAATTTGACCAAGTCATTCAACTAACTTGCTATATCATTTGACGTTACGTCATTTTACCATGCATCAAATAGTTGTTTGAGAATTAGAAGTCTAGTAACTGGACTGGACATACATTTAACATCTTTGAAGCTTATCAACACATTGTTTACAGGATTGCCACAATTGCAACCTGCCCAATATAAGTGGGTTCACCACTAGATCATCCGAGTTCACTCTCAGGAAACACATAGGTATTACTGAGAAAATAGCGTCAACACTAGATCCCTTTATCTATCTCAATAAGAAAATTAAGCTTCATTAATCTACACTTCCACTAATAGCTTAAGGATCGCCTCCAACCCCTCATTCCCAAATAAATTATTTATCAACAATTATCATAAACATTTCTACTGAATAGGATCAAAGTTGTCCTTTTCAAAATATTTCAGTGTTTTCAAAATCCAGAATTATTATTATTATTATTATTATTATTATTATTATTATTATTATTATTATTCAAGGTGAAATATAAATTAATGTTGCAGTGTTATAAGGTGGTAACCTATGATCTTAGAGTGTCATTTAATTCTGCTGCCTCCTGAAGTAGGGAAAAACGTCCTATTTAATTAACTCAATTTAAGACGTAAATATCGAAATATGAGGATCCACCTCACCTTCTAGTTCAAATATAAAATTCAAGTAAGCGTTGATGCCGACAATTCGAACTAATCATCGAAGTTTCAAATGATGGAAAAATACGGAGTTATGGAAATTCATGACTACTATTTCAAACTACATAAGAATATCATTTACAAGGCTCTACACCAGGAGTTCTCAAACTTTTTCTGTCGCGCTCCCCTTCTGAAACATGAAATACCTAGCGCCCCCTCCCCTTCAATTCTCATTTCCTTTCTTAGCACTTCTCATAGGCTACTTTCCACACCAAAAAATAAGATCACAAAGATCTACTGTGTATGCTACTGCCTAATTAGGATTTCAACTACCACTTACAATAATAATAATAATAATAATAATAATAATAATAATAATAATAACACACAATTCATTATTCTTAGAGCACATCAAAGTACAACAACGTTTTGTAATAAAATGTAATACATATGTATTACTTTTGCTTATAAAAAATAAAAACAACTGCTGCACGTACAGTTATTGGAATTGAGCAAATTTTGTTTGTTTCACTCATTATCTCTTTACCTGTGACGCCTGTGTTCGGTTATGCTTTTCATATTTGAAAGCTCGTGACTTATAAATGACAATAGAAACACCGTAATATAGGCCTATACAATTTTCAACATTTCACTGTGAATTTGAAAAATGTTATGTTAAAACTCTTCACCCACGAAAAAGTAAAACAGGAGAATAAAAGTGTACATGGATCAGAATTCGGTAATTCTCAGACACTTACGGAGTTAGTGTGATGTGCGAGCTTGAATTTGAGATGAAAGTAAATCCAGTCTTGGTTGGATGTTTGAAACAGCAACTCGCAGATCTCCTTCCAGCTGCAGCTGGGACCGATGTTTCGTCTTGACGGATGACATTGCGGAAAATGTTGACTCACACAAGTAAGTTGAAGCGAAGGGTAATAACAGGTCCACAGCTTTTCTTGATAAAATGGGATATTCATTCCGAATCTGCACCCAAAAATTTTCAAGAGACTTCGACTTAAATTCATTTCGAAGTATTCTGTTACTTGAGAGTTCTATTAGTTCCTCTTGTTCTGCCGTTGACAGGTGGGCTGTTACGTTCGTTTAAAACGGACTGCGAATCCAGTCATTCTCAGTTGAAGGCTCTGGAAATCTACCCTCGAATTTTTCACGAAGGTTTTAGTGTTCTACGACAATTCCACTAATTTGACAAATATCTAACTCATTTTCTTCCAGGAATTAATTCAGACGATGAAACATCTCACAGTTACCTTTGTCCATCTGGGCTTTCCAAAGTTCAAGTTTTATCTTAAAGGCAAGCATTTTGTCACTTAAAATGAAAATATTACTATTTCGTCCTTGAAGTGACACGTTAAGTTCATTCAGTTTTTCAAATACGTCAGCCAAGTAGCACAGTATTAGACGCCATTTCTCATCCAGAAACAGGGTTGCGATTGAAGGACTGCTGTCCAATAGGAAAATACGAAGTTCATTCTTCAACTCCGCAACGCGACGAAGGACTCGACCACGAGACAACCAACGTACCTCCGTGTGCAATAGACGCGAATCATGTGTAGATCCCATCTCCTCGCAAAGAATGGAAAATAGCCGACTGTTTAAAGCTCTTGCTTTCACAAAATTTACAACACTAATTACATCGTTCAGCACTTTATTGACTTCCGGTTGTAGTACTTTTGAAGCCAATGCCTCCCTGTGTATCATGCAATGTGTGAATTTTACAGAATTAGTAACAGCACTCCCTCTTGCTCTGAAACCCTTTGTACTTCCAGTAAATGCCGACGCCCCATCAGTACATATCCCAACACAATTTGTCAATGAGAGATTGTTGTCATTAAAAAAGGAATTCACAAGAGACAAAATATCTTCGCCTGTAGTCCGCCCTTCCAGAGCTTTACAAAAGAGAAAATCCTCGTGCATTTCATTTTCATGACTGTAGCGTACAAAAACAAGAAGCTGGGCACTGTTTACGATATCAGTCTTGTCATCAAGTTGCAGGGCAAATTTTGGGCTATCATTAAGACGTGGTAGCAGTTGATTTTTTATGTCAGAGGCTATTACATCAATACGACGAGTTACTGTATCATTTGAGAGCGGTATCGACTTCAAACGAAGCCTCCGTGGCTTAGGCGGCAGCACGCCAGCCTCTCACCGCTGGGTCCGTGGTTCAAATCCCGGTCACTCCATGTGAGATCTGTGCTGGACAAAACGGAGGCAGACAGGTTTTTCTCCGGGTACTCCGGTTTTCCCTGTCAAAATCTCATTCCAGCAACACTCTCCACTATCATTTCATTTCATCTGTCATTCATTTAATCATTGCCCCAGAGGAGTGCGTCAGGCCTCGGCAGCCGGCACAGTCCATATCCTCGCCGCTAGATGGGGGCTTCATTCATTCCATTCCTGACCCCGTCGGAGACTGGAAGCAGGCTGTGGATTTTCATTTTTCATTCATCGACTTCAAACACTCGCCGAACTTTTCTCCATGCATGATCACGCACATTTTCACGGCTGCAGGAAGAAGTAATTTCTCACCAATAGTATGTGGTGATTTGGATTTTGCAATTAAATAGGATACCTCCAAGGATGCTCTTAGTGCTTTCTGAGGAAATGTTGCGTGCTTTTCTAGGAATCAAACATTTCCTTTTAGTTGTTGCTCGTGGCGCTTAAAAAAGCTAAAGGTTTACTTACACAGCCTGGATGTTTAGTCTGCAAGCGTCTCTTAAGTTTCACAGGCTTCAAACTGTTGTTTGCTAAAATCTCCAAACAAAGAACGCATTGAGGTTGTTCCTGATTATTATTCGAAAGAATGCTGGTAAAGCCTAATGTCAGACAATCGTCTTGATACTTATGCACTTTCACATTTTGTGTAGAATTAATAATCCTGATGGGAGCAGAAGTAGACGCGGAAGAACAATGGACTTTGTTTAAATTCGAACCTTGTTCTTTTTCCGAAGGAGGGCAAGCACTATCACTTTCATGGGGTCTCTTTTTACCACTTCTAATAAGCCACTTATCCATGGGTAATGGCATCACTCTTATCAGTTTATTGCAAAGTTGGCTAACCACGCACTAGAATTCACCTGTTCACTCACGGTCTTTGAACAGAATGGAAAGGCCTAGCTGAATTCGAATCGGCAACGTCAGAAATAGAAGAATCCATTCTTGGAATCCATTCTTGAAAGGAAGTGGCGGTCACATTGTCAAGCGGCTTATTGTCATTAAGTGTTTGTTAAGGAGATGTCACTGCGGGTGGCGAGTGAAATGGAGATGTGTGGGAAATGTTACTCGCCACCTTTTCTCAGAATTCCTGCTGGCAGGATCTACTGGTCAGTTCTTGTGAAATAAGACAGCAAAGGTACGAGTTTATTATTCTTGAATGGTCTTGGGAGCTAGGCTTACCTGCCTATGATAGGTTCATGAATATGAGGATAGTAATATTTGTTACAGAATATGAAATATAAATATTTCAATCAAAGCCGGCGCCCCCCTTTATCACTCTCTGCGCCCCCACTTTGAGAACCCCTGCTCTACACTACATTATTGATGGTTGGTCATCTTGAAATCCATTAATGTTGAATGTGGTAAAGCGATGGCGACTCCTCTTGGAACTCCGTCCTCAGGAAGGTCCTTTCCAATCATTTCTTGCTGGTGGGGCCACATGAAAGGTGTGCGCCTGGGATGACGATCCCAAGATTCCATCAACATCTGGCGGTGTCGTTCGTCTTCACCTCAGCCTCTAGCCACTTCTCAATGTTGGTCAGCGTCCTAGTGTTCCATTTTGCGAATCCCATTATGGTCAAATATTTGTATGTCCACTCGGCAATCAATAATGTTCAGTGTCGAAATATGATTTTCTAAGTCCACTATTATGACTGGTTAGAAAATATTACGATACAGTAATTACTTGTAATCGTTAAGTCCACTGACATTTGTTTGAGTTACAAATATGTTATCAATTAGTTTAAAATGTTCCTGATTGCTTTCAAGTACGTCAAGTCATACACACAATATAGAAATATGGTCAGATTGAATATCTCTGAGATTATTTTCAATGTCCTCGATCTCTGAATCAGTCAGACTACAGTGTCAAATGATACGATGTTATGCTGCCATATTAAAGAACATGTCTACCTATCCAGTTGTGCAATCAAGTGCGGTCATTGGAACTAATCTACAATAACTCAACTTTACAACGATGGTTATCTCAAGACTCACATTGGTGTCGTCGTTGGTTCCTCGGTTTAAGTCATGGACAAAGCCTCTGACCTAGACTCAGCTCCGCGAGCTTTCCAATCACGTTTTCTGCGTCTCTTCGTGTGGGTATCAATATTGGCATCACCCAGACTTCCATCTCAGTAGCAAGAGTAGAAACCATGTGGTCAGTCAGCGTAGTTGAGTTGACCATGTTGTAGAATTCCCTAACCACTGAACTTAAATTTAGAATGTTTATACTCGCAAAAATTACTACACCGGCGTTACACTTGTGCGGATGATTTCAAGATTGCCCTTTATAATTCCGCCACAGACTCTAATCGTTATTTTTATAATGTAAAACACAGAATTTAAGAACATGTGCTCACCAAAATCGTCAAAAATCAATCGTTCACGTAAAAGTTCACAGTTTTTATGGAATAATATCAATTCACTCTCAAGATTAACATTTTTCACTCAGGTTAAATATTATGTTAACTCGCATTTCAACAATGTCCAATCTCTTTCGCACCATGTGCTCGGCAGAAGTCCTCGGTTGTACTTCTACCAAAAAAACAAACAAACCAATTTTTGCCAAAATGCAAAAATAGTCACACTGCTAAACACAGCAACCTTCCTGGCGTCTAAAGACACTTATAAATCAATCTTCACCTCGGATACAAATATCAGATTAATTATGATAAACTTGACCACGTTTTCAAATACGACATGCGGCTGCCTTCAAGCGGTCTAAAAAAAACTAAAAAAAAAACGGAGTGATGGTGTAATGTGTCTTGAGTTCGAACTTGAGTCGTGCAGCGACTACTTAAATATTTCGCCTTGCTGAGATGTTTAATATTCCTTCAAAAATGCCTTAAAACGCTGGAATAAATCCAAACAATTGCTGATGTTATCCAAATGTGTAATTAATATTTGCAAATTAATTAAATGTATAAATTCCTTCCAGAGCTTCCTGTAATAGTTCGTTTGAATTCTCATAGCTTAAACAAGTAGACGAGCTAAAGAGCCTACTTTTCTTAAAATTATAGAGACCATATTATATCAACAGTTGGCAGGACTGGTGACTCTTATTTATATTCTTAGTTCCATCTCTTAAGGTACACAATGCTCATGCAAAATTTGGTTGAGGTCCAATAGATAGTATGCACGTTACAAGTATTTAAATATTAAATTTATCAGCATGCATAAAATCAGGTTGGCGCCACTGCCATAAATGTGAAGCTCAAACTTAAATTGAAATATTTTGATCTGCTGTAGTCTGTATATGTGCCAATTTTGAAAGAACGTCATGGAAGTTAGCCTATATGTGATTCAACATTAAACCTAACTTATCAGCACGCGTAGAATCATGTTGGCAGCACTGTCGTATATCGGTTACTGAAAATTGCAGGTACTATATGTATTCAAAGTTTAGAACTGTCGGCCTGCATGCTTTCTGATATCTTGAGATTAGGACAAAAATGTATAGCGTGCATTTTTCAACAGTTGGCAGCCCTGTTGACACAAAAATACATTTTCAAATCTGCCCCGGTGCGCAAATCACATACTAAATTTGGTTGAAATCCAATTGATAGTATGGAAGTTACATGCATTTAAAGATTGGACCTATCAGCAGGCATAGAATCATGTTGGCAACACTCTCAAATATGGGCGCATGTAAATTAGTCTGGTGTAATATTACCTATATGTGTGTCGATTTTGGAAAAATTGCCATGCATATCTTTCGAAATATCCAACATAGACTTCAATTTTCAATTGTGATTTTTCAGCAGTTTATAGCACTGACGTCATTTTCAAATATGGCCGTGAGATATTCAGATATAGGTCTTTACTCATACGAAATTTGGTTTCGATAGCTGCAGCCGTTTAGGAGTTGATAAGGGGGAGGGGGGGGGGGGGGGCACACAGGCAGAAGGACAGACATTTGCCCGGATCGACCTCATAAGTCTAATTTTCCCTCATTTTTACAAAGTGTGAAAAGTAGTCCAAAAATTAAATTGGAGTGAGTCAAAGGAGTTCTAGTCATTGTGACTGCAGTGCATCTTGACATAAATAATAAAAAGTAACATCGGGCATGAGCCTTATGGGCTCAATATATGAGTAGTTACGTGAAGAACTAAAGGGCCTACTTTTCTTAAAATTTAAGATTCATACCAATGATTAATCGGTAAAATCCAACCTAGAATAATGACTAAATAAGTAATCCTGACACTTCTAATTTATTCGAAACATACCTGAAATAGTGTAGCCTGATACAGTAGTGCTGGATTACCCATTAGGCCCGACTAGGCCCAGGCCTGGGGGCCCCAATTATCTGGGGCCCCCAAGCAATTTTTAATTTAGTTCAATTTTATTCCGAAGATTTGGAAAAGAATTATCCGGAACTGAGACAGTTCCAGCGTTATATTAAATTACAATGTCCTTTAAAAACTGAGTTCACTCATTCTGAACTTTACGAAATTCTTTTTCGAGACAAGCTTGAGCCTGTTTTTCCGAACGTTTAAATTGCTTTTCGCATTTCCTGACCCTCATGATAACGAATTGTTCTGCGGAGCGCTCGTTTTCAAAATTAGAAACGGATCAAAAGTGCGCTAAGAGTATCATGTCACAGGAACGATTAGATATGCTAAGTTTAATGTATATCGAGTCTGATGTTCTGCGGGAAATTGATTTTGATGACATTGTATAAGATTTCATTGACCGTAAAAACAGAAAAAAATACAGAAGTAAAAAATAGTATGATTTGTTAAATTGTTCATCAAATCATCTGAAATGTTTTCAAATAATGATGATCGTTTCAATTGAAATGTATGTAGGTATGTATATATGTAGCCCTATGTATGATTTAATAAGAAGCGTATTATTCATGTTGAGAAAAAGAACTCTTGTATATACTTCATTCAATGTACAAGTGCTAAAAAATAAAAATTATTTGAAAAAAATAAAGGGGCCCCAAAAATCTGAGGGACTTGGGCCTCATTTTACCTTAATCCGGCACTGAAGAGTAGGCTATGTTTGAAATAGATTCCTTCCGTGGATTCTGAGACCTCAGAGTCTACGGCCCAAATACTCAAAGTTGGTAGGTCTGCTGCCTCTGAAAATACGCACATACGGCATGGACACAATGTATAACATTTCTTAGTTATCCGTTAATATCATGGAAATTATATGCATTTAATCACTGACCCTATCTGCATGCTTAGAATTATGTTGACACCACTGTCACGTATGGGCTTTCGAAATGAATCTGCACAATTAACGTTTATACAGATGTGCCAAATTTTGAACTGTTCGTCTGGATACATTGGGACTAGGGTTCAACATTATGGACAGTATTTATCAACGGTTGTTAGCCCTGATTATGCTGAGTTACACAGTGGCCTATATATCGAGACAGATATTAGACATACGAAATTCCATTGCAATTAATTTGTTAGTAATATTCTCGTTAATCAGCAATGAATTGGATGACCCGGCGAAAACATCACAATTCATGCCGACAAACTAAGAACATAGCAACAAAAACATGATTCCAGAGGTAGGTTCAGTTAAAAAAACATCTGCCGGTGGAAACGAGATCTTAAAAGCAATCTCAGGGGGTGGTTTAACAGGATAAGGGTTCGAGTAGGTGTCTCAAACTCTAACTTAGATCCAAAAATCAAAATGCCCTAATACCACAAAAAATATAGACCAACAAAGTCAGAAGCAAAAATTTAAAACGAACATCCGCTTATTGGATAGCCCATAGACCAACAAACAATATCATATACATGAACTATCGGGCCTATCCTGCCACAGAGATTCAGTCTAAATTCTTGACTTGGGTTACGCAAATTCAAAAATAAAATGAGATTCATTAATTGCCTCTTAAATGAATGACCCTCGGCCCTCTCTTTAGATATAAACAAAAATAGAAGATATTCTTTAGTTAGAAGTTAAATTAAATCAATAATCTTAATAACACTCCGAATGTCCGTCAAGTGGTGTTTCATTTTTATTTAAAATAATTAACCCTTAATTCAATGAAAATAAAATTTGCCCTCCGTTCTATCTAGTGTATCGTTGTGTTATAACTGAAGTACTATTTACACATAAAATATTATTAACTAATTCAAAGTTTATTCCTTTTCCTATTATACACTCTTTTTGGAAACCTTCATATGGAGGTTATGGCTGCTTGAGCTTTTAGTTCTCGCAGTGAAGAGGCGTAGGTGCGCTTCATAAAAAGGGAGGTAGCGCGCAGTTTGCTACTCCTGTGGGGGTCCAGGTGGGGACACCAAGAGCCCGCCCTTGAGCCAGCTTGGTGTCCTAGGTGAAACCCCACGCAAGACACGGCACAGACACAGAAGAATTGCTGAGTTTTAATTCACTGGCCGTGAAAGCCGATATACCAGCAAAAAATAATATTCGCCAAACGTTTCGTGAATTGAAAGGCTCACGTGCAGATCGTGCTTTGTATATTGAGCAACATTTAACCCCTCCTCTAAAAGCCATGTTTAAACAATCCACTTCATCCGAAAAGCCTACAATAGTTTCAAAAGCAACGCGGACTGTTCAAAAGGACCCGTGGAAAAGGAACATAAAGAACAGGATAGTCATAGTGATGTTGAGGATGAAGCTTTTACACCGACAAAACCATCGCCACTCCCTCAGTGTCTGAAATCAGCAGTGATTGCCGAAACGCCTACAACTCTCGAGAGCTTACTCTGCCGGAAATATTTTCCACACCTGAATATAAAGCTCAGCTAAAAATTATTCTGGTAAAAAATTACGGTACTTTAGTGTCACCCTACCTCAAAAAACTATTTACTAAAAGAACAGATACCACCTATGGTGTTTACTATAAAAATGATAGTTTTTGGATTGCTAATTCTCATATCAAGTTCGGTGATAATGTACTAATCATTAAAGATGCTAACTATAAATTAACATCTGGCCATTTAGAAATGCTATTTTCACGTGCCCCACTTCTAGAGGACTGTACCCGAAATGTACTCATAACATATAAATCCATCATAATGTCTGCAAATGCCTACACATAGGAATATAAACGATCAGAAGCAGTCAATGCCAATAAAGGTACCAAGTATAGAACGTTATTTAGAAAATTATTTCCAACCACTGAGAGTATTTGCCGTGGAACGTCAGCTTTAAACAATTAAAACCATTTTTTGATATAACCTGCTGGAATTGTCCCAGTAAGAGTAACCAAGGCGTTTAAACGCATCGTTCAGAGCTCAGGACGTCAACCCAAGCTTTTGCAGACCAGGACAAAGAATTTTTCAACAAGGTTTTCTATAGCTTTCTCAAATCTTAAGATATTACACCACGTACACCACGTACAGCAATCTAAAGGCTAGTGTTGTGGAACGCTTTAATCGCACGTTAAAAGCATTAATGTGGAAAGAGTTCAAGGCTCGGGGATCCTATCGCTGGATAGATTTAATACCTGATCTAGTGGTAAAGAATAATGATACCAAACATGGAACCATTGGCACAAAGCCCCGACTTGTAACAAAACATATTCCATGGCTGGATAAAATATTTAATCCCATCAAAACTGCAGATTCAAAACGTCATCGCTTTTTTGTTTGTGATTATGTATGCATCAGCAAGTTCAAGTCTGTTTTCGACAAAGCATACACGCCCAACTGGAGCACTGAGATTTATCGCATTCGTCAAGTTAAACTCGACCATCCTGTTACTTAAAGACCTAAACGATCAACCCATACAAGGACGGTTTTATCTCCAAGAACTTCGAAAAACACAGTTTCCTTAATTAAAAAAAGGTGTTAAAATCTTCTAAAAACAAATTGTATGTCAAATGGCTCCTTTAGCCCCTCCTTTAATTCTTGGATCAATAAATCTGAATTAGTGTAAACCGTTTGTCGTTTGATAACTAAACTCATAAACAATAATCCCAGGATTAGAAAAGAGTCGGCCGTGGCCCGATTTCTTGGCCTGCATGGTCAGACACTCGTTAACGAGAGTAATTGTACCCTGTAATAATTCTTTCTCTCTCTCTCCATAACATCACTCCCAATGCACAAGACTTCGCCAGTCGGTAACCTAACACTCATTATTCGGCTCGTTAATTCTTATCTCACCGACTTCAACAAGGTTATTCTTGTACAGTACAGCTATGGCTGTAAGGGAACAGAGCGCCTTAAAACAAACTCCGTACATTAAAAATCACAAGCTAATATCTTGGGTAAAACACAATGTATAGTTTAGTAAATTAAAAATGTAATTCTAACTTGGACTCACTTCGCTACCCAGCATCTGTCATAAATAAAATTCTCTCTTAAATAATAATAATAATAATAATAATAATAATAATTAGCGGGTGATTATCCCGAATCTAGCCATTCAATATATTCCCCCTCTCCCACTCACGCTACCCTCTTGGATTAGTTACCTTTATATATACAGTTCTCAATGAATTAAATAAATAATTACCTAATTATAATAATAATGACGTACTGGTTTTGGGTCCTATGGCCAAATTTGTAAAAATAAATAATCCACAATAAAGAAGACTTCATTCCGAGTAAAATGAACTATCGCACACCTTTCTGAAATTATGGGTTCGAGAAATATCGGGAAATAAGTCGATAACCTACTAGTTAATTTCTTTCGTATGAATCTGGAAGAAAAGTTGTTCACGGTAGAGAATGGTTAAGCCCAAGTAATTTGACAGCTGACAAAAGTCTCTAGGATTATTGGTTCGAGAGATATTGGGTTGCCCACCACCAGGGGCTCACCAGTAGTCTCGTGCTCGCGGCGGACATGACACAGTCTCTCTACTAACGTTGCCGCGGAATACTGTAAAGGAGAGGGTTAGAACAGAATACACTCAGACTTGTGAAGCAAAACTGAGAGAAGGATGGTTCAATTCGCACCTCGGGCCTATACGATGAGATATTTCTTTACGTTTAGTTACATTCAACTACAGAACGATTTGTGCTACTCTGTGTAGAACTTTTTACATACTAAAACTTAAAATATTTCCTCAACAAGAATGACTAATCACGTTGCTCCACTCAAACGCGATTTACCGCCAGAGCGCAGTAACATTCATTTGCACGAGGTCTGTAATGAGTTTATAAGTTGCCTCAAGAATTCAAACCGCTATGCTTATTACTTCTCTTAATGGTCCATAGCACTTGCCTATAATGTACTTATCACATCTTCCAACCGCTAGTAGCAGTGTCTAAACAATAATAAGCTATTGTTCCTCTCAAGGACTCAAACCTATGTGTTTATACACATACGATTTCCTTTTATAATCCCTTCCCTGACCGGTCCTAAAAAAAACATGGCCATTGGCTGCATTAATAAAGAAAGAAAAATTATACACATAATAGCTATCCGATGAAAAAAATAAAATATATTTTGCTCTATATCGATTCGGCTATATTTAAGGCGCAACAAGTGAGCTGGAACAAATGGTTCAATTTATTATGATAATATTTTATTGACACATAAGATAGTATTATTCGTATTAATATACCAGTCTTATAGTTAATATTCATTAAGTCTCACCCATAGCACAGTCCTTTGTTTACAAAGCTTCATCTGTTCGCCCAGACACAGTCAATTGTTTACACAAGCTTTATATGTTCTCCCGGACGCAGTCACTTGTTTACAAAGCTTCATCTGTTCACCCAGACACAGTCACTTGTTTACAAAATTTATCTGTTCGCCCAGACGCAGTCACTTGTTTACAAAGCTTCATCTGTTCACCCAGACACAGTCACTTGTTTAGAAATCTCCAGCTGCTTGCCCAGGCAGTCACTTGCTTACAAATCTCCAAATGGTTGCCCAGACACAGTCACTTGTTTAAAAGCTCTAACTGGTCGCCCAGACACAGTCACTTGTTTACAAAGCTTCGTATGTTCGCCCAGACGCAGTCATTTGTTTACACAGCTTCATCTGTTCGCCCAGACGCAATCACTTGTTTACAAATCTCCAGCTGCTCGCCCAGAAAGTCACTTGTTTGCAAAGCTCCAACTGGTCGCCCAGACACATTCACTTGTTTTCAAAGCTCCAACTGGTTGCCCAGACACAGTCACGTGTTTACAAAGCTGTAACTCGTCGCCCAGACACAGTTGGGTAGATTATTAGCTTGGGAATAACCTAAGCCCCAAGGGAAGATGATGAAGAAAAATAAGTGGGTTTCGGACTGGAGAAAAAGGATGGAGAAATAGGACGAGAGTCCAACAGAAGTTATAATTTTAACTTTAAGTTTACTCAAAGGCAGCTGCCACTGCAAATCCGCTTTCCTATATCTAAAGTGGGTAGGGACCGGGGCGAAGCTAACAGGAAACGCAGCTGGAACTTGGGATATTCGCAAGAAAGCTGCTATAGCGTATTCCCTCTCATGCATAAATATACCTACTATGGGGAAGGGTGGTGGTCTGGCAACACAAAGAGTAACAGATTTATTGTGTATCTGTTCAAAGGAGTTTGTTTCTAAACAAGTATTTTGAAGAATACAAATAATTTGAATCAGCCTTGATATTTTAGTTCTTGAAATTGTAGAATTTCTAAAGAGTGACCGAATGCTTCCAAGAAAGATAGGAATAAAGCAATTATACCCTTGGGAATAATTTTGGTAAGAGTACCAATAGTTGCATTTGGAAATGACTAAGCTTTTACCCAGCAAGGCGCCGACTAAAAGATTAGACAATGAGAAACCCTTACATTTTGAAAAACCAACCATAAGTGGTAGAGAAAATCTCCACAAGCAGGAAGCTGGCGTAGCGAGCTATGCTTGCCTTACTGGCCAGTTAGAATTAGCTATCAAAGCTAAGAGAGACTTTAATAAGTTAATAACTAAGAGTTCTTGCTCAAATGCAACAAGTAGTGAAAACCTTATCAATGGATTTATTTGTATTAAAGAGGGCATAAACCTAGGAAGAGTCAGGGAAGACAGGATCTTGCCTAACCGTTATTTTAGAGAAATGATAAATCAAAGAAATAAATCTTAATTTATTTAACAATGTAAAAAGAAGTAGTTAATGTAACAAATATATAATTTTGATTTTGTAAACAATTGGGGTCGCAGACCTCCTAAATCATTTAAAGCTTGCGCCAGGCAATTGACAATTCTTTTGGTTTTAAACCTTTTATACGCTTTAAAATCTTCGTAAGATTTTGAAATGTTGTTAAGATTAACAAATGGGAAATTTAAAGATAATTGACGTAATTAAAGTTAAACAATAAATCAAGTACAAGATGTGTACTTTAAGGATTTCTAGATAGGTATCTTAGAAATATGAACAAATAACAACTTCGAAAGTAACAACGACAAAAACAGGAAGAAATGAAATAGAAGTTTCTATAAATTCTTGTATTAATACAGAACTACTTTTGGCGATTATACAAATAGGGCAGGTCACTTATTGTGAAACCTGAAGAGAAAAATTGAAAGGAAGTTTCTAGAACTCCTATGTGGGTAGGGATCACGAGAAAAATGGTGCATATTTCCCTTTCGTGAAACCTAGAGATGACTCACTTTTGAGTAGAAAGAATTGGATTTCCTCATTAGAAGGGAGAAACAATATACGTTAAGGCGTGTACTAGACACGAAGTTTTACAGACATTAATTCGTTGTACTTGGAACAAGTAAGGGAGGGCACTTATTGAGAGTGACACCTCATTGTAAAAAGACCTAAAGTAACAATTTTATTATTCTAGTTTGTTAGTAAAGGGTTTGGGAAAGATCAAATGGGATTGTGGAAGAGTGTTTATGGCCGTATTTATTGTACTCGGACGAGCGCGACGCGGATGAAAAATTGAACAGGCACTGTTTTCACAATAGTCTGTTGATATAGTAGGAAAGTTCACTGAAGTAGCACAAAATTTTATAGAAAGAAAAGTTATTGCAGCTATGTAAAAGTTGAGTTTTGGCTTGAGAGAATTATGAGTTGTAGTTTCTATGGGCGGCAGTTAAATACGGCAGAAAATTTCCCACGTAGGAAGACAGTTTATGTGGATTAGAAGTTTATCCCACATAAGTTTCTCAGCGAAGAAAGTATTCCCATATCAAGTGGAAAATACATGACAGTATAACTGGTAGATAGAGTGTAGGTTCTGGAAGGTTCCAGAGCAATGATGAGTTGTTTAAATTGGGTAGAGAATCCCTCGGTGGAAAACTAGATTATATAGACAGTGGGTATTTTAGAAACATCCCTCGATGTGAGATAGCATCTCAGAAAATCTTTCATTTTGAAAATTAGACTTGATAGTTCGAGTTTGATCAAGAAGATCTCTAGAAAGCAATTATTTTATCACATACTAGCTGACGTACCCGTGCTTCGCTACGCGTCATAAATAAATTAAAATGTGAAGGTGACAGTTAAAACAGGGGATAGGCGAGGTGCTGCGCAGACGGAGATTAAGGATGGAACAATTCATAATGTTGAATTTTGGGCTTGTGCCGTGTTTTATTATACTAAAATTCGACGCGTTTCGAAAGAAACCATGTCTTTCATCGTCAGGAATAATCTGGAATACGACAATGTTGCTAAGAGAAAGCAACGAAGAACATATAGAAGGTGCCCAAAGATGGACGCCATTATAGCCCCATGTTAGGGACAACGGAAAGCAGCAGTGAATTACTTTCTCAGGGTTCTGATAATAGGTAGCCAGGATTCACTGAGATTGTAGCCGGTGTCGCGGTTGAAATTATCTGGGTGTTTACGTATTTCAACCGCCTCCCTGATGATTCTGGGACGATATTGCTTTATACGGGCAAGAACATCCACTCCTTGGAACATGACATCATGGCCATGTGTTAAAGCATGATCGGCAACAGCTGATTTATCAGGTTGAATGAGCCTGATACATCTATTATGTTCCTTAATGCGAGTGCATATTGTTCTTGAAGTCTGCCCGATGTAAACCTTGCCACAATTACAGGGAACTCTGTAGATACCCGGTTGTTGCAATTTAGGCAAACTGTCCTTAGTTGGTCGCAGGAGTTGCCTAATCTTAACAGAAGTTCCAAATACAGTCCGTATGTTGTACCGACGTAGGATTTTAGCAATACGATCCGTTGTGTTATGTATGTACGGAAGGTAAGCAGTTCCTCTTACATCTCTTTTCTCAACCGACGTCCTATTATTATTTGTTGGTTTCAGAACCGTAGAAATCAAAGCCTTGCTATAACCGTTGCTCTCAAAGGTGGTTCGCAGGGTGTTAATTTCTTCTTGTAAAGAAGACACTTCACAAATCCTCCTAGCCCTGGTAGTTAGAGTTGTAAGGATACCATGTTTCTGGGCAGGGTGATGGTGAGAACTTGCGTGGAGATATCTATTGGTGTGTGTTGGCTTACGAAAAACGCTGTGTCCTAAAGATCCATCCTCTTTCTTGGTGACGAGAACATCTAAAAAAAAGGTAGAAGGGTGCTGGAGATTAAGGTGATCCAGGAAATGGCTAAGATTTTCCTCACCTTCCGTCCAAACAACGAACGTGTCATCCACATAACGCCACCAGATCTTCGGTTTGAAAGGAGCCGACGACAAAGCTTTCTCTTCAAAGTTCTCCATGAAGAAATTAGCCACAACAGGAGAGAGAGGACTACCCATGGCCACACCATCAGTCTGCTCATAAAAAATCCCATTTCATAGAAAGTAGGAGGAGGTCATGCAGTGATAAAAAAGTCTTGTGATGTCTTCAGGAAAAAAGCCATTAATGAGAGACATAACACCATCAATAGGTACTCTCGTAAACAGAGACACCACGTCGAGACTCACTAGAATATCACCCGGCTGAAGTGTTATAGCTTTTAACTTTTCCACGAAGTGTGTGGAATCCTTAATGTACGAAGGCGTGTTACCCAGAAGCGGCTGAAGTAGTCTACCTAAGTATTTGGAAAGGGCATATGTAGGAGAACCAATCGTACTAACAATAGGTCTAAGAGGGACATCTTCCTTATGTATTTTAGGAAGACCATAGAGTCTCGGAGGAATAGCATCCCCTGGAAGGAGAGTCTTCGCTGTATCCGCTGGAATAGATGATTGCTTGATCAATTTGACGGTGACATTTGAGTAGCGAGTAGTAGGATCACGACTATTAATCCTATATACAGGATCTGATAACAAAGACGAGATCTTGGAATCATAATCAACCTTATCCAATACCACTGTCGCGTTACTCTTGTCAGCGGGGAGAACGATAATATCAGAATTGTCCCTTAGATCTTTAAGTGCCCGGCTTTCGCCTTGTTTTAAGTTGGTGTTAGGTGGCTTAGCGGTCTTGAGAACTCGGGAACATTCTTGCCTGGCTTCCTCGGCCTCTTCAGGTGTGAGGTGATGTACCGAGGATTCTACGGATGTAATAAGTTCTTCAATAGGAATTCTTATAGGCGCTACAGCAAAATTGAGACCTTTAGCGAGAACTGCCTGTTGGGTATCACTTAGGGGCTTGCTGGAGAAATTTACGACAACCTTGTTAGCATCAAGTCTAATGGCTTGAGTTTCTGCAACTGACATAACCTATCATATTTGGAAATATGTCTGTCCCTCACCTGATCTAGAACGCTGTTAGCTTGCACTGAAAAAATACGATCAAAGATCTTCCATAATTCCTCACTTACGAAGTTTGAGAGGCGTAGATGTAGCTGTTATAACAGGAACATAATAGATGTATCAGGCTCATTCAACCTGATAAATCAGCTGTTGCCGATCATGCTTTAACACCTGGCCATGTTGTCATGTTCCAAGGAGTGGATGTTCTTGCCCGTATAAAGCAATATTGTCCCAGAATCATCAGGGAGGCGGTTGAAATACGTAAACACCCAGATAATTTCAACCGCGACACCGGCTACAATCTCAGTGAATCCTGGCTACCTATTATCAGAACCCTGAGAAAGTAATTCACTGCTGCTTTCCGTTGTCCCTAACATGGGGCTATAATGGCGTCCATCTTTGGGCACCTTCTATATGTTCTTCGTTGCTTTCTCTTAGCAACATTGTCGTATTCCAGATTATTCCTGACGATGAAAGACATGGTTTCTTTCGAAACTCGTCGAATTTTAGTATAATAAAACACGGCATAAGCCCCAAAATTCAACATTATGAATAGTAACAAGGGCCGTGAAAGTCTAAATGACAAGGATGGAACATTTTGTCCAACTACACCGCTCGGCGTTGACCGTGTTTTATAGCATAAATTTAGCTTTTACTCGCTAACCGTTGGAGATACCTTTCGGATAGAAAATGTAATTTTAAACCTCGTATATGCCATCAAGTAGAGCCTCCGTGGCTTAGGCGGCAGCACGCCGGCCTCTCACCGCTGGGTCCGTGGTTCAAATCCCGGTCACTCCATGTGAGATCTGTGCTGGACAAAACGGAGGCAGACAGGTTTTTCTCCGGGTACTCCGGTTTTCCCTGTCAAAATTTCATTCCAGCAACACTCTCCGCTATCATTTCATTTCATCTGTCATTCATTTAATCATTGCCCCAGAGGAGTGCGTCAGGCCTCGGCAGCCGGCACAGTTCATATCCTCGCCGCTAAATTGGGGCTTCATTCATTCCATTCCTGACCCGGTCGGAGACTGGAAGCAGGCTGTGGATTTTCATTGTATATGCCATCAAAAGTTTGCTATTTCTTAGCGTTCTCTTTTTATTTGAAATGGAAATATGTAAGTTGAAACAAAAGGGTGTAGTGACGTCACTAAAATGGTCGCCATCTTTAAATAGTGCAAAGTATTAAAATCAAAAGTAACCTATAAGTTAACCAGGTAAATCAGCTACTTCCATGTAAAATTCATGTAAATCGGACCAGTGGTACTTGCGTGATTGAGTAATACACAGACACACACCATCTCATTTTTAGCCTCGCTTCGCTCGCGTCATAGTCGTGTCATATTGTTTTTCACTGAAATGCAGGTTTAACCCCGTTAACACCCCTTTATAACCTGAATATCGAAAAATCCCTCCTTAGTAGACGTTTTCGACACACAACAAACATATCCCCAAAATATCATTCTTCAAACTTTAATAGTTTTGATTGGTCGATGAGAGTGAACACCCAAAAATCCTTCCTTAGTGGACGTTTTTCTTCCAGAATTTCACCCCTGCCCATAGACCCCTTAAATTGCATTTATGAAAAAACGGTCGAACACCTTTTTTTTTAAAGCTGATTGATTTCCTCCGAGTTTCAAACTCCTCGCCTATGACGTTTAAGAGATACACGCTCCGTTAGGAATCTTTCAACCCCCACTTTTCATCCCTTTCACCTCATAATATACACTACATCGAAAAACCATTTGGCATATGTCAGCTTAATGTAAATGATTAGTATATATGCCAAGTATCACATCCCCAAAATGAAACCACTCGTGAGATATTGTTATTCAATGAAATGCATGTTTACCCCCTTAACTCCTCTTTAGAACCTGAATATCCAAAACTCTTTCCTTAGTGGTCGTTTTCGACATACAACGAACATATCCACAAAATTTCATGTTTCTAACTTCAATAATTTTGGCTAGGCGATGAAGAGTGAGTGAGTTAGTCAGGACATTTTCTTTCATTTATTTTTGATAATTTCACCCCTCCACATGAACCCCTTAAATTGGATTTATGAAACAAACGGTCGAACACCTATTTACTTATTTAAAGCTGCTTTCCCCCTGAGTTTGATGAGTGAATGAGTCAATCAGCTAGGACACTTTCTTTCCTGTTTTTTCCAACAGAATTTCACCCCTCACCAAGGGTCCCTTAAATTGGATTTATGGAAAAACGGTCGAACACCTATTTACTTGTATTTTAAGCTGTTTTTTCCCGCCGAATTTCAAACTTCTCGCCTATGTCGTTTCAGAGATACACGCTCCGTTAAAAATCCCTCTACCGCCAATTTTCACCCCTTTCACTTCATGATATACACCACATCGATAAACCCTTAGACATATGTCTGATTATATTTAATGATTAGTTTATATACCGAATATCACATCCCCAAAGAAACAACTCATGAGATATCGTTATTCAATGAAATGCACGTTTACCCCTTAACACCTCTTTAAAACCCGAATAAACAAAAATCGTTCCTTAGTTGACGATTTGGAAATACAGCGAACATATTCCCAAAATTCCATGTTTCCAACTTTAATAGTTTTCGCTGGGCGTGATGAGTGTGTGAGTCAGACAGGACATATTCTTTCAATTATTTTTACCAGAATTTCATCCCTCCACATGGGCCCCTTAAATTGGATTGATGAAAAAACGCTTGAACACCTATTCATTATTTTTAAGCTGTCTTTTTCCCCTGACTTTGATGTGTGAGTGAGTTAGTCAGTCAGTTAGGACACTTTCTCTCCTTTTCCGCCCCATAATTTCACCCCACTCCATTGGCCCCTAAATTAATTTATGAAAAAACGGTCGAACACCGATTTACTTACTTTTTAAGCTGATTTTTTTCCGCTGAGTTTCAAATTTCTCGCCTATGTCGTTTAAGAGATAGGCCTACACGCTCCGTTAGGAATCCTTCAACCCCCACTTTTCACCCCTTTCACCTCATAATAATACACCACATCGAAAAATCCTTAGACATATACTGCTTATTTTTAATGATTAGTTTATATGCCGAGCATCACATCCACAAATGAAACCACTCGTGAGATATTGTTATTCAATTAAATGCAGGTTTAACCCCCTTAAGACCCCTTTAGAACCTGAATATGCGAAAATCCTCCCTTAGTAGACGGTTTTGACCTGCAATGAACATATACCCAAACTGTCATGTTTCTAACTTCAATAATTTTGGCTGGGCGATGATGAGTGAGTGAGTGAGTGAGTCAGGACATTTTCTTTAAATTTCCTTTTTTCAGAATTTCACCCCTCCCCATGAACCCCTTAAATTTGATTTATGAAAAAACTGTCGAACAGCTATTTACTTACTTTAAATCTGTTTTTCCCCTGAGTTTGATGAGTGAGTCAGTCAATCAGTTAGGACACTTTCTTTCCTTTCTTTTTCCCCCCAGAATTTCACCCCTCCCCATGGGCCCCTTAAATTGGATTTATGAAAAAAAACGGTCAAACACATATTTACTTCTTTTTTATGTTGATTTTTTTCGCTGAGTTTCAAACTCCTCGCCTATGTCGTTTAAGAGATACACGCTCCGTTGGGAATCTTTCAATCCCCACTTTTAACCCCTTTCACCTCATAATATACACCACATCGAAAAACCCTCAGACACATGTCTTCTTATTTTTAATGATGAGTTTATATGCGGAGTATCACATCCCGCAATGAAACCAATCGGGAGATATTGCTATTCAATGAAATGCAGGCCTACCCCCTTAACACCCCTTAAGAAATTGAATATCCACAAATCCTCTCTTAGTGGGCATTTGCGGCCCTTGAGGAAGCTGCATGCCAAATTTCATTCCAATCCGTTCGGTGGTTTCTGAGATTTCGCGATGAATGAAAGAGTGAGTGGGTGAGTGGTATTTGACAGATATATTGTAGATAGTGTCAAGTCTTTGTTATGCTGTTTGTGAATTTGTTAATGCTAAACTCGGTTGACAGTGCTGTGTGAGCAGTTGAGTAACTAACGGGATTCCAAGTAAAGATCCTCATTTTCTATACCGGTAGTGCAGAGCGCGAATGGCATCGAGACGGCCGTGTCTCGACTTGAGCAATGTTGCCATGGAAACTATCTGCCTTGCCATTCCTTCATGAGTATATTTTATGATTTGATTAGCCTGTGCTTGAGTGCAAAAGGCCGAAATCAGAAGAATGAGAAAGACTATCAAAAATGCATGTAGCCAGCGGTTCCTTCTGGGTCCTAAACTATGTGTATGCAAAATTTGGTTGAGATTGGTGGAACGGTGTAGATTTGTATACGAAACCAACCCACCCACCCACCCACCCACCCACATACATACAAACTTTCACTTTTATATATATAAGATAGCAATTTTCACTGTCTATATAATCCAAATAAAAGCATTGAGCCTTTTAAAAGCGATGAGAATGTGATTAAAACATGAAGTCGGTACTTATCTTTGCTTCATGAAGAAGGCAATGTTGCTGTTGAAGGTTGATTCTAAAACTCGAACATGGCGTCGAATTTAAAAGTTTGCCTCTAGAGTAGAGGAGGCGAGCTTTAGTTAAGCTCCAACTGACTGGTTTGACTTCAGACGCACAAGTGAGGCCAGCTCAACGGAGCGCAGAGATACCAGGGAAGGGAAAAGAGTGGGGGTAGGAGACAAAAGGAATACATATAAGAATAGCCAACTTCACAGAAATAAATTTTCTTGATGAAATGGTCTTCAAAGAGTTGATAGCAGGCGTCACTAGCGCAGCCTGGTGGGTGAAAAAGTAGACGAAGTTCTCTTGATCACGGAGATGATAGCTGGCGATAGCGACGAGATCTGGTGGCTAGATTGGTAAGGAAGTCCTCTTGTGCAGGGACAAATTGAGGAACTTCAGAGATTCGCTGCTAGATGACGCTTGGTGGGTCATGGAAGATATATATCTAGAACAGACTTACAGGTATTGTAAGAAACATAAACCAACAAAGAGAAATCAGGAGATCACTGTTGGTGTTTGCGAAAAAAGGAAGGGATGAACTAAAGCAAAGAGAAGCAAAAGCATACTCTGTCTTACCGTGTATTCCAAAGAATACACCAAGCTGGGAGGAGACAACACCAACAGAGAACGAAAGACATGAAATTAAGAACTTAAAGGTAAAGGAGCAATTATAGAAAGTGGTCTTATAATATACCCATTAGTGGTCAAGATCTTGGCTACCCTAACTCTCCCATCCCTTCCAGGGTAACACTCGGTCACTCTACCAGAAATCCAGACCAAGGGAGGAGAAACATCCCTAACCAGGACCAAGTCCCCCACTTTAATGTCGGGATTGGAAAGAAACCACTTCTGTCTCCGTTGCAAGGAAGTTAAGTATTCCAAATTCAACCTCTTCCAGAAATAATTACGAAGGGCTTCAAGTTTACGCCAAACAATAGGTAAATTAGAATCCCTGTAAGAGTTGGGAAGGGGAGGAGGGACAGAAAGAGAAGTGCCTATAAGGAAGTGACCAGGTGTGAGTGGAAGCAGGTCATCAGGGTAATTGGAAAGCGGAGTTAAAGGGCGAGAATTAACAACACCTTCAATCAGAACAGACAGCGAATTAAATTCTTCATAAGTCAGAATGCGATTACCTAAAACTTTTCTTAGATGACGTTTAGTGAGCTTTACGCAGGATTCCCACCTACCACCGTGATGAGGGGCGTAGGGAGGTATAAAACGCCATTTGAAACCCTTTGAGTAGGAAAAATTAGAAATCTGTTCCATGGCAGGAGAAGATGTGAGAGCTTTCTTCCACAAGGAAGCTGCGCCTTGAAAAGTGGAAGCGTTATCAGAGAACATCTCCGAAGGAACACCACGCCTAGCAGCGAAGCAAGAGACAGCTGATAAAAAGTAAGAAGTAGAGGCATTCGTTACTAGTTCCAAATGGATCGCAACAGTAACCATGCAAACAAAGAGAGAAACATAGAGCTTACAAAACAATTTGCGTTTAGCTTCAGGGCAATTGCGTTGATATTGGAACGGACCCATATAGTCCACACCAGTTAGAGCAAATGGACGTATAGGAGAAGAGCGAAAGGAGGGCAGATCGCTCATTAATTGAGTATTGACTTTAGGTTTAGCTTTGAAGCAAGGAATGCATTTGTGAATTACAGAGGAAACTTCATGAATTCCATTTATAATCCAGTACTTTTCCCTTAAGAGGCAAAGCAGTGTGCGTGTACCAACATGCAGATTACGATAATGAAAGTCACGTATAATTAAAGAAGTTACGTGATGTTTAGAAGGCAAAATAACAGGATGCTTTTTGTCCTCAGAAAGCAAAGATTGCGAGAGCCTACCACCTACCCTGAGTAACCTATTGTCATCAAGGAACGGGGCTAAGGCACGAAGACGACTGGATTTGGGAAGATCCATTTTAGAAGAAAGTAAAGACAATTCAGAAGAAAAGGCTTCTTGCTGTGTTAGTTGCAAAACCTTAATGGTAGCGAGATTCAATTCATGATTGGTAAGGTGTGGTTTGGGGAGAAGAGGTTGGTCAACCGCAAGATATTTCCATCTGAGAAGATAGGCAAAAATTCGAATTAATTTGTGAAAGGAAGAATAGCGTGACAATAAGGGATGAGAAACGTTGGAAACAAGACACGAAGCAGTAGATTTAGATGCTTTAGCGTCAGGCAAGTTGGAGTTTGTAGCTGGAGGTTTAGAAGGCCAACAAGAAGAGTCTTCGATTAACCACGAGGGCCCATGCCAGTACAACTGAGAAGCTGCCAATTGAGAGGGTAAATATCCACAAGAAATGATGTCGGCGGGGTTGTCAGCGCTGGGCACATGCCTCCATTGACATCCCGAAGAAAGAGTTTGAATTTTGGAAACCCTGTTTGCAACAACAGTTTGCCAATGAACGGGGTGTTTGGCGATCCATCCAAAATTGGTGTCTCTGGCAACCACGTTTGAGGATAACTTGCGAACCTGTTTACGAAGGCAATTCCAGAAAACATTGGCACTAAAGGGTATGTCAATGGGGTTTTGTACATTGAACAGGGGATCGGCTAGCCTTAAATGCGAGGGAATGCTTAAACCTGAAATATGAACAGAGTGACTTGGAGAAACCAAAGATCAAGGTTTTTGAATTGGAGGAAAAGGATAAAAGAATAGCATTCCAAGATAGGATAAAAAGCAAGTTGCCTAACACAGAAATTCGAAGTGGAGAAGAAGAGTGGAAAAACTTAAGACAGACTTTTGTGGAAACAGCAAAAGAGATATGTGAGAAAACAAAAGCAACTTTCAAGGGAAATGAGACACAGTGGTTGACAGACAAAATAAAGGAAAGGAACAGGGTAAAGAAAGAAAATATGGATAAGGAAAAGCAAAAAAATATCAGAGATGAGATTACGACAGAAAGATTACATGTGGAATACAAGAGATTGAAATTACAAGTAAAGAGGAGTATTAAAGAAGAAAAGGAGAATTGAACAAAAAAGTCGAGGAAATCAAAAATTATTATACAGAGTAATAAAATCGAAAAGAACTAATCAAGAAAAAAATCAAGGCATTAGAGAGAGAAGATGGATCCTTACTACATGATGAAAGGGGTCTTCAGAAGGTGATGGCAAAATATTTTGGAAAACTTTATAATGAGGATGACAGTTATGAGGAAGAAGGAGATAGAAATTGGAAATAATAGTTGGAGAAAGAGAAGAGAACCATAAAACGAGGTGAATAGGATCAAAACTTTGTTGGTAAACATAAACGTATATTACATGTACCACATAAACCGGAAGGTGGTTGTTAGCAGTTGGTGTTGCTTGTATTGGTACAACGCTATGCTAAAACATGTTTTCCAATTTTTAAGTTGGCAGCACTTAACAGTATACACATTCAACCAGAAGCAACAAGTTTTTCGAAATTAGCTTGGTGAAATAACTTTGTGTGGAACATGTGCTTGCACTAGCATTTTGCAAAATTTGTGTTTTATATTTGGATAAGGTATGTTTAGTGAATTCGTTTCAAGTATCATCTTCAGTTGTGATAAAATCTTATTTGTTTTGCGTCCTGCCTTATTTTTCTGACTGGCAGGTGAATAGGATCAGATAATTTGATGTTAAGTTTGAGTATGCCGTGGCACTACAAACCAGATCCAAACAGTAAGGTACATCGCAAAGCTGACCTTAACTCTATAGAAAGAGCTAGGTTAGCTATAAGGACTAAGTATAGAAAGGCAGCAAATAAATTCTCAATTCCATGAAGTGCTGAAGGAGACTGGGTCCTAGTAAGTTTTCCTCCAGATACCAGGAAGCAAGGCACAAGCTAGCTGATTTATTTAGTAGGCCAAATTTTGTGGTCTGTAAACAGTAAAGATGAAAAGAAATTCGAAGGGACGTTTGTTAGATGCAAATCCAGAAGAGACTTCCAAGGACATATCTATGTGTTTCCAGCTGTGGAGGACATTACTTGCTTCTCTTATGAGCAAATAGTTGGGAGACTGAAGGGCCCAGAAAATATCCGTAGGGGGCAACTTAAGTTTGCATTCAATTATAACACCGTATAGTTGTGGTTATCAACAATTTTATAATTTACGTAGTGAATACGTAGTCATTCAACTAAATATGTATATTTTTTAAGTAATAAATTGTTTTACAGGTCTTTTCACAATCGGCAGTTTAATTTAAATATGATCTGATATTTCTAGGGGTAGTCCAGAGTCCTAAATAATGATCCCTTTCACCCTACAGTTCATCTGAATAGGATTACTCGTAGAAATCAAGGAGTGATCCTATTCACCCCACCTGGTGTGGTGAATGGGATCACGCACTTAATTAGGTATATGCACTTAATTTTTCGGGATAGAGGCATATTTACCAACATTATACAATCCATTGATGCGGGCTCATGTTTCAATTAAAAGAACCCGAAATAAAGTTCAGTGGTTCAAAAGTTACTGACGGACAAAGTTCAAAAGTGATCCCATTCACCTCGTTTTACGGAACCCGATAACATGGTTGGAACTTGAAAGGGCAGTGAAAACAATGACCAAAAGTAAAGCAAGTGGAAAAGATGAGTTCAATGCTGATATGATTAAGGCAGCAGGAAGCATCGGCTTACAGAGGCTATATAATCCTCAATGCCATATGGAAGGATGAAATAATACCTGAAGATTGGCAACAAAGAAACATTAAACCATTCTTCAAAAAAGGGAATAGGAAGGAATGTGAAAATTCTAGAGGTAAAACTTTATTATCACATGGGCTGAAAATATTGGAGAAAGTCATAGACAAAAGACTGAGCGATATAATAGAAACGCAGTTAGAGGAAGAACAATATGGCTTTAGAGCGAATAGATCAACAATAGATATGATATTTACAGTACGTATGATATTAGAAAAACATCTGGAAAGAAACAAGGAAATCATTTTCGTATTTTTAGATTTGGAAAAGGCCTTTGGTACAGTTAAGAGAAAACGTGTATGGGAGTGCCTACTGATAAGGAATGTATCGAAATCATTAATTAATAAGATAAAAATGTTGCATCATGAGAGTAAAAGCAGTGTACAAGTCGGAAGTGGTGACTGAAACATTCTATAAAAAAGAGGCCTCGGGCAAGAAAGTGCATTATCACCATTATTATTTATTATACTGATGGATGAAATTATAAAACGTGTAAAACAGAGTATCAGTAATGATGAAGTGAATGCTTTGGTATTTGCAGATGATTTGGGGAAAGGGAGAAAAGGAAGTACAAAAGAGACTGGACATTTGGAATGAAAATCTGAAGGAGTTTAGAATGGTAATTAGTAAAAAGAAAACTGGTATATGAACTGGCAAGAAAACCGTTCTACATAGAGGACCTGAAACTCAAGCTGCTCCTACCTCACACCAAGCAAGTATCTCAATTAATAGAGCTAAGGAAACAAAAAACAAAAGAAATACCCGAAGACTTTTACGCTACAGACGCCATGATTGACAGGAGATGGGCAAAAGCGAACCAAGAACTGCGATCGGTGCTAACCAGACTTTCAGTGCACGGCTATCACCACAAGATATGTAGAAATGACAAATTTCACGAACCAAACAATGCATGTGTATGCGTACTATGCAACGAACATTGTGAAAAATACCACCTAACTAAATGTCGTAAGAGGACAAAGTCAATCATTGACTATAGCAAAGACTAGAGCTAAATATATCAAACATTGTACATAGGATATAAGTCTTTATGTATGCACATTTGTGCGCATTGTATGTAATAATAAAAAGAAAACTGAAGGCCTACTGTGGAAAAGTAGAAAAAGAAAAGTCAAGTGAACATAGATGGGGTACGGTTAGAGAATGTAGAACAGTTTACATACCTAGGTAGCACTATAAATGGAAGTAATGACATCAACATTGAAATTAATAACAGGCTAAGTAAAGTCAGAGAATTTTTATGGGATGACAAAGTACCCAAGAGAATGAAATTAACACTATATAAACACTATTTCATAACAATTGTAACATATGGACTGGAAACACTGGTAACGAATAAAAGGCAAAATAGTAAGATACAAGCAGTAGAAGAAATTTTTAAGAACTTCAGTTAAAAAGACAAGAAGGGATAGAATTCAAAATATTAAAATCAGAGAAGAGTTAAATATGGGACCGTTAAATCAGAAGATACAGAAAGCAAGGTTATGTTGGTTCGGACATTTAAAAAGAATGGGTAAGGAAATTGTAGCAAGAAGGGAATTAGAAAGAGAAGTCAAAGGAAGGAGACCAGTTGGAAGACCGAGAAGAAGGTGGTTGGACCTAATTTTGAAGGACATAAGCGAAGCTGGATTGGATGTGGCAGAAGTGATGGAACAGGAAAAATGGAAGGGCAGAAAGGAGTGGAGGAGGCTTGTAAACCACACCCTGGTGACTGGAGTAGAACTTTGATGATGGCGATGTTATAACTATGAATGTAGATTGAAGCCAGTCTTGAGGAATAATACCGGTTGTATAAACCGTATTAAATATATCTACCAACAACCCTAAATTTTCTTGATTAATGAGTTTTATTAATTCAGATGATATTGAATCAGAACCTGGTGCTTTGTTGTCTTTTGCATTTTGAACTGCGTGAAGTATATCTTCCTTTGTAATTTCTGGGCCACAGTCATTCTGTTGTTCTTCGTACGCCGGATCAATTTTTTCTTTCATCTGCATACAAATCTTGTACCGGTATGTATTCCGTCCATCTGTTTATTTTTTCCCTCCGCATCGCAAAGAATATCACCATTTTTGTCCCGCAATATGCTTGTCTTTCTAATTATATTCGTACCAGTTAATTCTTTAACTTTCTGTTATATCGTGGGAGATACAAGATAAATAACACACACTTGTTAATATAAAACAATAGTTTATTTAACACTAGTTGATACACAAGGTGGACTAACTTGAGCGGTCCAGAGCGGAACTGACGTCTACAATCTGCGGGTGCATATACAGAGTGGTCCACCAGCCCCTTATTATTTAGTTTTATGAAACCCAACTAACATTGCATTTCTCCCGATGGTCGATATTGCTCTGCGCTCTGTCTGTGTGACAGCATTGTAATTGGGTCATGGGTCTAGCAAAGAAAAACCGACCGTAAACTTTTCCCCGCCAATTACTACGGCCCATTCTACTAACATATGACTTATTGCTCCTTGAAATAACACACATACAGTGAAACCCCTCAGATCCGAACCCCATAAATCCGAAATCCCGGGTAATCCGAACGAGCTTTTTCTGACAATTTTAAGTTTGAAAAACACTCACAAAAAATTATTTATTTAGTCATAGAACATTTATATATTCTGCATTATAACCATATTTTACATAATTAGTTGAAAAATTAACAAAGAAGTACAGTTAGCATACCTAACAAAGTGCAAATGTGCCTACATACCGTACTTATCTCATCCAGAGTTCAAAATCGGAAAAGTTGGTTATTGTAATCACTTTGCAAAAAAAAAAAAAAATAATGAAATAACAATAGAAACACGCAAACTTTCACTTGAAATCAGTAATCTTCAATTGTCGAAGTGACGAAAACATTCCCGCAGAGGCAATTGCGTGACGTGACATTGTTTCCCGTGGCTGCTGCGCGTTGTTCTACGAAACGCAATGCGATATCAAGAACAATATAAGTCACATTGTCTGTCCTATATCATAACGGGGGCTCGTTATTATGTTTCGGATATTTTTCGGCTAATCCGAACAGGCTACAGCCCCAATTAGTTCGTATTTGAGGGGTTTCACTGTATACGTAATACGATCGAATTAATAGCTTACGCCACGTGATCTGTAATAGTAGAAAGTTAAATCAACACCATAAACCATGATTTAAGACTTTGACATGGACTTAAACGTTTGAGGTGGGACGGCTACAGTAACTACAGCATGTTTAGCGGGCGCTGTGTACCATGTGTTGGTGGCTGAGACAGTTAAAGCCCGACCGTATGTGGTGGGCGCGAACGAGTAGGACGCTGCTTCGAATCCAGTGGTAAGCATACTTATTTTAACGAAAGCCCACGCTCCATTTTAGTGGGGATGTATCTACATTGCCATATTTATTGCCTTACGATGTATTTTTGTGAAGACGGTACGTTGAATTTTGCTGATTTATAAAGAGAATACGATCTAATTTGTACGTTATGCCACGTGACCTGTAATGGCAAAAAATTAAAAAACTGGCTTGAATATTAACATAACATATCGAAATGTCGCTCTGGAGGTCCGGGTTTGATTCCCAGATCTGCCAAGAAATGTAATACTAGTCCGAGGGCTGAAATTGGGTACACGTAGCGTCGTGAAGAAAATATGTGAAGAGGTGGGTTCGATTCCCACCTCAGCCACCCTGGAAATGGTTTTCCGTGGTTTCTCACTTCTACTCCGGCCAAATTCCGGGATGGATTCTATCTTAAGGCCACGGCCGCCTCCTTCCCAATCCTTAATTGCAAATACACACATCATTACAAGCCCGCAATAACTCAGGTTATCAGACAAATTCTCCACACACACCCAAGTACATGGGCCTAAATGACAGCGATGTTCTAGCCCCTCAAATGAAACAAAACAACAACATATCGAAGGATATTCTGATCGCCAGTGCTTGCATCGAAGTATGCGTATTCCTTAGAATTTTATTGCAAATATGTTAGTCCGTCGATCAATACATCAAGTTACATATAATTCAACAGTGGCACATGTTTCGGGCTATTAAATAGCCCTTCCTCAGCCACAATTTATCAAATCTAAAGAACAATCTCATCACATCAAAAACACTGTAACAACATTAAAAACATGCATAAAACTTGGCAAAAAACAGGTCAACAACATGGAATAAAATGTATGTACACATCGTTAAAAGATCACTAAAAAGGCTCTCCGGCCCATAAGTTAGTGGAAAAGCGAGTAAGTTCACATGGACTATTGGTACTACATGAAGTCAGCCAGTCACTGTTCATTTTTACTGATATCAATGTGGCTTGAAGTTTGAACATTTCTTGACATGGACGCCTGGAGCGTCAAGTTGTGTTAATATGCGGCCGAAACGGACGAAAAATGGATCCCAAGAAACGTGGCCAAGTTAGCTCAAGCGAAGAAGCTGATGATCCATAAGTGAAACAAGAGGAGCCAAAATCTGAGGAGAGCCCACGTGCGAACGTAGCCTGGGAGAGCGCGGGAAACACTTAGAATTTCCCATGGTATTATTAGCCTACTAGCGGCTTCGGTGGCGTAGTCGGTAGCATGCTGAGCTTCTATGCCCAAGATAGCGGGTTCAAACCCGACCGAAGTCGTCGGATTTTTTAAGAGCGTTAAAAATCCTTCAGTATGCCTTCCTTCGGAGGGGAAGTAAAGCCGGCGGTCCCATGTCATAGATTTATGGCATGCAAAAGATCCTTTCACAGACTAAACTTGTGTAAAGCAAAATTTGTTAGGTTAGATTTCGTCAGAACGCTCTATCAAAGTTCCAACGTTCGCCACTAGGTATCATTGATATCTGGTGACGAAAGTTGGAACTACTTGAAATTGAACGGAACTTGTAGCTCACCCTTTACGGTGTCCGCTGGAAGCAGCTACAGACTCAGGCGAGCCGAACATGTCCTCGGACACTCCCGGCACTAAAAGCCATACGATAGATAGATAGATAGATAGATAGATTAGCCTACTTTCAATTTTTGCAAAAAATGAAAGTACTGTAGACTTATGAGATCTACACAGGGCCAAAAATTATGTGTGTGTGTGTGTGTGTGTGCGTGTGTGTGTGTCTGTGAGTGTACTCTGAATGTCTGTCCCCCTATCAATTCGAACACGGTGAAACAGAATTGAACGAAATTTGGTACAGAGGTTGAACTAGCAAAGGGTACCTCAGTGTCATGTTTTATATCGCCGCCATCTTGACGGAAACGTAATGGCGGCCACCCAAATATTCAAAGCTTGAATCGAATTACGACCAACCTAATAATCTGATCTCTACCAAATTTTGCAACACATATGTATATGGCGAGCGTCTTTTGACTAAACTACAAGGTAATCAGCCCAATAATTTGCCGATGCAATGGCGGCCATGTATGGGTGCACATCGATTCCCCGTATCAATTCAAACACGGTGAAACAGAATTGAACGAAATTTGGTACAGAGGTAACACTAGCAAAGGGCACTCCAGTGTCATGTTTTATATTACCGCCATCTTGACAAAAACGTAATGGCGGTCACCCTAATGTTTAAAGCTTGAATCAAATTACGACCAACCTATTAATCTGATCCCTACCAAATTTTGCAACAACATACCTTTATGTATAAAAAAATCGTTTGACCAAACTACAAGGTCATCGGGCCAATAATGTGCGGATGGAGGCCATGTATGTGTGCAAATCAATTCCCCCTATCCTTTCAAACACGGTGAAACCGAATTGAACGAAGTTTGGTACAGAGGTAGCACTAGCAAAGGCCACCTCGATGTCATGTTTTATATCGCCGCCATCTTGACGGAAACGTAATGATGGCCACCCAAATGTGAAATTCTTAAATCAAATTACGACCAACCTAATCATCTGATCAAAGTTTGCAACAACATACCTTTATGTGAGAAGCGTTCTTTGACCAAGCTACAAGGTCATCAGTCCAATAGTTTGCATATGGCGGACATGCATGTGTGAAAATCGATTCCCCTTATCAATTCAAACACGGTAAAACCGAATGCTATATGTTCTTTACTGAACATCTTGTTTTGTTATTAAGTTTTAACAAAGAGTCTTAGCATATCTTTAGGCCCGTATCGCAAGACACTCGCTGGCAAGGCAGCTGCTCTGATCGCTGGTACAAAATCATGTATGATTCTGTTCTCTTCGTCAGTAGGCTACACCTGCTTTTATGACCGACGTGTATTACACGCTAGCATTTTGTACGCCAAGTTGTATGATATAAATCATTGCGAAGGGCTGTCGTTTGAGGGCATTATTTGCAGTTCATTCGCCTTATTAAAGCAAAGCGGTCGCGAAACTTGCTCTAAGTAAATTAGAAAACATGCCAGGTACTGAATGAATGCATTCCAATCAATAGACATGATCTAACGGTAATAATTGAATATTTTACCATACGCGTTAATAAGAAGCGCAACAAAAACCTCCAGAATGTGTTGGAAAAGTGTGCAAGTGGTATTGCGCCCGCTCGCTGTTTCGAAGATCCCGGGTTCAAGACTATCCAACGGTAATTTTTTAAAATTCTTTTTAACTATTTTATTATACCCTCCCTACCTCGTACAGCAAGATTTCCACTTGGTTTTGTTCACATTATCTACGAAGACGATAGGGAAAGTTATTTTCTTGTCTCATTTAAATTGTTATTTTCCCTGAATACTGTTCAAACCATGGATGGATACTATTCGTTATAATTATATTTTTTCAGTTGATTTTACCCTCCAGGTTGGGGTTTCCCATGGACTCAGCGAGGGATCCCATCATTACCGCCTCTACGGGCAGTGTCCTGGAGCTTGAAACATCTCGTCTGGGGTATACAACTGGGGAGTTGGGATCAGCACCTCGCCCAGGCGGTTTCACCTGCAAAGTGAATAGGGTTCTCTTAAGGGAGGGGAAGATCGGGAGGGATAGGCAAGGAAGAGGGAAGGAGGTGGCCGTGGCCGTACGGTAGGTAACATCCCGGCATTTGCCTGAAGGCGAAGTGGGAAATCACGGAAAACCACTTCGAGGATGGCTGAGGTGGGAATCGAACCCTCTCTACTAATTTGGACCACCCGAGGCTGAGTACACCCCGTCCCAGTCCTCATGCCACTTTTCAATTTTCGTGGCAGAGCCGGGAATCGAACCCAGGGCGTCCGGTGAGGCAGCTAATCACGCTGACCACTACGCAACGGAGGTGACTCTATTCGTGATTATTAGAATTTTAATAGTTCAATATTTATCCTAGAACAATAATAATAATATGACACGTTCTGTATTTACTGCCTTGCTGCGAGGCTCAGCGGTAACGTTCTCGCTTGCTGTGCCCAAGGTTGCAGGTTCGTATCCTGGCGCAGTCAGCTGGCATTTGAGGGTGCGCAAATTCGAGGGAGCCGTCTCAGTAGATTTACTGGCACGTTGAAGATCCACTTCGGAGCAAAATTCTGGCACCGCGGCGTAACTAAAAGCCAAAGTAGTTAAAAGGGACGTAAAACCAATAACGTTATAATTATCTGTATTTACTGTATGTTTGGGGCAGATGACCTGTTAGTTCTTCCCCTTAAAACCTCACTAACTATTACTGTATGTGTATAGCAAGCGCTTTTCGCACAGACGCCTTTGAAAGAAATTATAGTTTCGGTCTGATGTATTTATTCGTGTGCCTACCACATAACAAATCTATTTGTTATGTCGGTCGTCTGAGTGAGTCGGAGTTGTTCTTTAAACCAAGGTGGTCACAATTTCGAACACTTGCTACCTTGAATATACAGGATACCTTGCTTTCGTTCTACAGATCATTATGTCGTCGTCCAATCTGGCTGCGAGCCATCGGATAACTACGGTCCTTTTCAGGACCAAATAAAAAAATCACTCGTTGGAACAGATAGATATGCGTCCATAATACATCCACAATAAACGACATTAAGCAAAAAAAAAGTACTAGTTCAAGGTTCGAACTTAGAATACTACAAAGCGACTTCGTTTACGCTACTCTAGCAATTCTTGATTTAGCCACCATAGCGTCCGAGAACCATGGTGTATTGCTGGCATGTATTGAATCTGTTCGTAGACAGTAGGGGGGTAAGGCGGTTTCTAACGCACCCATTTTATTTGTACCCGACTGTACATGTTAAAATAATTAATATTTCTCGAACGCATGGTCCGATTTTGCCAAATGAGGTGTCATTGGACTCAGGCAGACGGGGGCATTGCAATGGACCATGTATTATATTTTTCAAATTTTTTTTGAAAATTTTTGTTTTCGAAAGTTGGTGATAGTTTGAAAACCAAAGATGATAGAACGTTATGCCATGGCCCAAACGAATGGTCTTTATGATCTTTATTTTCTATAGTAAAACTTTTTTATTTTTTTACAATTTTTGAAAAAAGTGTAATTTTGAAATTCCTATATTTTGGAAACTAGGAAGTTTACAAAAAAGTTTGTTTGACGTAAATTAATGGTCCCTATGCCCCCTACCCCCAAAATAAATTTCAAGTCTCTAGAGGTAAAAATTGTGTTTTGCAAGTAGTGGGATGGGGATAGAGCTGCTTCCAAAAGCAAGTGGTGAGCCCCTGCGACCTTGGAATGGAAGGAGCCATGCTAGGAGGGCGTGCTTGGATTCGTTTTTTCCGTCTCGTTGTGCTCTTTACGGGAATGTAGGTGTCGAAAAGGTGAAATGCTGGAAACACGGTTTTTTGGGGGGGGAAAACGTGATTTTGAACTTTTCGCTATATCTCGCGAACGAATTATGCTAGAGGCGTGTACGACGGGTCCAAGGACTTGGGGTGACGTCCTCTTTGCTATGGACGACTCGTTGTAATTTTAAAAAATTTGGGAAACGCGATTTTGGGGTAAACACGTGTTTTTTGTGATTTTTGCTGATATCTCACGAACTAATAACGCTAGAGACGTGTACGAGGTGTCCTAGGACTCGGGCTAACGCCCCCTTTCAAATGTGGTAGACATTTCTTCCAAAAAATAATTCACAAAGGGCCTAACGCTATACGTGTTGAAAAAAAAACTATTTTTTTCTTTGCCTGTTTATAATGTTTATGAAGCGTGGTGGTTGAGAGAGACGATACGGCTGGGTGTGTGTGTTTCAACGAACCTGTCGCTAACCACGGTGGCTGTGTTCAATCGATTAATCGATATTTCGACGGGTCGGTTTATGACAGAACGAGGGTGCGTTTTTTATCACACATTTTACCTTTGACGTGTAAACGGTAATGAGAACTTGGTTCTATGTTGGTCGAAGCGAGTACAGAAAACCAACTTGCAGAGGAGCAAGAGGTGAATGTCATTTGAGCTTATTGGAAGGCGTTGATCTGACTTGACAACAGGTGCAATGGAAAATGACCATGACGCTTCAAAGTGAAATAATCTGACCATTGTGGTGGCAGGGAAGAGCGAAAGGCATGTGAACACATGTGTGAAACCACAGGCACGCTAAACCAGTGACATCCTGTCTTGCTTCGTACGTGACAAAATGCAAGTCCAGGTGAAATTTGATCTGCCACAGGTGTTCGCTTGAGACGTTAGCTGTCCACGTGCGCGATAACTGTTAACAAGCTACATCCTGTTTTGCTTCGTACGTGACAAAATGCAAGTTGACGTGAAATTTGATTCGCCACAGGTGTTCACTTTCGGCGTTAGCTGTCCACGTGACCGATAACAGAATGTTCAAAGCGTGGGAAAAAATGATTATACATGCAACGTAGCATATATAAAGACATGTCGTTATCATTTCCACTCTCACTTGGGTGGACTACCTATGAACACACTGCGTTGCATGAAACCCCTGGTCTTGTTTAACAGTTTTGGTGTTCGTGGAAAATACTTAACCTTGTTGTGGGGTAGGTATTTATTTATATATTTATTCATTTATACATTTATTGATTAATATATATATATATATATATATATATATATATATATATATATATTTACAAGCAATTATTTATTGATTAGGTAATTAATGATTTTATTTATTTGTTTGCAGATAACCGGCATACCTTACATGTCTGAGGGAGAAGAAACCATTGCACTTTTGAGCCCACTAGAAGGGAAGAGTAACAAGTCACTGCAAGTAAAGGTGAGATGATTTTTTTAAACTAACTTGTTTCATTTTTTTGTTTTATGTTTTACTTTATGAAATGTATGTATTAACCGGAATTTAGGTATTTATAGCGGTTTATTTTATTTATTTTTAGAAACTTGGAAAGAATAGCCTTACCGCCGTAGCAGTCGCTGAAAAAAAACAGAAACGCACTAAAGCGAAACCACTGCCAAAGAGTGAACTGTTTAAAACTCAGGTAAGTCCAACTTAAAAATGCTATTCCATTTTACCACTACTGAAAACTCGTAGACAAAAAAAATTCATTACCTGTACATGACTGGGACAATGATTGCTTTCTTGATTAATGGCTATGTTGTTGTTGTTGACCTGGAAAAGTACAAGGCCATGTTGGATTTTCTAAAAATAAAAATAATAAATTTAATTTATGGGTGGTTCCCTATGGACTCAACGAATATCCACAGGTTTGAACATGATAATGTGAACAAAATGACATGACATTCATTTTTGTTTATATATTGGTTAAAGGGAGGGTGGGGGAATGTAAATGACTGTAGCTTTATAAAAAAGAAAACAAGTACATGGGTTACTGTTAGTGCCAACATACAGTTTATTTTTAATGGTGTTTTGATATATTAATGCCAATTAACGTTAACGTTTTATTTACAAGTATTGATTGATTGATTGATTGATTGATTGAGTGATGGGTCATTTTGTTTGCTTTTTGATGTCGTCATGTGCCATTAACGTAATGAACAGACAGTGAACAAGCATGCATTATGCTTTAATGTACTCTGTGCTCTTGTGCAATGTTAATAACTTACAATAAGAAAAAGTTTTATTATAACACATGGCGTTAGTACCAAATACAACAAGTGAGCAAGTTGGTTTACCACGTGGGTTAAATTTAAAATCAGAACATGATCGATGGTTAACATTTGAATCCTGGCCTGTAGGCTTTTTGTCGACGCATGAACTTGCAAAAGCCGTTTTTTTTTACTTGAACCGAGAAGATGTGGTGCGCTGTGTGTTTTGTCGTATTGAACTTTCACACTGGGAAGAAGGGGATGATCCCTTTAGAGACCATTTGCGATGGTCTCCTTATTGTCCTTACATGCTTGGAAAGCAAGTGGGTAACCTACCCGTGCATTCATTTTACCGAACCACAAGGCCTTTGGCCGCTACTTACGTTGCTGAATCACAAATAAATAATAATAATAATGATGTATTACCAGCCAACGGTAGTGTCGATATATGTGGTCCATATGCCATAGACAGTGTTGAATTGGCGTGTGCTTTTGAAAAATTGGGAGTTTGCAAGACTGAAGCACTAGCACACCCAGAGTACAGCTCTGTTGAAAAACGTTTCGAATCTTATAAAAATGTTTGGCCATTAATATTAAAACACCTTACCAAACAGATAAGTGAAGCTGGATTTTTTTATACTGGTGAAGGGGATAAAACAATATGTTTTTATTGTGGATTTGCTTTAAAGGATTGGCAAATGACTGATGACCCTTTTGTGCAACACGCTCGTTGGTTACCAAACTGTAAATACATGGTGTTGCTTAAAGGTCAGGAATTTGTGAACACTATTCGTAAAGAAAAAGTGATTGCAGCACAAGAGATAAAAGTGCCTTTAGAGTTAGAGCACGCGGAGCAAATACATAAGGCTGAAAGAAAAGACTTGTGTTACGAACAGATACAAAAGTGTGACCAACAATTATGTAAAATTTGTTATCAAGATGAACTAGGTGTTGTATTTTTACCCTGTGGACACATGATAGCCTGTGTCAAGTGTGCATTAGAACTTAACACTTGTGCTATATGCAGAAAAGTAGTATCTGCTACAGTTAGGGCATTTCTTGCATAACTAGTATAATTTATTCGCCATGCATAGTGCAAAATCCCTAATTGCACAATATTATTAAAGCTGTTTTAGAGTGTAATAGATATGCTTTTGTTTTGTTTATAGACTACTACAATGAATGTTTTGAATGCTGTGGGACAATCATGTGGCTTAGAGACAAAGAAGCTCAGCGAATTGCCAACGCATATTCCATTCCGCATTATCAAGATTCGGAAATTGAAAACAGCATATGGTGATCGTGTACTTTGTGTATGTGAAAACTTTGAGACATTTCTGCCTATACGGTTTAATGATATGTCGGAGAGTGTTTTTGATGAAGTCAATAATGCTGTGCAACCTGTACACTTAATTTAAGAAGGTTTTAAAAACAATACGTGCATGGTTCGTTTTAATTAAATAAATAAATAATGTGAAATAATAATGGAAAATATAAGTAATGACAATATACTGAAAAAGAAAGAAAATATGTGTATAGAATAGTAATGTTTTAGTGTTTAGTATTGTCTTTAAAAATATTATAATGAAACCCAAAAAAATGCATATAACGTTTGTAAATAAATGCAAAATGATGTTACAATGCTGTTTTATTTTATACAAAGTTAGTATATTTAACATTGCAGAGTATACATGATTATGACAATAAATGCACACTGAATACAAGCCTTTCTCACTTTACAATAGTCTGTTATAGTTTTAAACACAAGGCTTGTTGTAGATCATTTTATAGCAATGTCCATTCAATGTTGTTTTCGAAAAGTGGGGAAGCCGCAATGGTTGTATTGACATAAAAACCTTATGGTTATTACTATTTAGTCACTTTGATCCCCTTGCAGATCAAGAGCAGATGACCTAGTTGTTCCACTCTTTAAAACGACGACAACAACAACAACACTACCTCTTGCATAGTTTGTGATGTTGATGGCTCTTGCGACGTGGAAGATGGATTAAAAATAACTTTGAGAACAGGGGTTAAACGTTGATCATTAAACAATGCACTATTTTGAGTAGCAATATGGTTTTCTTGATTTTTTGTCGACGGCAACTGTGTTTCATGCGGTACACTACAGTAATGATCACTGACACTTAAAACCTCACTATTTTTACTTTTTAGGTCACCACGACAATGTTTGGAACGTTGCTTTGAACAACGCCAAATAACAGTTCCATTTTTATTGGTTCGTTTCACAATATATGAATATCCTTTATAGTATGCGTAAGGCTTACCATACCTAGTCACTGATACTTCCATATCAACTGTCGAGCATAGACTAAGCTCTAGTAAAGTCAACTTGGTAATAAGAATACTAGTTTAATGTGAGAGCAAATATGGATCCAAAGAGTTCAGGTAAAAGTGAAAGCAAATATTAGAAACAAGAGTTGGGGTAAAAGTGGTCGCAAAGTGGTAGACCCATTACACAATAATTTCAGCACGACGAAGCTCTTGTTCAATTTCTTTATTTCCCAATCGTGACCGATATGCCCAGCTTGTCGTAAAGCATGCAATTGTCGAAGCCGTTGAATTAGCTTACTGGGTTTGTTCCAGTATACAAATTTAACAAATGGATTTTAGGTGTAAACAAAGCATTACCATTACCATGATCATTATCATCATCATCATCATTATCATCATCATGATCACCATTATCATCATGACCATCATCACTGTTACTATATAGTCCTTTTTGATCCTCTTGCAATACCACTTTATTTATAGTCTGAGTTGATTTTGATAGTGTTGAAGGTTTCTTGGACGTTGACAACTGTCCTAACATGACGTTTTGAGGACATGATAAGTCCTTTTGAACAAACACTGCACTATCTTTAGCCGCAATATCGTTTTCTTGAACTTGCTTTTTAGCACTTTGATAATTGTTTGTAAACAGTAAGCGTGGTTCGTTTCGAGCACTACATTGATGAACACTCACACTTAAAACCTTTCCATTTTTACTTTTCAGATTGCCTCGACATTTTGTTGACCTCTCTTTTGAGCATCGCCAGAATATTATTCCATTCACATTCTGGCGATTATAGTTATAGGAGTAGCCTTGATAGAGTGCACGTAGCCTACCTTTGTTGGTTGTAGTAAGTTCCATAGTAGTAACTGACCTGTCAGTACGATGTTCACACTACAAAGGTTACAACTGTTTTGCTGATGGAGTGACCTACCATAAGCTTATATATTGGCTTATGTGTTGGCTTTTTGTGTTGGCTTTTTGTGTTGGCTTTTCGTGTTGGCTTTTGTGTTGGCTTATGTGTTGGCTTTTTGTGTTGGCTTTTTGTGTTGGCTTTTCGTGTTGGCTTTTTGTGTTGGCTTTTCGTGTTGGCTTTTGTGTTGGCTTTTCGTGTCGGCTTTTTGTGTTGGCTTTTCGTGTTGGCATTTCGTGTTGGCTTTTGTGTTGGCTTTTCGTGTTGGCTTTTTTGTTGGCTTTTCGTGTTGGCATTTCGTGTTGGCTTTTCGTGTTGGCTTTTTTGTATTGGCCTTTCGTGTTGGCTTTTTGTATTGGCTTTTCGTGTTGGCTTTTTGTGTGGGCTTTTTGTGTTGGCTTTAGTATTGGCTTTTGTATTGGCTTATTTGACAAGTTATTTGTGTCAATGTATTTAGTGGTTTTTTTTCTTGGTGTTGGAAAGTAGTTGAAAGAGAGGGAATATTTAAAGACTTAACCTCAGCTCACTAACCTAACCTAACCTAACCTAACTTTACCTAACCTAACCTAACTTTACCTAACCTAACCTAACCTTTCAACTCTCAGATGTTAATTAAATTCTGAGCATAGTCGAGTTGGAACCCAAGACCTCAGGGGTAAAAAAACAATTATTTTTGACGGCTTATTTTGGTAACTTATTTTAATGGCTAACCTAACTTTACCTAACCTAACCTAACCTCAGCTCACTTTGGATATTACTAGTAAGTGTTCATATCCTCTGCTAGGTAGCATGCTAGTAGTACAGGTAGTGCTCATATTTACCGCTAGGTAGCGGATACATACTTTGCATGTTGCATGTGACACTTGTGAAGTTTAACCACATGCAAGACGTGCTTGTATAAGTTCTCTATTTAAACTCAATATACAATTAACCACTAAATGTTCAGAACTAACATGTATAGCCATATTTAGGGTATATAGGAGACCCTTAGCAAGAAAGGCTGTCTAACCCACGAGTGTACAGCCTTGTCATACGCAGTAAGCACCTGTTGGCAGAAAACAACAACAACAACAATTTGAGAAAGCCAACAAAAAAACTGTTTCCTTTTAATACATTAATGGATATGTTGTTGGCTTTCTCAAATTGTTGTTGTTGTTGTTTTCTGCCAACAGGTGCTTACTGCGTATGACAAGGCTGTACACTCGTGAGTTAGACAGCCTTTCTTGCTAAGGGTCTCCTATATACCCTAAATATGGCTATACATGTTAGTTCTGAACATTTAGTGGTTAATTGTATATTGAGTTTAAATAGAGAACTTATACAAGCACGTCTTGCATGTGGTTAAACTTCACAAGTGTCACATGCAACATGCAAAGTATGTTTCCGCAACCTAGCGGTAAATATGAGCACTACCTGTACTACTAGCATGCTACCTAGCAGAGGATATGAACACTTACTAGTAATATCCAAAGTGAGCTGAAGTTAGGTTAGGTTAGGTAAAGTTAGGTTAGCCATTAAAATAAGTTACCAAAATAAGCCGTCAAAAATAATTGTTTTTTTTACCCCTGAGGTCTTGGGTTCCAACTCGACTATGCACAGAATTTAATTAACATCTGAGAGATGAAAGGTTAGGTTAGGTTAGGTAAAGTTAGGTTAGGTTAGGTAAAGTTAAGTTAGGTTAGGTTAGTGAGCTGAGGTTAAGTCTTTAAATATTCCCTCTCTTTCAACTACTTTCCAACACCAAGAAAAAAATCCACTAAATACATTGACACAAATAACTTGTCAAATAAGCCAATACAAAAGCCAATACTAAAGCCAACACAAAAAGCCCACACAAAAAGCCAACACGAAAAGCCAATACAAAAAGCCAACACGAAAGGCCAATACAAAAAAGCCAACACTAAAAGCCAACACGAAATGCCAACACGAAAAGCCAACACAAAAAGCCAACACGAAAAGCCAACACAAAAGCCAACACGAAAAGCCGACACGAAAAGCCAACACAAAAGCCAACATGAAAAGCCAACACAAAAAGCCAACACGAAAAGCCAACACAAAAGGCCAACACAAAAAGCCAACACATAAGCCAACACAAAAGCCAACACGAAAAGCCAACACAAAAAGCCAACACAAAAAGCCAACACATAAGCCAATATATAAGCTTATGGTAGGTCACTCCATCAGCAAAACAGTTGTAACCTTTGTAGTGTGAACATCGTACTGACAGGTCAGTTACTACTATGGAACTTACTACAACCAACAAAGGTAGGCTACGTGCACTCTATCAAGGCTACTCCTATAACTATAATCGCCAGAATGTGAATGGAATAATATTCTGGCGATGCTCAAAAGAGAGGTCAACAAAATGTCGAGGCAATCTGAAAAGTAAAAATGGAAAGGTTTTAAGTGTGAGTGTTCATCAATGTAGTGCTCGAAACGAACCACGCTTACTGTTTACAAACAATTATCAAAGTGCTAAAAAGTAAGTTCAAGAAAACGATATTGCGGCTAAAGATAGTGCAGTGTTTGTTCAAAAGGACTTATCATGTCCTCAAAACGTCATGTTAGGACAGTTGTCAACGTCCAAGAAACCTTCAACACTATCAAAATCAACTCAGACTATAAATAAAGTGGTATTGCGAGAGGATCAAAAAGGACTATATAGTAACAGTGATGATGGTCATGATGATAATGGTGATCATGATGATGATAATGATGATGATGATGATAATGATCATGGTAATGGTAATGCTTTGTTTACACCTAAAAATCCATTTGTTAAATTTGTATACTGGAACAAACCCAGTAAGCTAATTCAACGGCTTCGACAATTGCATGCTTTACGACAAGCTGGGCATATCGGTCACGATTGGGAAATAAAGAAATTGAACAAGAGCTTCGTCGTGCTGAAATTATTGTGTAATGGGTCTACCACTTTGCGACCACTTTTACCCCAACTCTTGTTTCTAATATTTGCTTATTTGCTTTCACTTTTACCTGAACTCTTTGGATCCATATTTGCTCTCACATTAAACTAGTATTCTTATTACCAAGTTGACTTTACTAGAGCTTAGTCTATGCTTGACAGTTGATATGGAAGTATCAGTGACTAGGTATGGTAAGCCTTACGCATACTATAAAGGATATTCATATATTGTGAAACGAACCAATAAAAATGGAACTGTTATTTGGCGTTGTTCAAAGCAACGTTCCAAACATTGTCGTGGTGACCTAAAAAGTAAAAATAGTGAGGTTTTAAGTGTCAGTGATCATTAATGTAGTGTACCGCATGAAACACAGTTGCCGTCGACAAAAAATCAAGAAAACCATATTGCTACTCAAAATAGTGCATTGTTTAATGATCAACGTTTAACCCCTGTTCTCAAAGTTATTTTTAATCCATCTTCCACGTCGCAAGAGCCATCAACATCACAAACTATGCAAGAGGTAGTGTTGTTGTTGTTGTCGTCGTTTTAAAGAGTGGAACAACTAGGTCATCTGCTCTTGATCTGCAAGGGGATCAAAGTGACTAAATAGTAATAACCATAAGGTTTTTATGTCAATACAACCATTGCGGCTTCCCCACTTTTCGAAAACAACATTGAATGGACATTGCTATAAAATGATCTACAACAAGCCTTGTGTTTAAAACTATAACAGACTATTGTAAAGTGAGAAAGGCTTGTATTCAGTGTGCATTTATTGTCATAATCATGTATACTCTGCAATGTTAAATATACTAACTTTGTATAAAATAAAACAGCATTGTAACATCATTTTGCATTTATTTACAAACTTTATATGCATTTTTTTTGGTTTCATTATAATATTTTTAAAGACAATACTAAACACTAAAACATTACTATTCTATACACAAATTTTCTTTCTTTTTCAGTATATTGTCATTACTTATATTTTCCATTATTATTTCACATTATTTATTTATTTAATTAAAACGAACCATGCACGTATTGTTTTTAAAACCTTCTTAAATTAAGTGTACAGGTTGCACAGCATTATTGACTTCATCAAAACACTCTCCGACATATCATTAAACCGTATAGGCAGAAATGTCTCAAAGTTTTCACATACACAAAGTACACGATCACCATATGCTGTTTTCAATTTCCGAATCTTGATAATGCGGAATGGAATATGCGTTGGCAATTCGCTGAGCTTCTTTGTCTCTAAGCCACATGATTGTCCCACAGCATTCAAAACATTCATTGTAGTAGTCTATAAACAAAACAAAAGCATATCTATTACACTCTAAAACAGCTTTAATAATATTGTGCCATTAGGGATTTTGCACTATGCATGGCGAATAAATTATACTAGTTATGCAAGAAATGCCCTAACTGTAGCAGATACTACTTTTCTGCATATAGCACAAGTGTTAAGTTCTAATGCACACTTGACACAGGCTATCATGTGTCCACAGGGTAAAAATACAACACCTAATTCATCTTGATAACAAATTTTACATAATTGTTGGTCACGCTTTTGTATCTGTTCGTAACACAAGTCTTTTCTTTCAGCCTTATGTATTTGCTCCGCGTGCTCTAACTCTAAAGGCACTTTTATCTCTTGTGCTGCAATCACTTTTTCTTTACGAATAGTGTTCACAAATTCCTGACCTTTAAGCAACACCATGTATTTACAGTTTGGTAACCAACGAGCGTGTTGCACAAAAGGGTCATCAGTCATTTGCCAATCCTTTAAAGCAAATCCACAATAAAAACATATTGTTTTATCCCCTTCACCAGTATAAAAAAATCCAGCTTCACTTAGCTGTTTGGTAAGGTGTTTTAATATTAATGGCCAAACATTTTTATAAGATTCGAAACGTTTTTCAACAGAGCTGTACTCTGGGTGTGCTAGTGCTTTAGTCTTGCAAACTCCCAATTTTTCAAAAGCACACGCCAATTCAACACTGTCTATGGCATATGGACCACATATATCGACACTACCGTTGGCTGGTAATACATCATTATTATTATTATTTATTTGTGATTCAGCAACGTAAGTAGCGGCCAAAGGCCTTGTGGTTCGGTAAAATGAATGCACGGGTAGGTTACCCACTTGCTTTCCAAGCATGTAAGGACAATAAGGAGACCATCGCAAATGGTCTCTAAAGGGATCATCCCCTTCTTCCCAGTGTGAAAGTTCAATACGACAAAACACACAGCGCACCACATCTTCTCGGTTCAAGTAAAATAAAAAAAACGGCTTTTGCAAGTTCATGCGTCGACAAAAAGCCTACAGGCCAGGATTCAAATGTTAACCATCGATCATGTTCTGATTTTAAATTTAACCCACGTGGTAAACCAACTTGCTCACTTGTTGTATTTGGTACTAACGCCATGTGTTATAATAAAACTTTTTCTTATTGTAAGTTATTAACATTGCACAAGAGCACAGAGTACATTAAAGCATAATGCATGCTTGTTCACTGTCTGTTCATTACGTTAATGGCACATGACGACATCTAAAAGCAAACCAAATGACCCATCACTCACTCAATCAATCAATCAATCAATCAATACTAGTAAATAAAACGTTAACGTTAATTGGCATTAATATATCAAAACACCATTAAAAATAAACTGTATGTTGGCACTAACAGTAACCCATGTACTTGTTTTCTTTTTTATAAAGCTACAGTCATTTACATTCCCCCACCCTCCCTTTAACCAATATATAAACAAAAATGAATGTCATGTCATTTTGTTCACATTATCATGTTCAAACCTGTGGATATTCGTTGAGTCCATAGGGAACCACCCGTAAATTAAATTTATTATTTTTATTTTTAGAAAATCCAACATGGCCTTGTACTTTTCCAGGTCAACAACAACAACATAGCCATTAATCAAGAAAGCAATCATTGTCCCAGTCATGTACAGGTAATGAATTTTTTTCGTCTACGAGTTTTCAGTAGTGGTAAAATGGAATAGCATTTTTAAGTTGGACTTACCTGAGTTTTAAACAGTTCACTCTTTGGCAGTGGTTTCGCTTTAGTGCGTTTCTGTTTTTTTTCAGCGACTGCTACGGCGGTAAGGCTATTCTTTCCAAGTTTCTAAAAATAAATAAAATAAACCGCTATAATACCTAAATTCAGGTTAATACATACATTTCATAAAATAAAACATAAAACAAAAAAATGAAACAAGTTAGTTTAAAAAAATCATCTCACCTTTACTTGCAGTGACTTGTTACTCTTCCCTTCTAGTGGGCTCAAAAGTGCAATGGTTTCTTCTCCCTCAGACATGTAAGGTATGCCGGTTATCTGCAAACAAATAAATAAAATCATTAATTACCTAATCAATAAATAATTGCTTGTAAATATATATATATATATATATATATATATTAATCAATAAATGTATAAATGAATAAATATATAAATAAATACCTACCCCACAACAAGGTTAAGTATTTTCCACGAACACCAAAACTGTTAAACAAGACCAGGGGTTTCATGCAACGCAGTGTGTTCATAGGTAGTCCACCCAAGTGAGAGTGGAAATGATAACGACATGTCTTTATATATGCTACGTTGCATGTATAATCATTTTTTCCCACGCTTTGAACATTCTGTTATCGGTCACGTGGACAGCTAACGCCGAAAGTGAACACCTGTGGCGAATCAAATTTCACGTCAACTTGCATTTTGTCACGTACGAAGCAAAACAGGATGTAGCTTGTTAACAGTTATCGCGCACGTGGACAGCTAACGTCTCAAGCGAACACCTGTGGCAGATCAAATTTCACCTGGACTTGCATTTTGTCACGTACGAAGCAAGACAGGATGTCACTGGTTTAGCGTGCCTGTGGTTTCACACATGTGTTCACATGCCTTTCGCTCTTCCCTGCCACCACAATGGTCAGATTATTTCACTTTGAAGCGTCATGGTCATTTTCCATTGCACCTGTTGTCAAGTCAGATCAACGCCTTCCAATAAGCTCAAATGACATTCACCTCTTGCTCCTCTGCAAGTTGGTTTTCTGTACTCGCTTCGACCAACATAGAACCAAGTTCTCATTACCGTTTACACGTCAAAGGTAAAATGTGTGATAAAAAACGCACCCTCGTTCTGTCATAAACCGACCCGTCGAAATATCGATTAATCGATTGAACACAGCCACCGTGGTTAGCGACAGGTTCGTTGAAACACACACACCCAGCCGTATCGTCTCTCTCAACCACCACGCTTCATAAACATTATAAACAGGTAAAGAAAAAAATAGTTTTTTTTCAACACGTATAGCGTTAGGCCCTTTGTGAATTATTTTTTGGAAGAAATGTCTACCACATTTGAAAGGGGGCGTTAGCCCGAGTCCTAGGACACCTCGTACACGTCTCTAGCGTTATTAGTTCGTGAGATATCAGCAAAAATCACAAAAAACACGTGTTTACCCCAAAATCGCGTTTCCCAAATTTTTTAAAATTACAACGAGTCGTCCATAGCAAAGAGGACGTCACCCCAAGTCCTTGGACCCGTCGTACACGCCTCTAGCATAATTGGTTCGCGAGATATAGCAAAAAGTTCAAAATCACGTTTTCCCCCCCAAAAAACCGTGTTTCCAGCATTTCACCTTTTCGACACCTACATTCCCGTAAAGAGCACGACGAGACGGAAAAAACGAATCCAAGCACGCCCTCTTAGCATGGCTCCTTCCATTCGAAGGTCGCAGGGGCTCACCACTTGCTTTTGGAAGCAGCTCTATCCCCATCCCACTACTTGCAAAACACAATTTTTTCCTCTAGAGACTTGAAATTTATTTTGGGGGTAGGGGGCATAGGGACCATTAATTTACGTCAAACAAACTTTTTTGTAAACTTCCTAGTTTCCAAAATATAGGAATTTCAAAATTACACTTTTTTCAAAAATTGTAAAAAAATAAAAAAGTTTTACTATAGAAAATAAAGGTCATAAAGACCATTCGTTTGGGCCATGGCATAACGTTCTATCATCTTTGGTTTTCAAACTATCACCAACTTTCGAAAACAAAAATTTTCAAAAAAAATTTGAAAAATATAATACATGGTCCATTGCAATGCCCCCGTCTGCCTGAGTCCAATGACACCTCATTTGGCAAAATCGGACCATGCGTTCGAGAAATATTAATTATTTTAACATGTACAGTCGGGTACAAATAAAATGGGTGCGTTAGAAACCGCCTTACCCCCCTACTGTAGACACTTCATGTCCAAACGTAAGAAGGTGTTATTCGGAGCTCTGATCGTTTCAATCGTGCATTATATTTGAGGTCATTGAAATAACACTGCCACTATTGATTTCTACTATAATCGCGAGCATGTATTCAACGGTAAAGTTGTACCAAGGACGTAAAAGAGCAGGTACTAATGTTTTTAGGATGACTATGATATACGCGTTAGTTGGGTTGCCTTCCTCCAAAAAAAAAAAAAAAAAAAAAAAAAGGGGGGGCTGGTGGACCACACTGTATACATAGTATATGGAAGGTTCCAGATTAGAATGCTCTGGGCATAACAACTAGAATGTTCATGTTAAGTCAAGTAAATACACAACACTCACTAGAATGTTCATGTTAACTCAGGTAAATACACAACATTTCCTCCCTCTTTTAAATGGATGATTTAAGAAACTTAATCAGGAGAGAATCTCAATGGTGGTCGGTGCTGGCGAGTACTCCTGCGGGGAATAAAAGGGGTTTGGGAAATAGGTGGTGTCCTGTTTACAGGTGTGGCTGGTGGTGTTTGGACTGTTGCTGGTGTCGCGGTGAAGCGAACTAGTCTCAGGCTCGGTTGCTCGAAGGCTTGGTCGGTTGCGTGGTGACCTCGTCGGTTGCGCGGAGACCTGGTTGGTTGCGTAGTGGCTTGGTCGGTTGCACGGTGACTTGGTCGGTTGCGCGGTGACCTGGTCGGTTGCGCGGTGACCTCGACGTGGCTTGGTCAAGTTGAGTCTCGTGCGGAGATGAAGGTACCTTTGCTCCGTTTCTGTCATCGTTCGTCTGGCGTAAGCGGTTGGACGTTCTTTCCCGTTGCTGAGCCGGTGTGACAGTACTGCGCCCAGGCCTGTCTTGCTGGCGTCCATGGCCAACAGGAGTGGTAACGCTCGGTCATACTGCATGAGTACCTGGGGCGAGGTTAGGGCGTTCTTGAAGTCTTTGTATGCCCTGTCGCCTTCTGGTGTCCTGATGAGAGGGTCCTTGAGCAGCATGTCCCTGAGTGGTCGGTCTCTGGTGGACAAATCAGGGATGAACGAGTTGTAGTAGGTTGTTTACCAAGGAACAGTTGGAGTTCTTCTGGTGTAGTCGGATTTGGTGCATCACGTACAGCTCGGATGTGTGCATCAGACTTGTGGATGCCTGGCGCATCGATTTTGTGGCCAAGGGCTTCCAGGGATGTTTGAGCGAAAACAAATTTGGTTCTGTTGAGCTTGAGGTTGTGTTGCCAAAACCATTCCAGAGTGGTGCTGAGGGCCTGCGTCAGATTTCCAAAGCTATCGGCAAAAACTATGCTGTCATCGAAAAAACTTTCGACGTTTGGGAGACCTTTCAGGACTGTGTTCATTCGCCACTGCCAGATAGCGGGAATGTTAGCTGCTCCATATACTGCTCGCGTTGGGCGGATCAGACCGTGAGTTGGCGTGTTAAGCGTGAGAGCATGGCTGAACTCATCGTCGACCTCGAGATGAGTGTACGCGTCGGTGATATCCAGGTGGCAGAAGAGAGTGGTGCCTAGCATTCGGTTGAACAGATGTTCCACCTTGGGAATGGGATGTTCATCTATGATGATCCTCGGGTTGAGAGTAGGCTTGTAGTTGCCTGATCCTCAGTTTGCCGTTCTTCTTGGCGACGACGTGCGTTGTCGATGCCCACTCAGAGTAGTCCAATTTTTGTAGAAGCCAGAAGCAATTTTCTTGTCGATTTCCTCGGCGTAGGCATCGCGGAGGGCAACTGGTACGTCTCGAGCTCGGGCGAAAACAGGTGTGGCTCCAGCCTTCAGGTGCATCTTCGCTGGGGGACCTAAGGTCTTCCCGGGGTGGTCGCTGAACACATCTTGGTAGCGAGATAGAATGTTGTCGAGCTTCTTCTGTTGTTCCAAGGTCAGAGACTGCTTGTCTGAGAGCTTGTGGATTGGGTCGGATTTTCTGAAGAGGTGACCAAAGTCGATCTCCCGTACAAACTCCGAAATATATTCTCGGCCAAAGAGCGATTCGACTTCATCGTCAACCACGTAGAGATTCAGGTTCCTTGTTGTGATTCCGATGGTGGTGCACACTGACGTTTTGCCAATACATTTGTTCGGATGACCGGTGTAACTAACGAAGTTACGATCATTTTTCTGCAACACAAAACCTGGTTTGATTATACTTAGCTTTGATTTGCTCATGGTTGAGCAGGGGGCGCCGGTGTCGAGTTCCATTTGGACGGTGGTTCCCTCTATGCTGACATCAACCAGTGGCTTAGGTGCTGCTTTGACCGATCCAATTACCTCGATTTTGCTGAGGTACTCCACGACGTCGAGGTTCTCTGTTGGAAACTCTTCTTCGGTCACGTGATTTGTTGTTCGATGTTTCCTCGATTTTGATCGGCAAACTTTTCTGATGTGACATTTCTTGCCACATTTCAGGCACTCGGCATTCAGGAACCTGCACTGACTGCGAGGGTGGGCTTCCCAGCACCCTGCACATGTTGATTGGCTGTCCTGGGATGCACTTCGGTTTGCCTGATGTGGCCCTTGGTGCTGTCTGGTTAGGTTGTAAGACCCTTGACTTCGATGAGCTGACTTACTGCGTGGCGGCTGCTGGTTGCTATTCTTCCTGGACAGAGGCTTCTCGTATCCAATCCGATTGGTTTATTCAGACATAGCGGAAGCCGTTTTGACCTTGTTGGTGGTGATGGGAGTAGATTCAAGTGCGTGAGCGATTTCATACGCCGTGGAGAAGTACTCTGTTTTTTTTTTTCTTTTTTGCAATAATCTCGTCGCACATTTCTCGTGATTCCAACCCTGCGAGCATTTGCTCAATTAACATGCGATCAAGAAATGTGCCATACTCACAATTCGTTGCAGCCTGCCGCAGTCTTAAGGTGAAGCTAGCGATGGTTTCTCCTTGCTTCTGCATTACACTCCGAAATTTGATGCTCTCAGCAAACTTGTTGCGTGTGGCGTCGAAGTGGCCTTTCTGCTTAGATTGAATCTCATTTTATGACAGAGGTTCTGGATCATTAGGACTCACCAGGATCTTCAGGGCATCATTGAGTTCAGATCCCATGTAAACACGTGCAAAGTGTGCATGCTGATTCGCGGGTACCTTACTCAGGTTGAGCGCCCAGGTAAAGTGAGTGAAATAGTCGGCTACAGTCGTCCCGTCGGTAGCACGATACGGTTACATTGTGAACTTCGGCGGTCGAGGCTCTGATGCCGTTGTTGTCGGATAGCGTCGGCGATTATTGCCGAGAATTGTTGGAGTTGCTCAGAGGTTAAGTCCGGCATGGTGAAGATGAGTGAATAACAGTATTTCTAACACGCACTTGCGATGAACTTAGTTCGGTGCACACACTTGCGTTGAGGTTAGAACGTTCACTCGGTTTAGTATTTCCAACATGCACGGCGATGAACGTCGTTCGGTGCAACACTTGCGTTGAGGTTAGAAAGTTCACTCGGTTTCACAAAGTTATTTATCTTATCCCACTTCTGACACCACTGTTATATCGTGGGAGATACAAGATAAATAACACACACTTGTTAATATAAAACATCGGTTTATTTAGCACTAGTCGATACACAACGATACACAAGGTGGACTAATTTGAGCGGTCCAGAGCGGAACTAACGTGGTTCTGAAGAATATGCGCGGAACTGACGTCCACAGTCTGCGGGTGCATATATACATAGTATATGGAAGGTTCCAGATTAGAATGTTCTGGGCATAGCAACTAGAATGTTCATGTTATCTCAAGTAAATAGACAACATTTTCTAGAATGTTCATGTTAAGTCAAGGAAATACACAACACTTTCTTATAAAGATTGAAACTATCGTGTTTTAAGGCCAATCTTTCAATATCCATACACTTCTCATTGTACCGTTTTTCTTTTGCATTTCGTATTTTCCTTCTTATATCTGCATTAATGCTATTATATGTATTATATCCTTATTTTTATTAAACCTTCTCTTGTCCATTAACTGCAGTATGTCATCCGTCATCCATCCCTTCTTTCCTGTCGTTATATCCTCTTTCAAAACTTCATTGCTTGTCATCAATAATACCGTCTTGACCTATTACCATTTCTCTTCAACATGAATGTTCGATGCATTATATATTGTCCTCAGCTCGTCATTAATTTGATCATGAAGTTGGTTTCTTACAACTGGATTCTTCAATTTAGAAGTCGACATTCTACCCATTTGCTGTCTTTTATGTACTTTCTTGAACTTGACACGACACTTTGCAACCAATGGGTTATGGTCTGATCCTATGTCTGCTCCAGGGAAAGTTTTTACTGCTAGAACCGAATTACGGTAGCGTTTATTGATAAGAATATAATCTATTTGATTCCTCACAATTCTGTCATTTTGATCTGCTGTAGGTACCCAGGTATATAACAATCTTGCAGGTAACTTGAAGTATGTGTTGGTAATCACCTGTTCATTTGTATGCACAATCAAATGGTGAAATAAGCAAGTATATGGGACCGAAAAATGAAACAAATAAGCAAATAAAAATTAAATCATAAATATATTGTTTCATAGAATTCTTACCTTACATACGCTTGTTACAGTACCTGGTACATCTGGAGATTTTCTGCGTTTGTCAATGAAGAATTTTTTATACAGTGAAAATGATCTCTCAACGTCGCATGACATTACAGGAACATGTGAAAAGCACCACAGTTATTGTTGAGTGAATCCTCTTCGATATGTTTCTGTACCAGAAAGCTTTTTAGAAATTTTACACAGTGTTTCGTAACCAGGGTTTTTCTTTAATACGTTACTGAGTTTCTCAAAGGCAGTTTTAGCAATACAACGTTACTGAAATGTCATCCATCAAAGGAAGTGAATGTTCCTAGGTATTATTTGGAGCTTCCAACTGTGTTTTAATAGCAGGTATTTTAGAGAAATGGTTATGGATGTCTTGGTTGTCAATATTAGCAAAACATTCCGGTGCTGCGGCAATCGTGGCTGCATCATCTGCGTTTAATGGAGTACAACACTGTTTTTAATTCACTGAAATGTTCTGCGTAGTATGACGCACCCTACCACGAACCCCTTCGAGTTAAAACTGGCTGAGGAGGTAAGGACAAATTTGGAAGGATTTCATGAACATTTTGAACTCTGATCGGTGACTTTACAAACAGTTTCTTCACGCTCGAAACAAGAAGATCCACGTCTTTATATTGGCTCCTAACTGTTTCAGTGACACGATGTAAACAACCGTGAGCAAGACACGCCAGGTGGACTAACTTAGGATAAAGACCGTTTAATCAAGTTCCTTCTTTAACAATACATGGAGCAGCATCACTGAGAAATAACAATGCATTGTCATACCGTGCTCCTTCTGGCCACAATGTAGCTAACGAGTCATTGAAACTTTTTGGAATAGCGGAATGATTTACTCTGTTAAGTATTGCACTTTTATATTAAGGATCTACTGCCTGCTTTCATAGCACCAACTACAGCACTACATATACATGTCCTGCTGCATCTGTCGTTTCATCAGTAGAAATTCATATTTTTACGTGCTTTAGTTGATCCCGAACATGACAAATTACGTCTTGAAAACACTGTTACAAATACTTTTTTGCAATGTGCATTCGAACAGCACCCTTCTGATTGTGTAGCTGCTCATTATTTAAAGCTTGATCGAAGTAGAAGATGTTCGGCAGAGCATTCCAAGTTTCTCTCGTAATTTCAACTAAGCAGTTATTTGTATTTTGTTTTTCTTCAGGTTCTTTGCTAACTATTTCTTTATAGAGTCTTCTCTTTATTAAAACAAGCATCTACGAGATGAGACCCACGTTGTGTTAGGTAGATTTCATTAGAAAGCTAACTATTGCAATGGGTATCATGTTTCGACTTCCGGAAAATTTCGACATATCATCACGTTTCACATCCCCTAGACCCCAAAACCACCGTCAGTTAAAATGTTTATACATAATTTATGTATATATATGTATATATGTATATATATGTATATATCACTTTCTTGTGGACACGATAACTACCGCAATTTTGCACCAATCAATTTGAATTTTTTACATAATGTGTACCCCTATAAAATCTCGGTCGAGTTCGTTAATGGGCACAATCGATCGACGGGGGTGACAATTAGGGGCTTTTTTTTTGAAAAAGTGAAATATCGCTATAACTCTCTTAATATTTGAAATATCGAATCCATTCAAAGTTCATACTATGTGTCAAATAAGGCCCAAAAATTTATGTTTGAAGAGTTTTTTGATAGCACCAACCATTGACCAAAGGGGTGGGAAAAAGTGGGTTTTTCGGGAAACATTAATCATATCTCTCTTAATAGGCACAATATCAGAACCCTACAAAATGGACAATATTCCCCTAATAATTACCTAAAACTATTTTCGGAAAGAATTTTTGATATGACCCACCATTACGCCAAGGGATGAGAAAAATGATTTCGGAATTATAAGAAAATGCCAAGAGCTATCGGAAGTTGCCATGACAACACTACTAAATTGATGAGGGATGAGCCATCAGACGTTGCCATGACAACGCACTTGCACGCGATGACATTCAGTTTTCCATCTGACTAAGTGAGAAGCGGCTTCGGTGACGTAACTGGTAGTATGCTGAACTTCTATGCCCAAGTTCGCGGGTTCAAAGCCGGCCGAAGTCGTCGGATTTTCTAAGAGCGCTAAAAATCCCTCAGTATGCTTTCCTTTGGAGGGGAAGATCCAACGTTCGTTGCGAGTTGCTGGTTGCGGTGGTATCTCGTAGCCAAGTTCAGGGCTAGGTGTCGTTGACTGTAGTATCAGGTAGCAACATTAGGAGCTACTGCTTGAAATTGACCGTCTGCAGTCTTTACCTGTATTACAGACTAATACAGCCATTACAATTCACACTGTTTATCAGACAGATTCTACACACACCCAAAGTACATGGGGTTTCATGACCGCGTTGTCGCAGTCCCTAAACTGAGGAACCAACCAAAATCTCTGCGGGAGATACAATTTTGCGTGAAGAGGTAACAGACCGTTACATAGTTACACATCAGTGTCGAAACCTTGCATAAGGACAGTGTGACCACAAGTATAAAAATGTACCCCAAATGACAAGAAGGTTACCGTCCCCATAGGACAATAAAATGTTTAAAATATGCTTAAAATGACGAAAAACAAAGTTAATTAAGCTCCAAATATAAAATACTTTCTCGCAATAAATGAGGTCTGATCCTTCTATGGAAACGAGCATATTCTGCCTATTTTCGCCTATCCCCAAGTTTGCCCAATGAAATCTACCTCCGCCTTCCGGCGAGCCGAAAGGACTTTTTTTATTTAATACAGTTCACTTGCCCAGCATCGTGGGTTATATCAGGCATTTTTGAGTTTCAGGTTTGGTATGCAATAATTCTTCTATTTTCAAGAATTTCCTAAGCTAAATGTCACGTGTATCTTCCTTTTTGATGAATAGAGAAGTGACTGTGTTGCGCATTGCATTTCTGTTGCTGGATTGTGGACATTTACCAGAAATGATCCAACCCAGATGAGAATTTTGTAAAACAGGGAAACCTACTCGTGTTCTTTGTTCAGTCTTTAGAAAGTTGTAAAATAGCTCTGCTCCGATGATCAAATCTACCTTATGTGGACTGTAGAATTTAGGGTCTGCTAATACGATGTCACAGGGTAAATTCCATGACTTGTATTTTAACTCCGTAGAGGGCATTTGTCCTGTGATGGCAGGAACTACTACACAGTCTTATGTTTGCATTGAAATCTGAAGGTGATGTCCACACTGTTTCACTGAAGAAGTGTTGTTAATGCCTAGGACAGCTATATTATCTTTCTTATGTAGCAGGTTCAGCCTGTTGACTATGTCTTCCGTAATGAGGTGAGTTTGACTCCCACTGTCTAAGAGACCTCGAATCTTATGAAATTTGCCTCTGTGATCCTTGATTTTGACAATGACAGTGCACAACAATAAATATGGTTTGTTATGGGTATCTGCGTGTTCATCCTTGACAGACGTGTGGAAGCTTGCAAATAGTGCTTTATTTAGAAGGCATCTGGTTTGCATTACTTCCGTTGCCATTGTTTTCAAAGTGTAGTAAAGTATTATGTGCCTTGTTGCATTTACGACGGTGGCCAGATTTGCATTCTGACGTTTTATGTGTAGCCTGAAGACAATTTAAACATAGCCTATTATCACGAGCATGCTGAATGGGATTTGATACAGTCAGCTTCAAAAATGATTCACATGCAAAAAGTCCTGGCTTATGTACTTGTTTACAATAAATGCATTGATTGTGAATATATGCGACATGTGTATAAGTTGATGGCTTTCTCTTGTATGAGTTTTCCTTGATACCATTTACCCTGCCTTGATTACTAGTAGGTTGCATGCTTTCAAGGACTTGGTAACGGTGCTCTATGAATGATGTAAGTTCTTTAAGAGATGGACTTTTGCTAGAATCTACCTCTAATTCCAAGCCTCTTCTAGTTTCATAATAAAGGCGATCAATGATTATGTTGTGACAAAATTACATCTTCAAGCGGGGTATCTAACTGTAATGCTTGCAGTGCTTGTAAATTGCTAGAGAATGTTGCCTACTGATGAATTGCCTGAGGTCTTCGGCAGTTTCATTCTTAACTCTATAAATATTTAAGATTTCACGAACATGCTTTGATGCTATGAGTCTCTTATTTTGAAATCTAGTGCACAATAGTTCCCAAGCTACATTATAGTTTGCTTCAGTAGTTGGAAGGTTTTGAATTAAAGCCTTTGCCGAATCATGAACTGCTCCTAGTAGGTAATGACATTTTTAGATTGTTCCTAGGTTTGCATTATTGTTTACTAGTAATATTAAGTTGTCTGTAAATGATAACCAATCCTCATTATTACCACTGAATGTTGGTAGTTTGATTACTGTCAATTTGAGGTTAATATTGGAATTCGAACTACTGGCTATGATATTGGATTCACTTTTGACGTCACTTTGTGATGGATATAATATGTTTTGCATCGTAGCCTTTAAACTGAATATTATCAACTCTAACTTTTGTCTGTCCCCTGTTTTTCCAACTGAGATTGAACTGTGTCATATTTGCTTTCTAACTCTAACTATGTGTCATAACGGACTCGGATTTCATGTAATTAATGTTCACTATTGAATGATTCTACGAAATTACTTATTCTTGTGATTCTGCCTTTTATTACTACTCTTTGTTTAACAAGCTTCGAAAGACCATCTATTTAAAGGTTAAGGAATGTATAGGGAAGAAATTCTGACCTGTATAGTACTGCTTACAGATTTTCCTGAATCGTTCGTGGTCAGAATGATGTACACTAATGATGTGATAAGGAGATTTGACTCCTATGCACCAAATTAATGTTACCTTGTTGTGTAGATGTAACTTCTGTTGTCGTGTTGGTTTCTCTTATGATGAAATATGTCTCTATTTCTCAAATAACATGAACAACCGGCCCAGAGGACCAAAAATGTCTGATATAACCCATGATGCTGGACAAGTGAACTGTATTAAATAAAACACGGCGTGGATCTCATCTCGTAGATGCTCGTTTTAATAAAGACAAGACTAACAACAAACAGTTAGCAAAGAACATGAAGAAAAACAAAAGCACAAAGAGAGGCACAAACAGCAGTGTTATTTCACAACATCCTGGGGTTTTACACTCAAACCAATATTGCCTATTAGTCAATATAACATGGGGAACGAATTGCTTGAATGATAAATTGATGGCAAGGAGTGAAAATTTACTTTTTAAATGTACATGTTTTGGGTAAAATAAGCTATTTTTAATTAAAAATCATACAATAAATAAGCAAACCCGTATTTCAGCGATAAATACATTTATACCGTAAGCTTTATGCTTAGAAATCACCAGTGTTCTGCCCTAGGGCAGCTCTCCAAGCAAACCTTCCTCCTGCTACTCTTTGTTCTTCATACTTTGCATCGATCCTTGTACTGTCAACCATTTGGAATCTTCTCCGTCCTAATCGTCTTCTACCATTCACTGTTCCTTCCATTGCATCCATAAGTAAGCAATTTCTTCTCATCCAATGACCAAGGCAATTTTGTTTCCTCATCCTGATTACCTTTAATATATTTTTCTTCTCCCCAACTCTTTTCAGCACATCTTCATTTCGCACTTTCTCTACCCATTTTATCCTTCCATTCTCCTCCATTTCCACATCTCAAACGCCTCCAATATTTATTATTCCTCTTTTCTCAATGTCCACGTCTCAGCTCCATACAGTGCTACACTCCAAATAACGCATTTCGTCATTCTCTTCCTCATGCCTTTGTCAACACTCCCACAAAGCAGCCTCCGTTTCTTATTAAATGCCTCCTTGGCAAGTGCAATGCGTGTTTTCACCTGTTTGCAACTCATGTCTACAGTTATTATGCATCCCAAGAGTTTTAACACACTTATTTGTTCTATTTCGTCCTGTCCTAACTGTAGGGTTGTCCTTACGTTTCTTGAACTTATCACCATACATTTTGTCTTATTTTAATTAATTCTCATCCCGAATATTTCACAGGTCGTATTTAGCCTAGATCTTCCAACATTCCAATCATTACTCTTTCACTCTCTGCTCATAACACCATATCGTCAGTAAATCTAATACATTCTACCCTCCTGCCACCAATCTGCACTCCTCTCTTTCCTTTCATACAATTCTGGATTATGAGCTCCAGATACATATTAAACAGTATGGGGGAAAGACAACATCTCTGCCTTAACATACTCCCCTTCCAATACTGCTTTCCTCAGTAAACACATTCCCAATTTGAACTCTGATTTTCATTTGGAGATATAGATTCTTAATCAACCTTCTTTCCCTCCAGTTAACTCCATTCTTCCTCAGAATGTCCATCAAGATATTATACTTAACTCTATCAAAGGCTTTCTCCAAGTCAATAAAAACAGTAAATTACATTTTATATATTATTACTCTTCCATCAACAAACCTAACAGATTCAAGGTTCAACTTATTCCTGTCATCAGTCCACTCATGCTTGCTTCTAAGCCCAAGATTGCGGGTTCAAACCCGGCCGAATTCGTCGGATTTTAAGAGCGTTAAAATCCCTTAGTATGCCTTCCTTCGAAGGGGAAGTAAAGCCGGCGGTCCCATGTCAGATTTATGGCATGTAAAAGAACCTTCCACTAACTACACTTGTGGAAGATAAAATTTGTAGGTTAGTTTGATAACGCTCTATTAGTTCCAACGTTCGCCGCTGGGTGCTGACTGCGATGTCATTTAGTAGCCACGTCTGCAGCTAGGTGTCGTGGATGGTATCAAAAGTAGGAACTACTTGAAAAAATAATCGTCTGGAGTCCTCCTACCTGAATCACAGAAAACACACACTAATACAGCCATCACAATTAACACCGTTTATCAGAAATTCTACACACACCCAAAGTACACGGGGCTACATGACCGTGTTGTCGCAGGCCCTAAATTAAGGAAACAGCCATCAGTCCACTGTGTTGTAATGGGCATTGCATTGTGTCCTGATGTACTGAAAAAGTATTTGGCAAGTTTTAACAATTCTGAATGACAATCAGCAGACATACGGTAATTTCACAAAATTATTTGCCCATTTTTTACTACAAGATAACCCACTAAATTCAGGATCATTGCCGGTACTATTTTGTTTCAGAAATTGCCTAAAATTACAGAATTAGTCAAAACATTTTACATCTTCAATTTCAAAAGCTTTACATTTATCTTGCAAATGGAAAAGGCTTTTTTTTTCAATGTCACTGTAGTTAACATCTTTTTTAAGAGACGCCCATTTGAAACAAGAAAAGTAGTCAAACATACAGAGCTTCCTCCACAAAAAGTTTCACTTCTTTATCATAGCCTACTTCTGTTGCATTTTCCAGCTTCTGTTTAACCTTTAGGCAAATGCATTTTTCATTTAATCTGTCCTCAAGCACCTTACATAAAGGATCTAAAATTTCAAGCACAAAATTGTCCTCCTTTTCTAGTTGCAGAATATTTGAATTGAACACAGACATCAAAGAATGCAAATGCCATAAGTAGGCGTCACTTAACCTATTCTCAAAAAACTGAAACAAAACCTTTGGTGGCTTGCTTTCAGACATAAAATAAGATTTCAGAGCAGGATACATTTTCAGGAAAGAGACAAAACTTCTAGTTTTCACGTTAGACAGGACTTGTCTGTAATTTTCCTCAACAAATTCATAGAATGAGTGAAACTGTTCCGTTCTAACAGTGTAAATAGAAAAATAATTATGAATTTTCACAATGACACACTCCTAATCAACAGAAGGACTATCAGCTCCATGCTGAATCATCTATACATATAAAAATCAATCTTACGTGATAGTTTGTCTGTGGGTGTGTGTGTATGTCTCCTATGCATTCATATACCACTCAACCGATTGCGATGAAACTTGGGTGAGATGTTGAGTACACTCTAAGGAAGGGTTCTGACTTAGTAAATCTATTTTACAATAGGTAGCGCACGCGTAGATTCAACAAATGGGTGACGATGCGCGAAGCGTTTCAAACAAGTCCCGTATGTGTTCATATACCATTCGTCCGATAGCGATGAAACTTGGGTGAGATGTTGTATACACTTACGTGAAGGTTTCCAAATTAGTGAGTACATTTCACAGTAGATAGCGCACGAGTAGATTCAACAAATGAGCGACGACACGCAAAGTGTTTCAAAAATGTCCCGTATGCATTCATATACCATTCGTCCGATAGCTATGAAACTTGCGTAAAATGTTGTGTACACTTCAGGGAAATTTTCTGGCTTAGTAAATCCACTTTACAATAGGCAGCGCACGAGTAGATTCAACAAATGAGCTACGACGCGCGAAGCATTTCAACAAAGTCAGTTTCAAAAAAGTCCCGTATGCATTCATATACCATTCGTCCGATAGCTATGAAACTTGCGTAAAATGTTGTGTACACTTCAGGGAAATTTTCTGGCTTATTAAATCCACTTTACAATAGGCAGCGCACGAGTAGATTCAACAAATGAGCTACGACGCGTGAAGCATTTCAACAAAGTCACGTATGCGTTCATATACCATTCGTCCGATAGCGATGAAACTAGGCTGAGATGTGTGCACTCCAGGGAAGGTTTCTGGCTTAGTAAATCCCTTTAAAAATAGGAAGAGCAGGAGCAGAATCAACAAATGAGCGACGACTCGCGAAGTTTTTCATCAAAGTCCCATATAAGGTCATATACCATTCATCCGATAGCGATGAAACTTGGGTGAGCTGTTGTGTACACTCCAGGGAAGGTTGCTGGCTTAGTACATCCATTTTACAATAGGTAGCGCAGCAGTAGATTCAACAAATGAGCGATGACACGCGAAGCGTTTCAACAAAGTCCCGTATAAGGTCATATACTATTCGTCTGACAGTGATAAATGTTTGGTGAATTGTTGTGTACACTACAGGAAAGGTTTCTGGCTTAGTTAATCCATTTTACAATACGAAGCGCACGTTTAGATTCAACAAATGAGTGACTACGCGCGAAGCGTTTCGACAACGTCCCGTATACGTTCACATACCATTCATCCGATTGCGATGAAACTTGGGCGAGATGTTGTGTACACTCCAGGGAAGGTTTCTGGCTGAGTACATCCATATTACAATAAGTAGCGCAAGTAGAATCAACAAATGAGCGACGACACGCGAAGCGTTTCAACCATGTCCCGTCTGCATTCATATACCATTCGTCCGATAGCTATGAAACTTGGGTGAGATGTTGTGTACACTTCATGGAAGGTTTCTGGCTTAGTAAATCCACTATACAACAGGCAGCGCACAAGTAGATTCAACAAATGAGGGACGACGCGCGAAGCGTTTCAACAAAGTCCCGTATAAGGTCATATACCATTCTGCCGTTAGCGGTGAAACTTGGGTGAAATATGGTGGACACTCCAAGGAAGGTTTCTGGCTTAGTAAATATATTTCTCAATAGGTAGCGTACGAGTAGAATCAACAAATGAGTGACAGCGCACAAATCGTTCAAACAAAATCCCGTATACGTTCATATACCATTCATCCGATTGCGATGAAACTTTTGAAAGTTGTTGTGCACGCTCCCACGATTGATTCTAAATTAGAAAATCCATTTTACGATAGCATAGGGGCAGTTAACGGAAATTGAAAAACATGTTGTGTATCCAAAAGCACTTCAAAAAACAGAATTTCAACGCCAACACTTTCTTTGATTGGCATTGCAACGCATGCCGGGTACAGCTTGTATTATATAAAATGTGAGCTGGACATCCCACACCGATTAAATTCTCATTGTTCAAAGATGTCTTTAATCTGCTGTATGTATTGTTGCCTTCCTTGCGATTTATACCCCCAAAGTTTGTGTTAGCATTGCCGACATAAGGAAGGCTTTTCTTCAGATATCCATTGCTCCCTGTGATAGGGATTATATGAGGTTCCTATGGTGGGAGGGCGTTGAGAGGAGAGAACTCCATGTACTCAGACATAAACGGGTAGTATTTGGCCTCAACTGTAGTCCTTTCCTGCTGGCAGCAGTACTTGATCTTTATCTAGAGAAGAGCTCACCTGAATTCCATAATACAGCAAAATTATTTCAGAGTAGTAGAGCTAGGGATGTAGTGAACAGTTTCCCTCCAACTGCGGAAAATTATGAGAAACCAGTGCAGTGTCTTGAAAGTAGATTTGATAGGGAGGAATTACCTGTTGAATTGTATGTGCGTGAATTACTAGGATTGGTGATTCAGAATGTAACTTCATCGCAGAGAATTGCTCCATTGCAGTTATATGACCGCTTAGAATCTCACCTCCAGTCTTTTGAGTCGTTAGGGATGACTAGTGACAGGTATGCTGCCTTTTTGTTTCCGTTAGTGGAGTCATCTCTTCCAGAAGAACTACTGAGAGTCTGGCTGAGGACTTCTGTCCATCGTCCCTTAAGCGATTCAGTAGAGACGTGTCACTACATATGTATGATCGTTGCGATCCAGAGTCGATTAGGGCTCTCACGATGCGCTCCTCTTTAATTCCTATAATTCTAACCAGCAAGGTTTGTAGAAGTACGACCTTGCTGCACGTCTGGTAACTCAATGTAGTGCTGTTATGTCTGTGGGAAAAGGCATATTGTGCTAATGAGCCCTGAGCTCCAGCAGAAGATTCGAGAAGAGAAAGATAAGGCAGAGCTCCTTTTATGTGGACAATTTCGTCACATCACTTGGGTCAGAAGAAGAAATGGATGAATTCATCACTGACTGAATCCACAGAACTGTTGTCGACTGCGAAATTTGAACTTCGTGGATGGGAACATACCTCACTGAGTAGAGAGTGCGGATGTCAACAGGTTTCTTCTGTTCTCGGGTTGATGTGGGACAAAGACAATGATGTTATCTTTTGTGATATATCTGAGAGTGGATCTGGTGACATCACTCGTAGAAGAATTTTGTCTGCAGCCCAGAGGGTTTACTTGTCCTTTTACCTTGCTGCCAAAACTCCTCATCCAGAGCATCTGGAACCTGAAGATGGGCTGGGATGACCCATTACCGGAGGATGTGCAGCGGAAGTTCAAGAAGTGGGAATCGGAAGTTCCCCGACTTTCAGAGGTCAAGATACCAAGACATTTCACTGACGGCTGGTTTGAAGAATTGTGGAATCTTCATGACTGCCTGTGTGAGAGAAAGTCTAAATTTGCAAGTTCCTGAATTCTATTGGACTGACTCCTCTACCGCTTTACAATGGATAAAGAAGGACGAGCCCTGGGGCGTGTTCGTCAACAATCGACTTAAGGAAATTAAGATCACTGACTAGCCTGGAACATTGGAGACACGTACCTGGGGAGTGTAACCCAGCTGACGTCCCTTCGCGAGGTTGCTCTGCAGAATCCCTCATAAATTCCAGATGGTGGGAGGGGCCAGCTTGGCTGAGAGCAGAAGAAAAGGACTGGCCTATGTCAGGTGCAGTTGCAGACGAGGAGGAAGTTGATCAAGAAAAAGGAAGGTGACGTCAACACTATCCAGTTTAATCGAAGAGGCAGACCCCTGGTACCTGAGACGGTTTTCGAGGTTTTCACAGATTGTGAGGCTTGTGGCTTGGATATTGCGCTTCTTCAGGAAGGCATAAAATCTTGAAGGTTGCGAGTCTGGTGAGCTCTATGTTTTGGAAATCGAAGAGACTGAAAGAAGGCTACTACGCCTGGCTCAACTGGGAGTGACGGAAGAGACTGACAAGAAACGATTAAAATCATTCTGCACAGTTGTTGGTTCAGATGGTCTTCAGAGGTTGAAGACAAAGATTGAGCAGCGAGATGATGTTGAGAACTTCAGATATCCCATTCTGTTACCGTCAAGTCATAAATTGGTGGAGATCCTAATTAGAGACTATCATCTGAAGTACTCTCATGCTGGTGTCCAAATGTTACTTTGAAAATTGAGGGAGGACTATTGGATTCTAAGAGAGAGGAGGATAGTGCGGAGAGTGGTTAATAAATGTGTCAGATGTCGAAGATTTGAAGCAAAGAGAGTTGATACTGATCCCGTATCTCTACCAGGAGATGGAGTGGGGGTTGCATCAGTTTTTGAAGTGAGTGGGGTTGACCTAGCGGGACCTTTGCACCTCAGAGATGGTGAAAAGGCCTGGATCCTGTTGTTCACCTGTGCAGTTTATCGTGCTGTTCATTTGGAACCTGTGCAAAGTTTGTCTACAGAAGCCTTCCTACAAGGAATGAGGAGATTCTTCACCATGCGAGGTAGACCCCGAATATTGTACAGTGACAATGGGACGAATTTCACTGGAGATAACAATTCCCTTGCCTCACTGGACTGGGCTGATATTGAATGAACGTCTTCCATCAAGAGAATTCAATGGAAGTTCATTCCACCCACTGCTGCATGGTGGGGTGGATGGTGGGAGAGGGTGGTGCAGAAGCTGTTGAGGAGGACATTGGGGAAAGCTTGTCTCAAGTATGAGGAGCGTACAACCATTCTTTGTGATGTTGAGCCTTGATCAACTACAGGCCCTTTGCCTATCTCGCGGAGGATCCAGATGACTTGATGCCATTGACACCGGCCATGTTCCTGCATGACGTTCGTTCTACCGGAGTTCCTGATCTTGACTTCTTGGTTGGAACAGACATCAGAAGGCGAGCCAAGTATCTCCACCGCTTGCGTGAAGACTTGCGGAAATGATTCCGGGATAAATACCTGAGCCTCCTGGTGCAGTCGCATGTTGACATGAAACCCCATAGAACATTGAAGGTCGGTGATGTTGTATTGGTGGGGTCGGATGACAGGAAGAGGTTGGAGTGGCCAGTGGGAAAGGTCACAGAAATGTTCCCTCGCGAGGACAACAATGTCAGGGTGGTTCGTGTTAAGGCAGCGGGAGAAGTATGACCAGACCAATCCAGCGGATATACACTCTGGAAATATCGTCGTCACAGGATGCTTCCTTGGGTGAAGACGAACAAAGTGATGACGAGAGTGAAGCCCCCAGTGGTCAACAAGTGATGAGAACAAGAAGGGGACGTGAAGTGAAACTGCCTGCTCGATACAGGTCGTAGCTTGTGAGGATTGTGTAATTGTAAATAAGTTTTGTTCTGATTTTGTGTTTAGAATCAAGAGGTGGGAGGTATGTGACGTTCTCTAACTCAAAAGGCTCATCCATGTGTCTTAGATATTCCTTATTTTCTTTCTGTTGTGATTTCTTTCAGGCAAGGAGAAGACGAACTATAAACAAAAGAAGAAGGCTGTGAATGTTTGATTTGTTATGAATTGTATCATTACCTTGTCTGTGATAAATAAAGCCAATATTTTGACGAATATAGTAAGTTGGGTAGATTTTCTAGTTCGATTCAACAAGGACCATGTCATTTGCGTATATATATAACTTCACTTCTCCCACCAGGACTTCCGTCACGTCGGCCGTAGCGATGGTAAACAGAAGAGGTCTTAGTGGATCACCTTGAAGTACGCCATTCGTCTATGCTATTGTTCTTGATGTAGTAATTATGTCCTGATGTTGACGTTGTTGCTGCTTAAGATATCATGAATTATAACATATACCGTATATAATGATTGCCCCCGATGAGGATTTGGAGTTTTACCAGCAATAGCTCCCTGTTTAACATGTCGAAAGCTTTGGAGAAGTCGATGAATATTGCGTGAAGTTTTCCACTCGGTCTACTCGGGGCGTCCCCTATGTCCTCTTGTAAACATTTGATGTCTTGAGGTGTTGATCTTCCCCTTCTGTTCGGGTATGTGCTGGTCAACAAGGATGGTTAACCTCTCAGTGAGGACCCTCGTCATCCATCACCTTGAAGAGTGAACACTCTAAACTGATGCCTCTATAAGCGTTTGGGTCTCCCGTATTCCCTTTGCCCTTGTAAAGCTTCTCGAAATATCAGGGATTCTCCCTTGCCTTAATCATTCGTTCATGAAGGAGACCCATGTCTGAATCAACACTGATGTTGCCTCTTTCAGTTTTTCATTATATATCTCGTCAGGACTGCAGGCCTCTCCATGACGGGCCTGGTTTTTCTATATCCTCGACTGTGAATGGAATGATCTCAGAAATTTGGCCTTTACATCGCTGTTGTCGTCGTGTGTCCTTCGCCTGTAATAATTGGCACATGTGGTTCTCCCATGTCTCCAGGGTTGTACCTCTAGGGAATCTTGGCTTTCGCGAGTTGAGTATTTTATAGGGATTTTGTTCTGCCTCCTCAATCTTTCACCTGTCTTGTTCGTTTTGATAAGCGTCCGTTTATAATCTCTGTGAGCTTGTGCATATATCTCGATGTTCATTGGGATTGGATTTTACATTGCGAGGTGCAGCTTACTCGTAACACGTGGCATTGAACCAGCTACGCCAGTAGGCGTCCGGGCGGGAACACCAAGATCCCGCTGATGAGCCGGCTTGGTGACCTAGGTGAAACCCCACACAAGACACGGCACAAACCTAGAAGAATTGCTGAGTTTTAATTCACTGGCCGTGAAAGCCAATATACCATATTTTTGGAACCCTTCATACGATGATTATGGCTGCTTGAGATTTTAGTTCTCGCAGTAAAGAGGCGCAGGTGCGCTCCATAAAAATGGTGGTAGAACGCAGTTCGCTACTCCAGTGGGGTCCGTGCGGGAACACCACGAGCCCGCTGAATATTACACCGACGCAATAATCTGCATGTAATGGTACATAACTCTATGGCCTTCATATATAAAATACAACATGGCTTGGTATCCTAGGCGAAACCCCACACAAGACACATATCACAATCCAAAATGGCGACCATCCGAAATATTTAGACGGTTCTCAATATCTACGAATCTTTTACAGCAATCAAACTGAAATTTTTATTTTCATAAAGGTTATGAACTTAAGTTCACCTATAGGATATTCAATAACCTGGTGAGTACAAATCCAACATGGCGGCGACGCGAACTAAACATATTTTTCGTGATTTAACCATCCGACTGCAGTGAAACTTGCTGCGGTAAATGCCTATACAAACGTTAATCCACTGGCATCTAATTTATTTCATACCCACAAGATGGCAGCTGTGCGAAATTTTAAATTCTAGTTTTTACTTCGTGTTTCCTAATCATGCGATTGAAGTTTGAATACTACACCTACGCAATAATCTTCATGTAATAGTACATAACTCTAATGACCTATATATATAAAATACAACATGGCGATCATCTGAAATATTTAGATGGTTCTCAATATCTACGAATCTATTACAGCAAGCAAACTGAAATTTTGTATGTTGATAGAGGAAATTAATGTAAGTAGGATGTATGAAAATAGGAACTACTTGCTTCCTCCTCATTTTACTTACCAAGTATTCGAAGTTGTTTATGGACCGAGATTGTGTTCTGAAGCACCTATTGGATTCTCTTGAAACCCTACCGGATGCCATGACAAGTATTTGATGAACTGGTGCATTAGAAACATTGTATAATTAAGAGTATGCTGGTTGTAGAAAGGTTATTGGAAAAATTAATAAACATCGGATGTTAATATTATTAAAATCCGATATTCTCGAATAAATCGATCTTCATATAAATTTGCTAATAGTAGGTAGAGAAATATGTAAATCTAAAATTTCTTGTAGGAAATGGTAAGACTTTGTTGATAGTTGTGTGAAATTGAGTTTCAAAATTTTAGGAAAGATGTCATAAATTATTATTATTATTATTATTATTATTATTATTATTATTATTATTATTATATTATTATTATTATAAATTAAATTATTGTTATATATCAAAGAAATTTTGATTATAGATTAATAACCATCTATTTGTATGATTCGTCACACTTTTGGGACGACGATTTGTGATTTAAAATTTTGGCGGAGCTTTGGTGAAATTCAAAGGAATGTATGATATAATTGTTTCTGTAGTAAAATGGAAGTAATGTGAAAATTATAGAATTTCAGTTGAATGTCAAGTCCGTGGATAGTTTTTGGAAAATGCCCAAAACATGTGAAGAATGAGTAGGCTTATATTCAACGCAGGTGCCAGAACGGACTGATTAATTGTGTGGCATCCTGAAAGGTCAAGTGCTATACCAAAAAAAAACAAGTAGTTCCGTGAAGAACTATATAGCCTATTTTCATATATCCTACTTATGTTAATTGCCTCTATCAACATACAAAAGTTCAGTTTGATTGCTGCGATAGATTCGTAGATATTGAGAACCGTCTAAATATTTCGGATGGTCGCCATGTTGGATTTTTATATATGTAAGACTTCGAGTTATTGTGTAGGTGTAGAATTCATACTTCAATCGCATGATTAGGACACAAGATATGAAAATCAGGTTTTAAAATTTCGCACAGCTGCCATTTTGTGGTTATGAAAGCAATTGAAATAAATTAAATGCGAGTGGATTAAAATGTGTATAAGCATTTACCGTACCAAATTTTACTGCGCTCGGATGTTTAGATCGCGAGAATCGTCCATTTCAATATTTATATTTCGCGTCGCCACAATGTTGGATTTGTGCTCACCAGGTTATTGAAAGCCCCATAGAAGATCGTATGTTCATAGCCTCTATCAGCATACAACATTTCAGTTTGATTGCTATCAAAGATTAGTAGATATTCAGAATCGTCGAAATATTTCGGTTGGTCGCCATGTTGGATTTTTATATATTGAACCCTTTATAAGCTACGCATATAAATGATTATAATTATTTCTTTCATTATACTATGATGTTGCTGCCTGAATCACTCAGAAGGCCAGACAGGATTGCGAAATGAGGAACTTATAATGGGGACAGTTCGAGTGGACATGCCCAGCCATGAAACAAAGAGATGACGACAGATCGGAATGTATTGGCCGGTGCAAGTGTAAGACAAAGGTGGGTTGAGAGTAGACTCATTTCAACCGTACTTTCCTGGTAACCCTAGCGTCCGGAGAAAGATAGTTGCAAGAGAAAGAGATGAGAGGACGTTTTAACCAATCATATGGCAGAGGCTTCTATTTAAACCTGCGAACAACCAATCAGAGAGGAACGCAACTTGTAGCACCAAAAGGTGCGCCTGACGCCGACCTGGTGTTAAAAAGCGGGAATCTTGGATTTTCGAACCCCATGATCGATTTTTGAGCACGACGGCTCAATCGGGACATGTGATTAATTACGAGTTGATTGATATCTGTCGCATGTCAATAGTCACCAAATTACAGAAGTTAGTGCTGTATTTCCCCTTCCCTTCGTCTTTTCGCCAGAACCACATAAATACTGTCGTGTGAGTTGCGACGGGGCATTGCATTGCATTCGACGAGGTGATTCGATAGGCATTCATTCTGCATGACATTCTTTTTGATATACAATTTTCAAAAGAAAAATATGTATTGTCCGTTGAGCCATTATATATTTAAACACAAATTGTGCTAAATGTTCCGGCATAACTCAACAAAATGACAGCGTTTCGCCCCGGTGTGCTATTGGTCTCTTCAGTTGGTTAAAGCATACCTCACCAAGACACTGTCTAGTACACACTGGGAAGGCCATTGCAAGACGTATTTGATACATGTGTATCCGCGTCACGAGCAAAGCCAGTGCACTATGGGAGTCGGAACTCCACTCCAAAGCAATTATAACCTTACCTTGGCATTGAATATACAATTTTCAAAAGAAAAATATGTATTGTCCGTTGAGCCGCTGTCATTTTGTTGAGTTATGCCGGAACATTTAGCACAATTTGTGTTTAAATATATAATTGGTCAACGGAAAATACATATTTTTCTTTTGAAAATTGTATATTCAATGCCAAGGTAAGGTTACAATTGCTTTGGAGTGGAGTTCCGACTCCCATAGTGCACTGGCTTTGCTCGTGACGCGGATACACATGTATGAAATACGTCTTGCAATGGCCTTCCCAGTGTGTACTAGACAGTGTCTTGGTGAGGTGTGCTTTAACCAACTGAAGAGCCCAATAGCACACCGGGGCGAAACGATGTCATTTTGTTGAGTTATGCCGGAACATTTAGCACAATTTGTGTTTAAATATTCTTTTTGATACCGTAAAGGTTATTCTATTAGAGGCATTCATTCTACTGATTATTATTGAAGCATTGAAATGATGTTGTTTGCGCACAGCTTAGTGTGGAAAGTTGTCGAGTCAGTGAAATTTAGGTAGTTTACCATGACTACAAATAATAGGGACAAGTTCTTCGAATAATTTTGCACAAGATAATTGGTGAAAGTAATAGCCTTTGGCAAAATTTAGCTAGAGATATTAACGTGTTACTATAATTAAATTTTTTTATTCAGCATCAAGATGGAACTCCAGGTCCAGGAGAAGACTTCGAACCAGCGTTTGTTCGGCCTCATGAGGGCTGACATGAGTTAAGCGCTCTGAAGGGAGGATGTCTGGCGATGTAAAATGAGGCTGGTGCAGAAAGGAATAAGTACAAAATAATGCATATTATTTGTCAAACTGGTTATGGTTTTTATGGGACTAATTTTTGTGTAGATATTTTGTTTGTGTGTTTTAAATGTAGAATCTTTGTTTGTTACTGGCACACTTATAGTTAATGCAAGTAGCAGCGTGACGATTTGTATTTTATTATTGTGAATATATTTTTGATGTTGTTCAAATACACGGGGCCACACGCACGACCAATTGCGTGTTTGCTACCGTAAATTTTCGGCTAAGTGGCACGATTTTGGAATCAGTATTATAGCAGAAGCGAAACTGAATTAGAGTAAATAGTAGAATTGGTGGTAAATCTTTGTTGTGCCTAGTTTTTATTGTTACTCAGGCTAGTGTTGTTTATTGCCATTTGTTGCAATTATTAAGTGAGGGGCCGTTTGCCCACTCAAAGTAACGATTTTGAATTAAATTCTTGGAGTGTCCCAGGACACGAAACTAGAGATATCTGAATCGAGTACCGGCCTGTGGTAGACCAGTGTTTGTTCAGCCTAAAGCTTTTTTGTGTCTGCAAATGTGTTTTAAGGGATATTAATTTGCGGGAATGTCTGCCGCTTTCCCTCGATCCGCATTGAAACCTTGCGAGGCAAATGTTGGGAACCCTACGTGATGTTCTTGCAATTCAAAGGAATCAGCGAGATCTTGTGTGAATTTATATGTCGCGATTGCAGGATGGCGTTAACGGGGCCGTGCAGGTCACATGTTATTAATAGCATGACTCAAAGCTTGTAAGAGGGGCTGGGTTAGCCATATGTTGATGAGTGACAGGTAGGAATGTCTACCAAGCGGACTTCGATCAGATAAGAGCAAGCAGTGCTCATTAGCAGTGATGGACCAGGTTTCCGTTCTTCGTAAAATGTTTGTTTAAATTGTAAATGAGAGCCTGAATAATGATAAACGTATTTTAATCGGTAAATGGGAGCTGTTCGCGCTATGATTTATTGATTCCCGGAGTGTTAACTTATTCCTGCTTTTGTTTCATGTAAATATCAGCCTGTTTAGGCATGTTATTTTTCTTGGTTTGTTTACTTTCATGTTCATTGACCTCGGATGGTCTTGATGTTCCGTCACGTTGTTGTCATGTTTTTGCTTGAGCATTTGAGCCCGAGGGCAAGCTCTTGTTTTGTTTGGAGTATTCTGACTCACTTGCGATCACGTTGGAGATCTGTTAATTATGTAATTTTTAAATGGTTGCGTGTGTCAGTAGAATATTATTCTTTTACAGCCATTCTAAGTGCATATCCCATTAAGCCATGATAATGGTTTGCAGTATGAGGATTTGCGAGCATATTGGCTGTTCCATTTGTGAACAAATCTTCATCAAAGTACTTGTTCTCTTTCTAGCATAGTTATACGCGTGCAAACACATTAACCAGACAAGTGGAATTTCTAATCTACATTTTATTTTCATGAGTGGACTTTCCTAAGCCAGGCGTACGGTATCCTTGTAATTTTATGTTCAGTGGGAGTCAGAATCACGAAGGACTGTGTTTATTTTAGTGTTTTGTTATTTCTTGTTTTATCATTTATTAGTTTATAGTTTTGCTCATGAACCTTTTAGTAATAAAGCAGTCGTTTGGTATTTGAGATCTAGTAAAAGCCTACCAGGACTGAACGCACCCCGAAGACAGAATCTTGTATAAAAACACTGTTTTACGCAAGGGCACAATATGTAGGCCATAGAGGTATGTAAAGTACGGCTCCCTGGTGGTAGGAGAAGGTTGAGAGAGGGAAAGTAGAGTGGAGTGAGTGTGTGAGGGAAAGCGCTGCTGAGTGCGAGACAAGGAAACGTTTCCGAAAGCTGTTATGAAAGCATTGGGCATTGTACCAATATACCGGCGGTAATTCGAGTGATAGTGATGTTCCTCGTTCTTCTGACAACACGGTTTCCAGTGAAGCTGAATCTGGATGTGAGTCTGAAATAGCAACTCCACTGTGAAGTACATAAGTAAATAGTAAATGTTTCCTGTATGTTAGTAGTAGTGTTAGCCCCTGTCAGGCTGTCCGCTGATGTAACGCAGGTGGTGCGGCCAAATTCCTTGCAGGGATCACGAGCTCAGGGCCGCACTGTACAATTAGATGACGATTTTTGCGTAGGTTCATAATTCAAACGTTCACTTCGATCGCATGATTAATACACAAAAATTAAAAACGTAATTTTGAAATTGAGCACAGCCGCCATCTTGAGGTTATTTTAACTATTGAACTAAATTAGATGCTGGTGCATTAAAATGTGTATATACATTTACTGTACCACATTTCACTGCGCTCAGATGGTTAAATCGCGAGAAAGGTCTAGTAAAATGTTTCACCTTTACTTGGCCGCCATGTTCGTTTTGTATTTTACAGGTTTTTAGAAGTCTCATAGTTGAACTCCTAGTAGTGCCCTTTATCACCGTACAAAATGTTAGGGTGATATCCGTAATAGTTTCGGAGATATAGAATGCCAGTGAAATATTTCGCAAAGCCGCCTTCTTGAGATTATATAAACAATTGAACTAAATTAGATGCCAATTCATTACAATGAGCATAAATATTTGCTGTACCAAGTTTCATTGCGTTTGGATGTTTAAAAAGGAAAGTCTATTTAAAAGTTTCAACTTCGCTTGACCGCCATGTTCATTACGTAGTCAACAGGTTTTTGAAAGTCTCATAGGTGAAATTCTAGTAGTTTCGTTAATCACCGTACACAATTTCAGGGTGATATCAGTACCTAATAGTTTCGGAGATATAGAACGACGGTGACGAACAGCCACCATGTTGGATTGGTGAGACGTAATACAATTTGAAGGCCACGGTCGGGGTCGGCCAAAATAGTACTATGATCTTACCGAGTTTCATTGAAATCACTCCAGCCGTTTAGACGTTATTAGGGGGACACACAAACACACTTCCACACACACAGACACACACACGCACACACATACACACACACGGACAAAAGGTGATCTCGTAAGCATTTTTTTTTCATAAAATGAAAATAGGCTAAAAATGATGAGAGAATAAACTGAATAATTTTTCTGTTGTAATTATTGGTGAAATTTTTCTATTTGGTGATTTTATCCAAATGATCACTGGATCATGATTTCATTGATTATGTTCCATTATGGAATAATGTAAGGTTTAGTTCGTTAAGTTCCCAGTTTTTTTTTTTTTTTTGACGGATGGAAGCAATAAGTGAATTTGCCTGTGTGTCTTTCTCTATATCTTTATGTACGCCTTTATATACTCGTGTTCGGAAGCTTGGAACATCGCTAAATTAGGCATGGTATCCAATCATTTATAAAACTCTTCACCCTACTTCTCATAGAGGGGTGGGTATAGGAAAAACATTACAAAATACATGCTAAAATAGTTGAAAGATAAAAATTATCCTAGAAGGATGACCAGGGCATATGATGCGCTTCTCAATGTGAGATACAAAATTCGGGAGTCTATAAAGGGTCTCCAAAAACCACATTTTAAGGCCCTTAAATTAACAGTGTCTGTGATAATCCCAGAAAACTAACTTCTCTCTGATAAACTGATGAAGGAATGACAAGCCCCTAACCATTGCAACAGTAGCTCTATTGATAACGTCTGGTCATTAATACAGAAGACCGGGTTCTTCGGCTAGTTTGGAGATAAATTAGAGAAGCTAGGCCAAGCGGCAGGAGTGTGATAAATAGAGCTTGGAAGCTATTTTCCAGTGTTGCCTAATTGACCAGGAGTGTGATAAATAGTGCTTGGAAGCCATTTTCCAGTGTTGCCTAATTGACCAGGAGTGTGATAAATAGAGCTTTGAAGCCATTTTCCAGTGTTGCCTAATTGACCAGGAGTGTGATAAATAGAGCTTTGAAGCCATTTTCCAGTGTTGCCAAATTGACCAGGAGTGTAATAAATAGAGCTTGGAAGCCATTTTCGAGTGTTGCCTAATTGACCTTTATGTTGACCGACTGAAAGATACAAGGTTTCATTTAGCAAGTTTTCTGACAAGAAATTAAACCATCCTAACCGTCTTTCAGCGAGGTGTCTTATCCCGCGACGATACCAGTCTCAGGGTTTGGATGCGAGACCCACGTCCACAGCTTCAATGTTTCCGAAATTTCGTCCACGCAAGAAATGGGCCGTGGATCAAGAAAGATGGAAATCTGAAGGCACAAGATCAATGTGGATGTGTTAGCAGTTCGAATGCCATGGTTGTTCGTGCAGTATGACGTCTCGCATTGTCCTGCTGCAAGAGAACTCTTTTTCGGTTAACTAAAGCTGGGCATTTCCGTCTCAAATTTTCACGAACTCGTTCCAGTAATTGAGAATCAAGATCCGGATTGACTGCGCGCCCGCTTGGAACAAACTACTAGTGAATCCCTCCTTGAAAATTCCACCAGACACACAACATCACTTTGCGGCCGAACCGATCCTCTTTAACGACGACTTGGGCCGGTTGACGGGAAATGAGCCAACGTTGCGATAATAGACCCATTTTACACACATGTGACAATTCCCCTGATAAATCTATCATCCATGGGGTTACCGATAAGCTGATGACAGATATCCTCTGCATAGGGTTACCGATAAGCTGTTGACAGATATCCTCTGCATGGGGTTACCGATAAGCTGTCGACAGATATCCACTGCATGGGGTTACCGATAAGCTGTCGACAGATATCCACTGCATGGGGTTACCGATAAGCTGTCGACAGATATCCACTGCATGGGGTTACCGATAAGCTGTCGACAGATATCCACTGCATGGGGTTACCGATAAGCTGTCGACAGATAACCTCTGCATGGCGTTACCGATAAGCTGACGACAGAAATCCACTGCATGGGGTTACCGATAAGCTGACGACAGAAATCCACTGCATGGGGTTACCGATTAGCTGTCGACAGATATCCACTGCATGGGGTTACCGATAAGCTGTCGACAGATATCCACTGCAAGGGGTTACCGATAAGCTGTCGACAGATATCCACTGCATGGGGTTACCGATAAGCTGTCGACAGATATACTCTGCATGGCGTTACCGATAAGCTGTTGACAGATACCCTCTGCTTGGGGTTACCGATAAGCTGTCGACAGATATCCTTTGCTTGGGGTTACCGATAAGCTGACGACAGAAATCCACTACATGGGGTTACCGATAAGCTGTCGACAGATATCCAGTGCGTGGGGTTACCGATAAGCTGACGACAGAAATCCTCTGCATGGCGTTACCGATAAGCTCACGACAGAAATCCTCTGCATGGCGTTACTGATAAGCTGTCGACAGATATCCAGTGCATGGGGTTACCGATAAGCTGTCGACAGATGTCCACTGCATGGAGTTACCGATAAGCTGTCGACAGATATCCCCTGCATGGCGATACCAATAAGCTGTCGACAGATATCCTCTGCATGGCGTTACCGATAAGCAGTCGACAGATATCCAGTGCATGGGGTTACCGATAAGCTGAAGACAGAAATCCATTGCAAGGCGTTACCGATAAGCTGACGACAGAAATCCACTGCATTGGGTTACCGATAAGCTGACGACAGAAATCCACTGCATGGGGTTACCGATAAGCTGACGACAGAAATCCTCTGCATGGCGTTACCGATAAGCTGACGAAAGAAATCCACTGCATGGGATTATCGATAAGCTGACGACAGAAATCCACTGCATGGGGATACCGATAAGCTGTCGACAGTAATCCTCTATATGGCGTTACCGATAAGCTGACGAAAGAAATCCACTGCATGGGGTTACCGATAAGCTGACGACAGAAATCCACTGCATGGGGTTACCGATAAGCTGTCGACAGAAATCCTCTGCATGGCGTTACCGATAAGCTGACGAAAGAAATCCACTGCATGGGGTTACCGATAAGCTGACGACAGAAATCCATTGCATGGCGTTACCGATAAGCTGACGAAAAAAATCTTCTACATAGGGTTACCGATAAGCTGACGACAAAAATCCATTGCATGGCGTTACCGATTAGCTGACGACAGAAATCCTCTTCGTGGGGTTACCGATAAGCTGACGACAGAAATCCATTGCATGGCGTTACCGATAAGCTATCGACAGATATCCTCTGCATGGGGTTACCGATAAGCAGTCGGCAGAAATCCTCTGCTTGGGGGTACCGATAAGCTGACGACAGAAATCCACTGCATGGGGTTACCGATAAGCTGACGACAGAAATCCATTGCATGGCGTTACCGATAAGCTGACGACAGAAATCCACTGCATGGGGTTACCGATAATCTGACGACAGAAATCCTCTGGATGGGGTTACCGATAAGCTGAAGACAGAAATCCTCTGCATGGGGTTACCGATAAGCTGACGACAGAAATCCTCTGCACGGGGTTACCGATAAGCTGACGACAGAAATCCTCTGCATGGCGTTACCGATAAGCTAACGACAGAAATCCTCTGTATGGCGTTACCGATAAGCTGTCGACAGATATCCAGTGCATGGGGTTACCGATGAGCTGTCGACAGAAATCCACTGCATGGCGTTACCGATAAGCTGACGACAGAAATCCTCTGCATGGGGTTACCGATAAGCTCTCGACAGGTATCCAGTGCATGGGGTTAGTGATAAGCTGTCCACAGAAATCCACTGCATGGCATTACCGATAAGCTGACGACAAAAATCCTCTGAATGGCGTTACCGATAAGCTGTCGACAGATATCCAGTGCATGTGGTTACCGATAAGCTGTCGACGGAAATCCACTGCATGGGGTTACCGATAAGCTGTCGACAGAAATCCACTGCACGGGGTTACCGATAAGCTGTCGACAGAAATCCACTGCATGGGGTTACCGATAAGCTGAAGACAGAAATCCACTGCAGGGGGTTACCGATAAGCTGACGACAGAAATTCACTGCATGGGGTTACCGATAAGCTGACGACAGAAATCCACTGCATGGGGTTACCGATAAGCTGACGACAGAAATCCACTGCATGGAGTTAACGATAAACTGACGACAGAAATCCACTGCATGGGGTTACCGATAAGCTGTCGTCAGATATCCTCTGCATGGCATTACCGATAAGCTGTCGACGGAAATCCACTGCATGGGGTTACCGATAAGCTGTCGACAGAAATCCACTGCACGGGGTTACCGATAAGCTGTCGACAGAAATCCTCTGCATGGGGTTACCGATAAGCTGAAGACAGAAATCCACTGCAAGGGGTTACCGATAAGCTGACGACAGAAATTCACTGCATGGGGTTACCGATAAGCTGACGACAGAAATCCACTGCATGGGGTTACCGATAAGCTGACGACAGAAATCCACTGCATGGGGTTACCGATAAACTGACGACAGAAATCCACTGCATGGGATTACCGATAAGCTGTCGTCAGACATCCTCTGCATGGCATTACCGATAAGCTGTCGTCAGATATCCACTGCATGGGATTACCGATAAGCTGTCGTCAGATATCCTCTGCATAGCATTACCGATAAGCTGTCGTCAGATATCCACTGCAAGGGGTTACCGATAAGCTGACGACAGAAATTCACTGCATGGGGTTACCGATAAGCTGACGACAGAAATCCACTGCATGGGGTTACCGATAAGCTGACGACAGAAATCCACTGCATGGGATTACCGATAAGCTGACGACAGAAATCCACTGCATGGGGTTACCGATAAACTGACGACAGAAATCCACTGCATGGGGTTACCGATAAGCTGTCGTCAGATATCCTCTGCATGGCATTACCGATAAGCTGTCGACAGATATCCAGTGCATGGTGTTACCGATAAGCTGTCGACAGATATCCACTGCATGGGGTTACCGATAAGCTGTCGACAGATATCCTCTGCATGGCGTTACCGATAAGCTGTCGACAGATATCCAGTGCATGGGGTTACCGATAAGCTGTCGACAGATATAAAGTGCATGGGGTTAGCGATAAGCTGACGACAGATATCCAGTGCATGGGGTTACCGATAAACTGTCGACAGATATCCAGTGCATGGAGTTACCGATAAGCTGTCGACAAAAATCCACTGCATGGGGTTACCGATAAGCTGTCGACAGATATCCAGTGCATGGGGTTACCGATAAGCTGTCGACAGATATCCACTGCATGGGGTTACCGATAAGCTGACTACAGAAATTCACTGCATGGGGTTAACGATAAGCTGTCGACAGAAATCCACTGCATGGGGTTACCGATAAGCTGTCGACAGAAATCCTCTGCATGGCGTTACCGATAAGCTGACGACAGTAATTCACTGCGTGGGGTTACCGATAAACTGTCGACAGAAATCTTCTCTATGTTGAGCCTGTTCATGGGTCAATTCACGAGGTACACAGATCTACAGCTTCTGTTTGATTATCCAAGTTTCTTAATCTGGCGATGTAAGGTATTTTTTGATCCACCAAGTTCTTCTGACAGCCTACGAGTGCTTGTTTGCGGGGTTTGTTCCAAAACTCGGCGTATATTCTCAATATTCCATAGTTACCGGGTATCTCCTGCCATTGCTCCCAGCTACCCTCATATCACTTAGGCCTACCTCTAGCTCTCAGTTCCATACAGCAAGGTCGCTACACTAATTTCCTTCTTGCAGGATACTGCAGATCGCAACTGAGTACTCACTGTACACCTCCACCCTATTTATACTACCGACCATCCTGAGAGAATAGCCTACAGTATACAGCCCAAAATGTTCACCTGGTCCAGTTTAATTCCTCCTTCCCGACCTATCTTCCCTGCCGACCGTCCTTGGAATGCAGATCTTCACACCACACTGCCTACATTTCTGTTCAAGCTCTAACATGTTGGCTTGTAAGCTTTCAAGGGAGTCCACCACAACTACCAGGTCATCAGCATAGGCTCACTTGGACCCGTCCTACTTGAATCCCAGCCAGCCAGTTTATACTCTTTAGCAAATGGTCCATATATAAAATAAACAGTAATGGTGAGAGATTACAGCCTTGCCTCACTCCTGTAACAACCTTGAACCAAGAACTAATCCTGATTCCTTCCCTCGATACTACCTAGGTACAGCGACACACATTATAGACGTAGATTGAAACCAACATCTTTTATGAATTAGCCTGTGGATTAACACCAATAGAGCAAGAAGAATCGCCATCGTGCAGATTCGAACCTCGAATGCACTCGGCTACGGAAGAAAGGATCAGTAGAGACCGGATTTCTTTATTGGAAGAGTTAGAGCTACAAGATGGCGGTCACTGCGATTCTATCGTCTTGGCCATGATCTTCATCGTGGGGGTCTTCACGGCCGGGAACACGACCTTCCCGTCCACTCGGTAGTCTTCGTAGGCGACCTCTGCAAGCACCTCCATGCCCACCCGCTCGGCGAGGATCTGGAACACAGACTGATGGCTTAGATTCCCGACCTGTGATGGGATGCTCATGTCACACTTGAGATGCTCGCTCACCTGTGATGCCATGGCCGTAAACACCGTGACAGTGAGCTTCAAGCCAACAGCACGGCCCAGGTCAAATCGTGCCTTGAGAAGCTCAGAGCCGATCCCCTGACCACGGTACGAGGGTTGTACTGAAAGTCCCATCGCAGCCATATACTCAGCCACTCCATAGCGTTCGAACACATCGACCTTACTGCTGATGTACTCGAGAGCAGCCATCACCGTCCTCATGGCATTGCCTTCGAACTGCAACATACATTCCAAGGTGACACAATTTATGTTTGTTGTAAGCCTGTAAGATGGCCTCAACCAGCTGTTTGTAAGATGGCCTCAATCACCTGTTTGTAAGATGGCCTCAACCGACTGTTTGTACGATGTCCTCAACCGACTGTTTGTAAGATGGCCTCAACCAACTGTTTGTACGATGGCCTCAATCACCTGTTTGTAAGATGGCCTCAACCAACTGTTTGTACGATGGCCTCAACCAACTGTTTGTACGATGGCCTCAATCACCTGTTTGTAAGATGGCCTCAACCTACTGTTTGTACGATGGCCTCAACCAACTGTTTGTAAGGTGGCCTCAACCAACTGTTTGTAAGATGGCCTCAACCAACTGTTTGTAAGATGGCATCTAACAACTGTTTGTAAGATGGCCTCATTCACCTGTTTGTAAGATGGCCTCAATCACCTGTTTGTAAGATGGTCTCAACCAACTGTTTGTAAGATGGTCTCAAACAACTGTTTGTAAGATGGCTCAATCACCTGTTTGTACGATGGCCTCAACCAACTGTTTGTAAGATGGCCTCAACCAACTGTTTGTAAGATGGCCTCAAACAACTGTTTGTAAGATGGTCTCAAACAACTGTTTGTAAGATGGCTCAATCACCTGTTTGTAAGATGGCTCAATCACCTGTTTGTACGATGGCCTCAACCAACTGTTTGTAAGATGGTCTCAAACAACTGTTTGTAAGATGGCTCAATCACCTGTTTGTAAGATGGCATCAACCAACTGTTTGTACGATGGCCTCAATCACCTGTTTGTAAGATGGCCTCAACCAACCGTTTGTAAGATGGCCTCAACCAACCGTTTGTAAGATGGCCTCAACCATCTGTTTGTAAGATGGCCTCAACCAACTGTTTGTAAGATGACCTCAACCAACTGTTTGTAAGATGGCATCAAACAACTGTTTGTAAGATGGTCTCAATCACCTGTTTGTAAGATGGTCTCAATCACCTGTTTGTAAGATGGCCTCAATCACCTGTTTGTAAGATGGCCTCAATCACCTGTTTGCAAGATGGCCTCAATCAACTGTTTGTAAGATGGCCTCAACCACCTGTTTGTAAGATGGCCTCAATCACCTGTTTGTAAGATGGCCTCAATCACCTGTTTGTAAGATGGTCTCAATCAACTGTTTGTATGATGTCCTCAAACACCTGTTTGTAAGATGGCCTCAATCACCTGTTTGTAAGATGGTCTCAATCACCTGTTTGTAAGATGGCCTCAATCACCTGTTTGTAAGATGGTCTCAACCAACTGTTTGTCAGAAGGCCTCAACCAACTGTTTGTAAGATGGCCTCAACCACCTGTTTGTAAGATGGTCTCAACCAACTGTTTGTAAGATGGCCTCAACCAACTGTTTGTAAGATGGCCTCAATCACCTGTTTGTAAGATGGTCTCAACCAACTGTTTGTAAGATGGCCTCAATCACCTGTTTGTAAGATGGTCTCAACCAACTGTTTGTAAGATGGCATCAACCAACTGTTTGTACGATGGCCTCAATCACCTGTTTGTAAGATGGTCTCAACCAACGGTTTGTAAGATGGCCTCAACCAACTGTTTGTAAGATGGCCTCAACCAACTGTTTGTAAGATGGGCTCAACCAACTGTTTGTAAGATGGCCTCAATCAACTGTTTGTAAGATGGCCTCAACCAACGGTTTGTAAGGTGGCATCAACCAACTGTTTGTAAGATGGCCTCAACCAACTGTTTGTAAGATGGCCTCAACCAACTGTTTGTAAGATGGGCTCAACCAACTGTTTGTAAGATGGCCTCAATCACCTGTTTGTAAGATGGTCTCAACCAACTGTTTGTAAGATGGGCTCAACCAACTGTTTGTAAGATGGCCTCAACCAACTGTTTGTAAGATGGCCTCAACCAACTGTTTGTTGTTATCTTGTAAGATGACTGTACAATCTCAAAATAATAATAACAACAAGTCAACAAATTTAGACTTCAAATGGAAGGACTGGTCCTGCTACCAGGAACTGAGATTGTGTAGTCGAACGCAAGCATAGAAATGAATACACATTTGTACTTCTGTACACACAAACACATCTATTCAATAACATCTGAATACATGATACTGAATATAAACACAATAAATATCAACATAAAATAAGAAGTGGAAACACATTTACCTTTACAAAAAAAAAGTCCAGGCGCCGAGTGTCCGGCTCTGACATTTCTCATGCGGGAGGGAGACAGCGTTGCCGGTTCTATACCGCGTAATATAAAACAACGTGGACTACATAAAATATTTCACATGTTTTAAATGAATTCTGACGAACCCCTGACCATATACACACAGTTAACCGGTAATTGTGCACACACAAGACAATAAAGCAACAAACCTGCACCAACACACAATGCAACAGAAGAGAGCCTTGGCAACATCGAGCTAAATTTAAAGACCGGCTAACCGGGAAAACCGCTGATTGGTACAGGTGACAACATTCTTCATGGTAGTAAGCGACTTCGCCAACATAGGCAGAATTCCACAGCGATCGAAGAATTTTGGTTTTGTAACCGCAAAACGTCGGTATGACAAAATCATGGATAAAATTGCAATGGGGTGTGGGACTTTCACGTTACATAGTGAAGGCGTTAGAGTAGAATTACAATGATGGCAAGTTTTAAGGTTGTATTAACAGCTTCTCACTGCCGTAAGTTGGCTATGTTGTCTCATTACCCCTCTTTTCCCACCACCGCCAACCGTCACAGTTGTTTAAGACGAGAAACCCTTAGTGGAGCAACGTTATGAACATCAGCATTTGCTCATAATCAGAACATGCAACCTAGGCCGTTACACAAAGGAATAGCCTACTAATTCTTATCTTCGAATATCCATGTCCTTTTCTGTGTTATCAATCTCTTCAGTTAATCTTCTCGACGCTGTGACCCCTCGAAACATCCATACGCATTGTGGGTACTTCAATCACGTAGTCCAACATCCTACCAATTTGGTATAAGAGCATGATTCAATATTTCCAACTCGATCATACATACGTCTTCTTAACGTCAGTATCATCCGTGAACTTCAATATATCAATAAGTTAATATTCTCAGATAATTAACCATCAAAGTCACTGAGATGCTTTTCATACAACCAACTCTTTCCAACATGTCTTCCAACGATCCTCTCTTGTTGAGACATCAACTCACTATCGATCATAGCCAACAGTAACCAACAGAAGATTAATAAAAACAAGGTAACATCGGACGATAAATGGCAACGTTGCACTAGGCCTCATGACTTGGGGCAATAAATAAATGATATTTCGCAGATCCTTTATGGGATATTCTACCGTGGCCTAGGAGGAAGGAATATTTTAAAATAACGGCGGTTAACAAGAAACTCCTTAGGTCCACAACACACAAAATGTTAGACTACCACACATTTGACTAATGAGGGTGACAGCGGAATATAGTTGAGCTTATTACATTACCTTCTTGTTTAATCATCCGTTCACTACATCAATACTTAAACCTTCATTTCACATCTACCCCATGTTGTTTTCCTACATAGACGGGGCCGCTTTTGGGTAAAACTTCGTTTTTAAGAAAACAAGAAGCTAATCGTATAATATTTCGGCATCAGGACTTTTTAAGATAATGTGACCCTGCTGAGTTCGAAAATGCCTGATGCCCACTCGAGAAATGGACCGGAAGTCCACAATTCAAGATGGCGTCCAAGATGGTGTATTTTTCCCGAAGTTTGCTACTTTGAGCTCGCGAGTAAAATCTATTCAACATTTGCGCCGTTTTTTCTTCGCATCTATGTAGAGGAGGCTGTTACATACTTTGATTATCCTGAAACTTGGAATTTTAACCCTGGAATCGTACCTGAAATTTGACCTATGGATTTTTTTAAAGTTATTTTTGTTTCGCTTTGATTACGGAAAAAGTACCCGATAAACGAATATTTGTGACTGTATAATACTTGTAGTCCCAAAATTCAGCATTACGTTGCGTAGTCGCTGATCCCGCTGCGTCAATTAGGAACTGCAGGAGGGCGTTGAAAGTGCTGCCGTGCGTGTGTGGCAGGCCTGGCGGCCCGGTACCTGATCGATGTGCACACGCACTGCCCAGAACTGCCTGCAGATGAGTTCTATCATGCTTCATATTGGACGCTATTTGGGACTTATAATTGACACTTGTGATGCAAAATGGTTAAACAGCAAATGCTGGTTGCTTTCTTGGAGAAAATTTCTGTTGTTGGCATGACATAACCAAGTCTCTCACGGAGATGCTTCCCTACATAGCATGCTATGACCACGGCAATTACGTCCGTCTATGGCCGTGTATATATCTGATATGAATGAATTGAGTCCAGATGTCAAGGACGCATTTTTGAAGGGAGATTTCGCTGTCTTGAGAAGCTCTAACAATTTTAGTCAAGTTAATCCAGACCAGGCAGAGGAATGGATAGTTGGAGTCTGCAAGGGTGAAGGGGGCATCGTAGGAATCCCTCAAAATACGTTCTCACTCCAGCGGTGGGATCTTTCCTTTCATTGGCGGAGTGAAATCTCGAAGTTAGTGTGTGAAATGTATGGCGTGCGCTCGGTGGCCACCTGCTGTGAACTGCTACCAGGGCGCCGGAAGAGAGACAACACTGATGAAAATTCTCTCCTGCGAGTAATGGAGGCCTGCGATCTGCTGAAACAGGATCAAGGCATCTGTAACATTGCCAACAAGAACCAAGCATCGAGAGAATTCGAATTCTCAATGCCAAGGCGGATGGACAGGCAGCAGTCCTGGACTTTGTCCGTAAGCAATTTCTCATGCAGGAGAAAGGACTGCCTGAATTAAGTTATTACGCCAAATTATCTAAGTGCAATGCACTTACCCTCTCAGATCTATGTAAGGTCAATGTCACAAAGGACACTGCGAGTGCTCTTCAGGAGGACAGAAAAATAATGCACCGTCTCCTTGTTGCATACGAGGGTGGACGAGAGGTTGAACTACGCCCCATTATGAAACACGAACTACTTCCGATTCTTATAACCCTCTGCGAAATGAATGGTGACCTCAGAAGTGCCAGTGATAAAAACACTCTCACTTCTCTCATTACTTCTGGAATTGACTGCCCCAGAACCATTCCCGTCGATAACGATACGTCTGTTTTGATTATTGATGGACAAGCACTGGTAGTTGCACTTTGAAAGCCTTCTAAGTCGCAGCCTACTTTCTGAGATTTCGCTAGCCGTTTCGCAAAGAGGTTACAGTACTTGGGAAAGCCCAACACAAGGGTTGATATCGTATTTGACCGCTACAGGCCTTTTTCAGTGAAATCATCAACCCGCAAGAAAAGAGCAAAAGGTAAAACGCCAATACAACGATAAATAGACAATGCTTTTGTGCCATTACCACCAGACTGAAAGGGCGTCTTGGCTTTGCCCAAGAATAAGGTAGACCTAGCCAATTTCTTGAGCAATGAACTAATGAAGTATCCTTTTGGTGATCTGGAAGTAGTCACCACAGGGGGCTTCAAAAATGAGCGACGAGTCGCATCTACACGCCCAGGCACTCCCGTGCAACACCTTGCCGCATCCCATGAGGAAGGGGACACGCGCGTCGTGCTCCACGCTACCCACACGGACTTCCCTGTCAAAGTGATAATGGCAAGAGACACTGACATAATCCTGCTGGCCGTGCATCATTTTGACAGAATGAAATGCTCAGAGGTGTGGGTGATACATACATTCCGGTCCACACCATTGCATCCACACTGACACCTATTCAAAGAGAAAACATTTTGGCGTTCCATGCGCTCACAGGGTGTGACGCCACCTCTAAGCCAGCCACTATCAGTAAAACAGCAGCATGGACTCATTACAGTCTCAAATGTGGTAATGTATTTCGTGCAAATGTACAAGGTAAGCACACATAACTTAAGTTTTCCTTGAACCCCATCGAAAATAACAGTATCTAAGCAGAATTTTTCTTGCATTTAGGTGCCACTAGAAACCTGTACTGCTGATGAAGGTAGGTATCTAATGTTTGGTCTTGTGGCTCAAGAAGGGCTTCCCCCGACCAATGAGTCTCTGAGGCTTCATATTTTAAGATGTCATTATCAAGTGAGTATTCAACGTACACAATACGCACAGTATTATTATTTGTGACTCATAGTAAATTAATTTGTCATGTTTCTCTGGCAGGCTTGTGTTTGGAAAAACGCTCATATGCCCGACCCTGTCTTACCCCAATCCACTGGAAACAGGATGGCAGTCTACGGATGGGAAGTTGACTGCTGTACTTATGACCTGAGAGCCAGTTCCAAAGAAATGCGATGATCTGATTACGTGCGGGTGTGAGACCGGATGCGCCACCGACATATGTGGTTGCAAAAAGAGGAAACTCTTATGCATAAAGACGTGTCGTTGCAAGGCCTCTTGCTGCAACAGACGTAAATTATAAACTATGCATGTAATATAAACGTGTGCAATAAAAGTATAATTTTGCTATGTACAACAACCTTGTTCTTCGCTTCAGCAGACAAACCTCCGCTCAACCTACAAATAAATCAACTTACAAGGGAAGTCTCTGAACTGGGGAATCGCGGATCCTGCTGAAACTTACCAAATATGTTGCTTGAGCCCAACTAGGCAGAACCATGAAGAAAAATCTTTCGGAAATTAACTCCTGCCCTCCGTAGACGGCAATAAGTACAACAATTTTGAACTGTGCGCGCTGGTCAAGCGCGGGTGTGCCTCACGCCTGATTGGTGGCTCAAAAGGTCATGCTCCAAACGACTGCCCTCCCGTACTCGCGCTCACAACCTGCGCTGCGGCGTGGACATTAATGCTGCATCTTTACAATATATTGCACGTCGTGCTTTATTATTAATCATGCAATGTAAGGTATCACAAATACATATCATTACAACACAGAGTAAACTGAACCAATAGTCAAACAAGTGAGTAAGTGACCAAGCTACTTCACATAGTTCTGACAACAGTGATGTTCGTGGTAATAATGTTGGAAACACAAACTGGTTTTACACCATCCACACCGTATGAAACACGGGCGAGTGCAAGTACTACATTGTATTGCACTGATATCGAAACAATATGGCACAGGGTGTTCAAACCCACCGGGATTGTCAGACAGGTACTGACTTCGGTACCATGCGTATTGCCACATTGAAGTAAAACGAGGGGACGACAATTGGTGATATGTCAGATTGTATTTCTCTGGGCCAAATTGATGTCAAAATTCAATAACCGAACGGTGTTCGAAAATCTACGGACAAAGCTTTTCCAGACCCTAAAGCCGTATACACCCAATGGTTGACAATAGGCTGTGGCTCCAGGAGGTATCATCATCAGTCGTATGCGCTCTTCACTTTATAACGATTTATGTCCAGAAAAGGAATCCAGAAGGAGTGCCGCGTTGCCGGACGGTAGATGCTGTTTGAAAACATTGTGAAACCAATCCTTCAATTGTGCGGATCCCATTTTGCCAGATTTTGTAGGAACAACGTAAATATTGTCATGTGCAAACATAGTTTCTTTCACCCTGTTTCCAAACACATCTTTTGGTTCTTTCAGAATTATGAAGAGAGGTCCTAGTAGCTTGCCGGCTGCTGTTATTGTAGGCATTATTGTATAGCTGTGCGTTGTGGCCCCCACTGATTGCACTTTGGAGCAAACCGTTTTCGACCCTTTTATAGCCAGTGTCCTACCCGAACACATCTCCAAATTGAACCCACTTTGATCACTATTACATACGTTCCCAGGGCCGAGAGAATCAAGAACCGATGTAACCTCTTCTACGAATATTTCTGCTGCTGACATAATATCCATTTCTCGATGGGCATTCTTTGATGTCGTCACAGTTGTTATTTTTCGCGAAATGATATTTAGCGATCTTTAAAGTGCTGCACCCAGGAATGGCTGGCTTTAAACCCCGTACATTTTACGTCCTGTGCAATTAGCATAGCCTATTGCTGAATTGTCACGTCATGTATTAATTGATTATTCTGACGGCCTATGTCAAATTGGGCTTTTACGACACATGTTATTCTCCTCAATTTGTCGCGGCGGGTGCCTCCCCTTTTCACTTGCTCTGCCCACAAATATAAATCTTTCTTGCTTTTTAAACGGTGAAACTTACTTTTTACCGAAGAAAAGGAAAGCGGACGCCTCTTACCGCTTTTCCAATAATCAACAGCATTTTGTTTGTATTCCATACCTACAGCTTCATCTGACACTTTCCTGGGTGAGCTATCGGTGGCAGCCCAAATATTATCTTCATCAGAGTTGTTGGTGTTACTGGTGTTACTGTCATCTGGTAGCTCATGTGTGGCGACAGTAAGAGTAGAATAGGAGTCCACGTTCGTAGTACTGTTTTCTATACAACCAGTTATGATACCTGTAAACATCAATTAGCACGACAAATAAACACACTTGTTACAAGAGACGAACGCCAGAAAGTCAGATAGGCACAAAACCATCAATAGCCTATAGCCTACCATACAAACTGTTCAACAGGTCCTGTTCTTGAATGCTGAGAGGCCTTTCCATACATTTTCCATATTTTTCCTCCAGACAACATATAACTTTTGCAATGTTAATATTCATCATGCAATGCATGGGACACTCTCCGTATACGGATATAAGCGATGCCGGGTCTGTCGCCTCTCATTCGGTGACTGCACGCCGTAGGCCGGGAAGCAACCTCTGACGCAGCCAATGAAGCTCATGCCACTGGCGCGCCAATTTAAACGTGTGAATCTTAATTTTTCATCTAGTACAAGGGGAAGTTAATTTCCGAAAGATTTCTCTTCACGGTTCTGCTTATTTGGGCTCACGCAACGTATCTGCAAAGTTCCAGCAGGATCTGCGATTCCCCGGTTCAGAGACTTCCCTTGTTAGTAATATTTCACTTTGCATGGATGCGGAACGTCCGCAGAGCGGCTGGCGGGGCGCCCCGACGCCGAATGAGCTTGCCACGCGGCTGCAGTTTCAACGCCCTAGAACTACAATAAATGTACCGTCCCAAAGTTTCGTTTACCGTGTACTTTTTCCGTAATCAAAGCAAAACAAACGTAACAAAAAAAAAAACCTAAGTCGGATTTCAGGTACGATTCCAGGGTTAAAATTCCAAGTTTTAGGATAATCAAAGTATGTAACAGGTAGCTGCATGCCTCCTCTACATGGCTGCAAAATTAAACGGCGCATATGTTGAATAGATTTTACTCGCGAGCTCAAAATAGCAAACTTCGGAAAAATGCCGCCTTCTTGGAAGCCATTTTGAATTGTGGACTTCCGGTCCATTTCTCGAGTGGGCATCAGGCATTTTCGAACTCAGCAGGGTCAACTTATCTTAAAAAGTCCTGATGCCCAAATGTTATACGATTTGCTTCTTGTATATCGTTTTTCAGAAAAGTGGCCCGGTCTAGCATCATACTTCAAGTACATCTTCCAAGTTCTCTCCGAACACGGTAATAAGAAAGACATCCTTCATACAGCATGAATATATCCATTTGACCATCACAATAGCTCAATAACATTCCATAATATGTCAGACCATGTAGCTCATATGAAGACTTCCACGTAAATTGTTTTTGTTGTTGTTGTTGTTTGAGTCTTCAGTCTTTTGACTGGTTCGATGCAAATCTCCATGCCTCCCTGTCCTGAGCTAATCGTTTCATCTCTACATAGCTACCACACCTTACATCCGAGGCAATCTGTTTAACATATTTTAACCTTGGTCTACCCCTACAGTTCTCGACCCTTCCTTCCATACCCAAGCTTGCTATTCGTTGGTGTCTTAGTGTGTGTCCTACCAACCTATCTCTTCTCTTCATTAGCAGTCGCCAGAACTATCTCTCCTCTCCCACTCGTCTTAATACCTCTTCGTTTGTAACCCTATCTACCCATCTGATCTTCATCATTCTCCTGTAACACCACATTTCAAACGCTTCAATTCTGCTCTTTTCAGCTGTACCAATAGTCCAAGTTTCACTTCCATAGAGTGCGACACTCCAGACAAAGGTTTTCAAAAATGTCTTCCTAATACCAAAATCTATATTCGATGTCAACAGATTCCTTTTCTGTAGAAATGCTTTCCTTGCCTGAGCCAACCTACTTTTTATACCCTCTTTGCTTCGTCCATCACTGGTTATTTTGCTTCAATTCATATTAAAATAGCAGGTGTTTTGACATTTTGCAAGTATTGGGTGCTTTCTTAGATGTTGACAAAGCACAAAACAAATATCCGAGTAAGCCCAGGCTAACTAGCCACCACGGGTACTCGGAGCAAAGCTCCTTCACATCCTTCCCGTACGCATAATTTTTTTTTCATCCCGAGCCTAGCCACTGTATGTATTTCTGAGCCTCTTATTGGCTGTTATGTCATGCCATTCTCCTGGTTCCGAATCGAAACGGTAGATAGTAGCAGGGGTCACATCCGATCAAACATGGAGGAAGGTTATCGAGTGAGATGTGGATAATATTCGATGTTGAATTGCATTATTAGCGTGAAACAGGCATGAAACTTGCTTTAGATCAAGTTTAAAACAACCCACGCAGCAAATGAATGCATTCCAATCAACTTTTAAGGTCTAAGTGAAATCATTCGACATGACCTATGATAATATACTTCATTTGCGAGCGCAGATGTGCACAATTGGCATCGTGTGAGCTTGGTGACTTTGTGTCCCGGTTTCAAGACTGTACTAGGGCAGATTTTTTTACTTCTTTTGAATTATTTTATTATATCCTCCCTACCTTTCACAGAATGTTTTATGCCTTGTTTTATTGAAATTATCTGTATGGGTGATTGAAATAATAAACATTGTTCGGCGGAATTCTTCCATATTCTCACTTGAAATTATATTCCTCTGCTTGCTGTTCAACGCGGCTAGCGGTCATGGCAGTCTCCCCAGAGTCCGGGTTCGATTCCCAGCTCTGCCGAGAAATTTCAATTCTGGTGTGAGGGCGTGCGGGTAGCCTACCCCACCCCTTCCCCTCGTTCCGCTAAATATTCTCGTCCTAACTGCTCTGCCCACTTCAATGTTCCGAAAATCACAATCATCCCAATACTTATAGCACACGTTTTTAAGTGTGGAGATAATAATATGATCTACACGAGATAATTCACATTCAAAATAGCAATAACAGTTTTTTTTAATAATACCAAAGTGGGAAATTGTGAATTCCGGAACTCTGAAATGAGCAATCACAGCATTTAGGACATGACCTCATCAATAATTTACATGTTTACATTTCTTTCAGTTGCAATTGGAGCATATTGCATTGACAAGAATTAGGCTACTATAAGGTCTGCAGCATATTATTACTCAATTTAAAAAAAAATGGTCCCTTCCAATTAACCACTGTAGGCCCAATTATAACCGATTAGTTCCGAGATTAAACTAGAAAGTAAAAGTACAGGGAAGGGAGAATATTCATATCTTAAAATGCTTGATGCTGTTCGCAATAACAGGAAAATTTTAAGAGAGAATACTAAGGAAATAGGTGGTGTAACCTGATCCTCATCACACTAAAATTGTTAGTGTAATTAATGCCAAATTCATTAGTTTCAGAAAAATAATTGGATATCACAAAATGTATATACAGTAGTTCATTTGATATTCCCTTTAAAATATATCCAGTCCACCAATTTTGAAGGGTGAAATACAGTAAGTACATGTAGGCCTACATAAACAAATTTCATGGCACACTAATACAGTAAATTCTATGACATGCTGTGAAGGGGAAAGGAGAAATAGGACTTTCAATGAAAAACAAGAAACACACTCAATACTGGTAGAAATCATCGTTTTATTTAAAAAGTTTGTCAACGAAGAAAAAATAACAGAGAGAGAAAATCAAACTTAGCAAAAATACAGTAATCAAATCTGGTCCTTTTAAAAGTATGTGTTGAGGCATGTTCTTCTTTCTTGCCAAGGTATAACGGTAGGCTACAGCACATGATAATGGACCTATTACCTCCTTGACGCCATGGCTGACACCGATGAACCGCAAATTCCTACAACACATGCAAGTTTGTATGTTGAAACAGTTAACTTAATAAATGTGTAATGCTTGAAATGGAGAACTTGAATTTGCTGTTATGTGTATGTTTGCACCTACTATAACTATATTTTAAAAGAATCTCTTATTGTAGAATCATTGTGTTTTTGATATTAATTTTAGGGCTTTTGATAACATATTCATTTAGCCCCATATATTTGGAAGTGTATAGGATTTATATGATAATCTCTGTTATTGTGGTATCTGTAGTAGTGTGTAGGCTATACTTTCTGTAATTCAGATGAGGACTGGAAAGGTGGCAGCCATAGTTAGGGACATTTATTTTTAAGAATTTTTAATAATATGTACTAAAATGAAATTGAAATACCAACAGGAACAGTTACAAATTCCCTGTCTACTCAGCCAAGATATTCTGCAGATCTCTCCTGTGGGCCTCAACATTATTTTATTTTATTCCTTTCCTGATGGAAATCCGGTAGTACCTTATTTCAACTCCTGGGGCACCTCCCCATGCCTGTCCCTTATAAAGCTACACACACTACTACAGTCATCGCATTATCGGAGCAATTCTACCCACACCCAACTGCATGGGGCTGATGACCAAGATGTCCCAAGCCCATAAAATGAATTAACAGCAGACAAAATCAAGTCATTATGCTATTTTGTGTTGTGTTGGATTCTGACACATGTATGCGTTTGACAGAGTGCCATTTAAGCTCATGAATAGGAATGAATGAATACGACTACCCTACTTGTTTCACGACAGCCTAGAATAAATACACACGAGACACGACAATAGAGCACTTTAGAACAGTAACGAGAGCGAACTTTCAGTGGAGATGTTAGCAACCATGTGAATACAAACAATTTATGACCAGAACGTAAAACTATGCCAGCGCTCAGAGCATGTTAAAACAATTGGGATCAGTTCAGTCGTTTGCAAACGACTTGTTTATGTTACGGTGAGTAGTCGTTGAATTCATTCGACTGTTTTCTAAAAGCAGTCAAACAAGTCGATGGTTTTAACTTTTGTCAGTCGACTGCTGATGCCCATCTCTACAAACCAATTGACAACCAGAATCAATTTGAGCGTACACACCCTCCGACTTGCTAAAATGCTATTAATATTGGATCCCAATATAAAATATTTTCTGATTTAATTTTCCTGGAAAATCTATTCTATGTTTGCATCGATCATTACCATCACGCTATGGGGAGAATTTCATAATAATTTTCTTGTAATTCATTTATCACGCGGTAGAATAAATGAATGAAATTCAATCATAAAATAAATAGAACTCTAAGCCATAATTGGTAAGCCCATGTTCAAGTTGTGTAATAATTCAAGAATGCACCCAATTCTCATTAAAAGTGTATAGACTGTGTTAAGGAGTTCCAATGAAATGACATACATATATATTTGGACAACTGGACGTAGGCTATTTCATTGAAAGAATCTACGAACAAGAAACTGTATAAAACTATAGGCACCTACAGCCGTCAAGCTGTCCTCACAGTACCCGCTGGAGATTTACATCACCACTCTATCTGTACGGTACCTCGAGATAAGCCTAAGTGCGCCAACTGTGAGGAAACACATAAACTCTTCCATCCCTGCCCTCATGTCTTTGCCACTAACTCCCACACAGCACGCCACTGCTCTGACACAGTTGTTAGGCCTGCTACAACAACTCTCAGCCATAACCCTGTAAACTACAGCTAAACCAAACCCAGAACCCCCTAATACACTTCATTTGCAGAGCAATAAAATCCATAAAACAACTCCGCAACGAGCTTCACAAAACCTAAATTATAAACGAAAAGACTACTCCACAAACACCAAAATCAGTAAACCTCCCTCATTTCAGCCACACTACACCTTAAACAGACATAGAAAGCATAGTCATGACCCCTTCATGGAGTAGGCTATTGTCTAAACACGATCATGTCTCCTTCAACTTTACTGAAGACTTCATTAAATTCTATTAAAAATTCATAAACTCATTCCACAAATCTTAAAATCAGTATACATCCCTCATTTCAGTTACTCTATTCAATAAACAAACATAGAAGGCGTAGCCATGACCCCTTCATGGAGTAGGCTATTGTCTAAATCTGACCACGCATACTACAACCTTACTCTAATTCAAAATTACAGTCAAATGATCCAACTGACTGGGAGGCTTGCCTGGGATGATAGGCCAGAAAACCGGGAGTTCAAGCATAACCTAAATATTGAATGCTTAACATTTCCAATAACTTGGACAACTGGATTTAGGCTATTTCATTGAAAGAATCAACGAACTGTATAAAACTATAGGCACCTACAGGTATACTTAACTTATTAATTAAAGCTCTACAATAAACATACAGCACAATGAATTGTAGCATGAAGTTATCCTGAAGAAGTCGTTTGATTAGAACGACTACTTAAATTCGAATGATTCCATTCGCTTGGAATTAGTCGTTTGCCAACGACTTGTTTCATTCCAATGATTTCCAACGATTGCTTTGGGATCAGTTGTTTACAACGACTACTTCAATTCGACTGATTCCATTCGCTTGGAATTAGTCGTTTGCCAACGACTTGTTTCATTCCAATGATTTCCAACGATTGCTTTGGGATCAGTCGTTTACAACGACTACTTCAATTCGAATGATTCCATTCGCTTGGAATTAGTCGTTTGCCAACAACTTGTTTCATTCCAATGATTTCCAACGATTGTTTTGAGATCAGTCGTTTGCAAACGACTTGTTTATGATACGGTGAGTAGTCGTTGAATTCATTCGACTGTTTTTTAAAAGCAGTTGTTTTAACTATCGACTAATTCGACTGTTTTCAGTCGACCGCTGCCCATCTCTACACACAACTAATTTTCTACACCAGCCGCTACTGAGCACGATCTGTGACTGGCTTAGACATTAGCATCCTACGTGTTGAAAAATATTGTAAGTAACGTGTAGGAATAAAATACTACCTATAGGTATGTCAACCATTACATTGGCATATAATAAATGAATTATATTTATCTTGTATCTATCTATCCCACGATATAACATAATACAAGGTGAAGAGTCCTTTAGAACAAATTGTTTACTGTGATACTGGAAGAAACAATACAACACAGTGGTAATAGTTCTAGCCTGCACCTATTTGTTAATAAAATTTCATGTGATTTCACTCAGATCTCTGTTGTAGTGGCTTATTATATGTGCACCTTGTAACTTAATAGTACATTATGCAACGAGCCTATAATGACAATAATTAAGACACAAGTTTTATAATTTCCATACGAGTGTCTTAATTACAATTATAGATGAGTTGCATACGACTGTTTATGTTCGACGATAATTATAACTATTTTATGTTCGAACATAAATATTCATAAATATCTGTCGAGATTTCACCAGTTTTATATACTGAACAGAGCGCATGAGATGCAGAGAATACCTCGTATTTGACCATGGCCTCCTGGAATACCTCACTATGACACTCGCCACGCAGTGAAATTTAAAATAGGGGGCCATGGAAGTGAGCGCAGGTACGATGCTATCCTCACCTAATTGGTCACACAACTGTTTCTTGAGCTCTGATTGGTGGGAGAAACTGTATCATAATGAAAACTTGTACTATAATGAGCCTCATTATACAGTTTTCTGACATAATATTTACATTTCGCCAGTGTCGAACATAAACATATTAATCAATCTTCTTTACACTGTTTTATGAGTTAACACCACATCAAAACTGATGAGGATTTATTTTAGTTGGACACAGAAGCTTATTTATTAATGTACTAGACATCTATGATTGATGAAGATTGCCTCTCTCACCTTTCAGAAAATAACTAAAATTTTAATTCTGCGATTAATGTAACTAATCCACGTGTGTTTCTATTACACAACAATTAAGGGTAACTCCAGCATATCTTCTAGATTTTTGATGTGTCTGGTGAGTGGTTTTGTTACTGCTTCTGCAGGTATCACCCTTCTGAAAGATGTCTCATCGTTTCTAATTCTATTCTTAATCCTCTGCCAGAGGAGAAATAGTTTTGCAACGCATGAATACAGTGCTGTAGCTGCTGAATTTTCTAAAAATAATTATGGAATGATGGGAAGAAAAATAAACATAGCCTATTCTAAAATAACATACGCATAAAATGAAACCATTCTGATGAACTTAATATGCTTCAAATTCAGAGTACAAATGCGTTCACCATTTGGTGCTTAGTTCATTTGTATATTTGGGCCAAAATGTAGACCTCTGAAATAAATTTTAATGTTGGACTTTGCTCCACAGAACAAGAGCACACAGCCACCCATAGGACCAGTGTGTGTTAAGATTTTAGAACCTGTAATTACAGTTCTACATCAGTAATGGCATTACTACACATTCGACCAACTGAATACTTGCCACTTCACCAGTAACTAACATGTGCAAGAACTGATCTCCTCAAGAACTTGAGTACACATATGCAATAGGCTCATGATACTGTATGTATCTCTGCAAGATGTATCAAGTTGAAAACATTACGGTAACATAGACTCTTACCTGGTCTTTCTCAGGAGAGTAGGCCAAATTGCCACATTCATCTGCTATTTCGAGAACAGCAATTTACGATTTGTTTGTTCACAGAATTTGGTAGGCCTACCTGTGGAATAAATAATAGTGAAAGTTAATTAATATGTCAAGTAGAATATCACCTGTACACTGCGTCTAATATCAATTCAAAACTAGGCTACCGGTACGATATATTTTTCACAGGCACTACAGAAACAAGTTTTCACTTAAACTCATAAAATAAGCGTACTTACTTGGCGTAGCAGAAGAAGAACTGTTCACTTCTCATTACCAAGAAGACGATTTGATGAAAGAAAGATGAGAAAGAACACAACATTAGCTTATTATAAAATATTAATATACGGGCAATATTGTTTACACCAAACACGACATAAACAGAGCGTCCATGTTGGTCAATGCCGCCAACCCAGTAGAAATAATGTTTATTTAATGATAAGTGACGTAATTATCGTCGGTGAGCAAGATAATTGCAAGGAAATGTCAATTAGGAATTATGTGTATATTTATTGACTAAATATAGGGATATATTTGCAATTCAATTAAAACGTGTATCATGCATATGTTGGCAAGACGATATACAGCGCTTAATCCGCTCCTTACGTCTGGCCGCGCTACTACACCGATGGTACCAAATAATCCCTATCTGGTTGACACCCCCTGTTTCCGACTAACAGAATAGCCAGAGTTACCAAGGTAAATAGAACCGGTTATATCGGCTCAATGACCTCAAACGACTGTCCAGTTGAAATTTTCCTTTCTCTAGATTTATGCCCTTTACCACAAATCTACACCAGTTCACCGATCTGAACCAAATATTACGTACTTACCATTCGAAAACTTGCAGGTAGCTCTGTCTACTTGAAATTCGACAGCCCTCTTCATTCCCTAGATTTAGGCCGTTTGGCACACGAACAAAATATCGAACAGTGCTGTGGCGAAAACTGGCACTGTTGCACCCTCGGGAACTTGAGTCAGCCGAAGGTTTCAGATGTGCTCCTATTTTCCTACGACGCTATGCAGCAAAAGACGATTGCTCCCTACTTTCCTTACAGCCAATGAGATACAGGCAGTGTCTTTTATTTCACTTACTCCTATTTCTAATCAATTTTTACAATTACATGTTCATTATTATCATTATAATTACGGGAAAATGACCTGGAATATTTTACTATTTATCACCAGGCCGCGGGGTCTTAGTACGTAAACAGTGCTATCAGATTAGTATCGCACGGAGTTGAGATGAAGCACGCCCTATAATCAGTCCATTTATCCACGGTACGTCACATGTGTTCATAGGGACACCCGGGTGCCCTATAGTACGGTGCGTTCTAACTTCATTGCACACGTGGTCTGCTATCGCTATCACAAAAGACTGCCTCAAGCGTTACTTTCAAAATACTATTTTATATTAGTTTGTGTCACTTCAGTAGTAGTATTCATTATCATCCATAAACAAATAAATAAACCCACCGGGAGAATCCGGGTACTGCTACTAGTCTTATATATATGGACGAATGACCTTGAGGTATACACTGGCTAACAACTTGACAGGGATTTGACTTTTCGAATAATTAATCGATCGGCCGCCATCTTGAAAGATCTGTGGGTTAGTAGCTGCCACTAATTTATCTCTTTCCTCATTTACCTTTAACACTTAAGCCTCACATCACGAATAGTTCAATGAAAACAAGGATTTCACCGTTCACGCATGACGTGATACAAACATTCAAGGTGTTATAATCCTCTGAACTATTGGTTGCATTGACTTGACTCTAGTTTCGTTCGATTTATCGTACATAAATTCCCCTGATGATTTGATAACTCTGTGTACATGCTCATGCTGAGCAACCAAAACACAACATGCAATGTCCACATAGCCTATTACCAACCGAATGCTTGTCGTGCTTGTCGTCCTTGAAGGCGACGCCCGTCACGTTGCAGCCTGCGATGACGGGGCCTGACGGACCGTCGGTGAGCGCCACAATAGCAGCACGATGTTTGATCATTTCCCGCCACACGTCCTGGATCTCTTTCAGGGACACGGGATCGTCCCTGAGCCTCGTGGCCGCAGTGATGGTCTCGTCCCGCAAGAAGAACTCACTCATGTGGCTCACCACGTCCTCAGCAAGATCCTCCGTCACATCCTGGATCCAGAACGAGGGTACCAGCCCGTCCGACATCGCTCTCCGACCCTGGAACCGGCGCCACACGGATGGAAAGGGCACTTCGGTAGGTCTGGTCCATCGCACTGTAGCCATCTGCGAATATCGTACAGTCATGTTGAGAACACACAGAGTGCATACATCATACAGTCATGTTGAGTGCAAACAGAGTGTAGGCATCATACAGTCATGTTGAGTACACACAGAGTGTAGACATCACACAGTCATGTTGAGTGCACACAGAGTGGATACATCATACAGTCATGTTGAGTGCACACAGAGTGTAGGCATCATACAGTCATGTTGAGTACACACAGAGTGTAGGCACCACACAGTCATGTTGAGTGCACACAGAGTGTAGACATCAAACAGTCATGTTGAGTACACACAGAGTGTAGGCATCATACAGTCATGTTGAGTGCACACAGAGTGCATAAATCATACAGTCATGTTGAGTGCACACAGAGTGTAGGCATCATAGAGTCATGTTGAAAGCACACAGAGTGCAGACATCATACAGACATGTTGAGTGCACACAAAGTGTAGACATCATACAGTCATGTTGAGTGCACACAGAGTTTAGGCATCATACAGTCATGTTGAGTGCACAAAGAGTGTAGGCATCATACAATCATGTTGAGTACACACAGAGTGCAGACATCATACAGTCATATTGAGTACACAGAGAGTGTAGACATCATACAGTCATGTTGAGTACACACAGAGTGTAGACATCATACAGTCATGTTGAGTACACACAGAGTATAGACACCGCACAGTTATGTTCAGTACACACAGAGTATAGACATCATACAGTCATATTGAGTACACACAGAGTGTAGACATTATACAGTCATATTGAGTACACACAGAGTGTAGACATCATACAGTCATGTTGGGTACACACAGAGTGTAGACATCATACAGTCATATTGAGTACACACAGAGTGTAGACATCATACAGTCATATTGAGTACACACAGAGTGTAGACATCATACAGTCATGTTGAGTACACACAGAGTGTAGACATCAGACAGTCATGTTGAGTACACACAGAGTGTAGACATCATACAGTCATGTTGAGTATACACAGAGTGTAGACATCATACAGTCATATTGAGTGCACACAGAATGTAGACATCATACAGTCATATTGAGTACACACAGAGTGTAGACATCATACAGTCATGTTGAGTACACACGGAGTATAGACACCACACAGTCATATTGAGTACACGTGGAGTGTAGACATCATACAGTCATGTTGAGTACACACAGAGTGTAGACATCATACAGTCATATTGAGTACACACAGAGTGTAGACATCATACAGTCATATTGAGTGCACACAGAGTGTAGACATCATACAGTCATGTTGAGAACACACAGAGTATAGACACCACACTGTCATATTGAGTACACATAGAGTGTAGACATCATACAGTCATGTTGAGTGCACACAGAGTGTAGACATCATACAGTCATGTTGAGTACACACAGAGTGTAGACATCATACAGACATGTTGAGTACACACAGAGTATAGACATCATACAGTCATGTTGAGTACACACAGAGTGTTGACACCATACAGTCATGTTGAGTACACACAGAGTGTAGACATCATACAGTCATGTTGAGTACACACAGAGTGTAGACATCATACATTCATGTTGAGTACACACAGAGTGCAGACAACATACAGTAATGTTGAGTGCACACAGAGTGTAGACATCATACATTCATGTTGAGTACACACAGAGTGTAGACATCATACAGTAATGTTGAGTACACACAGAGTGTAGACATCATACAGTCATATTGAGTACACACAGAGTGTAGACATCATACAGTCATATTGAGTGCACACAGAGTGTAGACATCATACAGTCATATTGAGTACACACAGAGTGTAGACATCATACAGTCATGTTGAGTGCACACAGAGTGTAGACATCATACAATCATGTTGAGTGCACACAGATGTGTAGACATCATACAGTCATGTTGAGTGCACACAGAGTGTAGACATCATACAGTCATATTGAGTACACACAGAGTGTAGACATCATACAGTCATGTTGAGTGTACACAGAGTGTAGACATCATACAGTCATATTGAGTACACACAGAGTGTATACATCATACAGTCATATTGAGTACACACAGAGTGTAGACATCATACAGTCATGTTGAGTACACGCAGAGTGTAGACATCATACAGTCATATTGAGTACACACAGAGTGTATACATCATACAGTCATATTGAGTACACACAGAGTGTAGACATCATACAGTCATGATGAGTACACACGGAGTATAGACACCACACAGTCATATTGAGTACACATGGAGTGTAGACATCATACAGTCATGTTGAGTACACACAGAGTGTAGACATCATACAGTCATGTTGAGTACACACAGAGTGTAGACATCATACAGTCATGTTGAGTACACACAGAGTGTAGACATCATACATTCATGTTGAGTACACACGGAGTATAGACACCACACAGTCATATTGAGTACACATGGAGTGTAGACATCATACAGTCATGTTGAGTACACACAGAGTGTAGACATCATACAGTCATGTTGAGTGCACACAGAGTGTAGACATCATACAATCATGTTGAGTGCACACAGATGTGTAGACATCATACAGTCATGTTGAGTACTCACAGAGTGTAGACATCATACAGTCATGTTGAGTACACACAGAGTGTAGACATCATACAGTCATGTTGAGTGCACACAGAGTGTAGACATCATACAATCATGTTGAGTGCACACAGATGTGTAGACATCATACAGTCATGTTGAGTACACACAGAGTGTAGACATCATACAGTCATGTTGAGTGCACACAGAGTGTAGACATCATACAATCATGTTGAGTACACACAGAGTGTAGACATCATACAGTCATGTTGAGTACACACAGAGTGTAGACATCATACAGTCATATTGAGTACACACAGAGTGTTGACATCATACAGTCATATTGAGTACACACAGAGTGTATACATCATACAGTCATATTGAGTACACACAGAGTGTATACATCATACAGTCATATTGAGTACACACAGAGTGTATACATCATACAGTCATATTGAGTACACACAGAGTGTAGACATCATACAGTCATGTTGAGTACACACAGAGTGTAGACATCATACAGTCATATTGAGTACACACAGAGTGTAGACATCATACAGTCATGTTGAGTGCACACAGAGTGTAGACATCATACAGTCATGTTGAGTGCACACAGAGTGTAGACATCATACAGTCATGTTGAGTACACACAGAGTGTAGACATCATACAGTCATGTTGAGTACACACAGAGTGTAGGCATCATACAGTCATGTTGAGTGCACACAGAGTGTAGACATCATACAGTCATATTGAGTACACACAGAGTGTATACATCATACAGTCACATTTAGTACACACAGAGTGTATACATCATACAGTCATATTGAGTACACACAGAGTGTAGACATCATACAGTCATGTTGAGTACACACAGAGTGTAGACATCATACGATCATGTTGAGTGCACACAGAGTGCAGACATCATACAATCATGTTGAGTGCACACAGAGTGTAGACATCATACAGTCATATTGAGTACACACAGAGTGTATACATCATACAGTCATATTGAGTACACACAGAGTGTAGACATCATACAGTCTTGTTGAGTACACACAGAGTGTAGACATCATACAGTCATATTGAGTACACACAGAGTGTAGACATCATACAGTCATGTTGAGTGCACACAGAGTGTAGATATCATACAATCATGTTGAGTGCACACAGAGTGTAGACAGCATACAGTCATATTGAGTACACACAGAGTGTAGACATCATACAGTCATATTGAGTACACACAGAGTGTAGACATCATACAATCATGTTGAGTGCACACAGAGTGTAGACATCATACAATCATGTTGAGTACACACAGAGTGTAGACATCATACAGTCATGTTGAGTACACACAGAGTGTAGACATCATACAGTCATGTTGAGTGCACACAGAGTGTAGACATCATACAATCATGTTGAGTGCACACAGAGTGTAGACATCATACAATCATGTTGAGTACACACAGAGTGTAGACATCATACAGTCATGTTGAGTGCACACAGAGTGTAGACATCATACAATCATGTTGAGTACACACAGAGTGCAGACAACATACAGTAATGTTGAGTGCACACAGAGTGTAGACATCATACAGTCATGTTGAGTGCACACAGAGTGTAGACAACATACAGTAATGTTGAGTGCACACAGAGTGTAGACAACATACAGTAATGTTGAGTACACACAGAGTGTAGACATCATACAGTCATGTTGAGTACACACAGAGTGCAGACAACATACAGTAATGTTGAGTACACACAGAGTGCAGACAACATACAGTAATGTTGAGTACACACAGAGTGCAGACAACATACAATAATGTTGAGTACACACAGAGTGTAGACATCATACAGTCATGTTGAGTACACACAGAGTGTAGACATCATACAGTCATGTTGAGTACACACAGAGTGCAGACAACATACAGTAATGTTGAGTGCACACAGAGTGTAGACAACATACAGTAATGTTGAGTGCACACAGAGTGTATACATCATACAATCATGTTGAGTACACACAGAGTGCAGACAACATACAGTAATGTTGAGTGCACACAGAGTGTAGACATCATACAATCATGTTGAGTACACACAGAGTGTAGACATCATACAGTCATGTTGAGTGCACACAGAGTGTAGACATCATACAATCATGTTGAGTGCACACAGATGTGTAGACATCATACAATCATGTTGAGTACACACAGAGTGCAGACAACATACAGTAATGTTGAGTAGACACAGAGTGCAGACAACATACAGTAATGTTGAGTGCACACAGAGTGTAGACATCATACAATCATGTTGAGTACACACAGAGTGCAGACAACATACAGTAATGTTGAGTGCACACAGAGTGTAGACATCATACAGTAATGTTGAGTAGACACAGAGTGCAGACAACATACAGTAATGTTGAGTGCACACAGAGTGTAGACATCATACAGTCATATTGAGTACACACAGAGTGTATACATCATACAGTAATGTTCTGTGCACACAGAGTGTAAACATCATACAGTCATATTGAGTACACACAGAGTGTATACATCATACAGTAATGTTGAGTGCACACAGAGTGTAGACATCATACAGTCATATTGAGTACACACAGAGTGTATACATCATACAGTAATGTTGAGTGCACACAGAGTGTAGGCATCATACAGTCATGTTGAGTACACACAGAGTGCAGACAACATACAGTAATGTTGAGTGCACACAGAGTGTAGACATCATACAGTCATATTGAGTACACACAGAGTGTATACATCATACAGTCATGTTGAGTACACACAGAGTGTAGACATCAGACAGTCATGTTGAGTGCACACAGAGTGTAGACATCATACAGTCATATTGAGTACACACAGAGTGTATACATCATACAGTCATGTTGAGTACACACAGAGTGTATACATCATACAGTCATGTTGAGTGCACACAGAGTGTAGACATCATACAGTCATGTTGAGTACACACAGAGTGCAGACATCATACAGTCATATCGAGTGCACACAGAGTGTAGAGAACAATCAGTCTTGTTGAGTACACGCAGAGTGTAGACATCATACAGTCATGTTGAGTACACGCAGAGTGTAGACACCAGTAGTTGACCAATGTGGACTCCGGAGCATGCCCTTATATCGTTATATCAAGGCCATCCACTTTCTCCAACCCGCACCTGCGGTGCGCCGGAGGCTCCACCCTAGGTCAGGGAGTGGAATGGGCGAGGGGAGTGGGTTGAGGGGGGGAGTGGATTTAACGTTACAGACAGTTAGGAACAGGGCTCCGAGTGAATGCCGAAGTTATACGTTTTACTTCGCGTCACCACATGGTAGCTTTACGATTGGTTACGAAGTGAGAAGCTTATTAACCTCTCTGTTTCAAAATAAATCATATGATTGTGCCAGAGCTTATCTATATTTACGACACTTTTTAAATGTAAAATACTGTGGTGTAATATTCAACATATCCTATTCTCAGAATATATTACATTGAAGTTCTTTCATTTTCTGTTCATTGCACGTCGGCCTGTCTTGGGGTATGATTCCTGCTTCGGGTGCGAGAGGTATCCGGGTTCAAACCCCGGAAATGCCCAGCATTTTTACTTTTGTTTTATCTCTTGAAAAGATTCAGAAAGTGTATAAAAGAACCTTAGGAACGTTCTTTTTTTCGTGCTAGACTTGTATAATACCGGTAATATAAATACATAGTTTGAGGTCAAACGCTTCTTTTTTCTTTCTTCAGTTTACCCTCCAGGTTGGCTTTTCCTTCGGACTTAGGTTGGTTCGTTCCTCAGTTTAGGGGCTGTGACAACGCGGTCATGTAGCCCCGTGTATTTTGGTGGGTGTAGAATCTGTCTGATAACCGGTGTTAATTGTGATGTCTGTATTAGTGTGTGTTATCCGTTTTTAATTGAAGTAAGGACTGCAGACATTGATTTCTTTCAAGTAGTTCCTACTTTTGCCGCCAAACGCCACCATCAACAACTACTAGTTCAGAACTTGGTTACTAGATGCTACCACAGTCGGCTCCTGGCAACGAACGTTGGGACCTAAGGGCGTTATCCAAATTATTTAACCTATAATTTGGCTTCACACAGGTTTAATTACTGGAAGGTTCTTTAAGATGCCATAAATCTATGACATGTACTTCACTTCCCCTCCGAAGGAAGGCATACTGTGGGATTTTTAACGCTCTTCATAAATTCGACTGCTTCGGCCGGGATTGAACCCGCGATCTTGGGCATAGAAGAACAGCATGTACCAACTACGTCACCAAGGCCGCTTCCCTCCCTTGGACTCAGCGAGGGATCCCACCATAACCACAGCCAGGGCAGTGTCCTGGAGCTAGAAACACCTGGTAGGGGGATACCACTGGGGTGGTGGGGCCACCCTCCCAATCTTCCCCTCACTTTCCATCCCTCGTGAGGCCTCTGTTCACTTTGCAGGTGAGGCTGCCAGGGCGAGGTGCTGGTCCCACCTCCCCAGTTTTATCCCCCGTTCAGGTGTTTCAAGCTCCAGGACACAGCCCTGGCGGCGGTAAAGGTGGGATCACCCGCAGAGTCCGAGGGAAAAGCCACCCTGGAGGGTCAAGCGACTAAAAAAAAAAGCATTTGACCTCAAACTATGTATTTATATTACTGGCATACAGTAAGTACAAGTCTCGCACGAAAAAAAACGTTCCTAAGGTTCTTTTATACACTTTTTGAATATTTTCAAGAGATAAAACAAAAGTAAAAATGCTGGGCATTTCCGGGGTTTGAACCTGAGACCTCTAGCACTCGAAGAAGGAATCATACAGGCCGACGCGCATTGAGCAGAAAGTGGAAGTACTTCAATGTAATGTATTCTGAGAATACGAAAAAAGCAAGGAAGCTTGTAGTTTAACGTGACCGTTAATCTTGAGATCATGAGCCACGGGACCTCCTTTTAACGTGATCATCATAGACGTGACGCATGTTATGTTCATCCTGCCGAAAGAGGACAATCACGTTTGCATTGTCACGAATTAGCTGTTTTGGAATTCGTGAATAGGTTTGACATAGATAGAAACAGTCAATATGTTTGTGGCGTCCCATGCTGAAATAGGCTTGAATGATAGCCTGCCGTTCCGTTGACACATCATCAAAAATCATGAGCGAATTGGAGCGAACATTATCCGGAGAGATGACATCTTTGTGCGCGGGGAATGTAAAGTAGCTCATGTTATTTTTGCGAAGACCTGACTTGACCTGTTCCAAGAACACATATAGAGGTTGATAGAGCGACTTAGCAAAAATGTAAATATTTTGAAAGCGCACTCCGTGTAACGAGGTGATTAGAGTAAGCAAAAGATTTGTTTTTCCACATCCTGATGGTCCGGCGATGAAACAGCGAATGGATGATGGGAGGAGCGAGCCGTGACGTTGTTCGGACGTTGTTGAGAAGAGGTTGGAAACCAAATCTCCCACTGGAAGTGAATGTTGTTGCTTAATAATCTGCATATTGACTAAACGTGAAAAGGAGAGAGGTGGTCTCTATATACACACATCAAAAAAAGTTTTGCATCACCTCGGTTCCAAGAGTTCCGGAACCTTTAAATACAAAGGGAATAGAGATCAACACAAACAACATTTCAGCTCGTTTTATTGCTCATGAGACCCACACATTGCATGTTGTACCATCATACAGCTAGACTTTCAGCATTTGTGGTTCAGATTGCAGTACACACCACTACCTCTAATACCCAGTAGCACGTCCTCTTGCATTTGATGCATGCCTGTATTCGCCGTGGCATACTATCCACAAGTTCATCAAGACACTGTTGGTCCAAATTGTCCCACTCCTCAACGACAATTCGGCGTAAATCTCTCAGAGTGGTTGGTGGGTCAAGACGTCCATAAACAGCCCTTTTCAACATATCCCAGGCATGTTCGATAGGGTTCATGTCTGGCGAACATGCTGGCCACTGTAGTCGAGCGATGTCGTTATCTTGAAGGAACGCATTCACAAGATGTGCACGATGAGGTCGAGAATTGTCGTCCATGAAGACAAATGCCTCTCCAATATTCTGCCGATATGGGTGCACTATGGGTCGGAGGATGTCATTCAGGTATCGTAAAGCCGTTTCGGAGCCTTCCATGACCACCAGTGGCGTACGTCGGCCCCACATAATGCCACCCCAAAACATCAGGGAACCACCACCTTGCTGCACTCGCTGGACAGTGTGTCTAAGACGTTCAGCCTGACCAGGGTGCCTCCAAACACGTCTCCGACGATTGTCTGGTTGAAGGCATATGCGACACTCATCGGTGAAGAGAACGTGATGCCAATTCTGTGGGGTCCATTCAGCATGTTGTTGGGCCCATCTGTACCGCGCTGCATGGTGTCGGGGTTGCAAAGCTGGACCTCGCCATGGACGTCGGGAGTGAAGTTGCGCATCATGCAGCCTATTGCGCACAGTTTGAGTTGAAACACGACGTCCTGTGGCTGAACGAAACGCATTATTCAACATGGTGGCATTGCTGCCAGGGTTCCTCCGAGCGGCAATCCGTAAGTAGCGGTCATCCACTACAGTAGTAGCCCTTGGGCGGCCTGAGTGAGGCCTGTCATCGACAGTTCCTGTATCTCTGTACCTCCTCCATGTCCGAACAACATCGCTTTGGTTCACTCTGAGACGCCTGGAAACTTCCCTTGTTGAGAGCCCTTCTTGACACAAAGTAACAATGCGGACGCGATCGAACTGCGGTATTGACCTTCTAGGCATGGTAGAACTACAGACAACATGAGCAGCGTACCTTCGTCCTGGTGGAATGACTGGAACTGATCGGCTGTCGTACCCCCTCCGTCTAATAGGCCCTGCTCATGCATGGTTGTTTACATCTTTGAGCAGTTTTAGTGACATCTATGTACAGTCAAAGGGACTGTATCTTTGATACAATATACACAGTCAACGTCTATATGCCGGAGATCTGGGAACCGAGGTGATGCAAAACTTTTTTTGATGTGTGTACATGAAGCAAGTGGCTGTTTCAGACCTAGTGTAACCCTGGATGCCTTTGGAAGACAAAGAAAACAAATGCGCCATCTGTCTCAATAAACGATCCAAAACATGACACAGATCCGGCTAATAAACGATATGTTGATGCCAATGCATTATCGCGTACAAAGGATAACGATTACGACTTTAATGGAAAGCGATTAACCGATATAAAAGAACCTATATTAGCTTCGGACGCATGTTCAAAAAAGTATGTAGATTTTTAGCCTACTTTTCACATTTTGCAAAAATGAGGAAAAAGTAGACTTATGAGATCGATCCGGGAAAATGTGTGTCTGTCTGTCTGTCCTTCTGTCTGTCTGTCCGTCTGGCTGTGTGTGTGTCCCCCACTATCAACTCCTAAACGGCTGCAGCAATCAAAACCAAATTTAGTATGAGTAAAGATGTGCACCGGAATAGCTCACGTCCATATTTGAAAATGATGTCAGTGCTACCAACTGCTGAAAAAACGCACTAGAAATTTGAGCTCCATGTTGGATATCTTGCAAGGTATGCATGGGGGAGCTATTCCAAAATTGGCACACATGTAGATAATACTACTTCAGTTTAATTTACAGGAGGCCAACCATAACAGTGTTGCCAAAATAATTTTAAGCCTTCTGATAAGTCCAATGTTTAAATGCATATAACTTCTACACTATCAATTGTATTTCAACCAAATTTTGTATGTAATATCTGTACATAAACAGATATGACTGAGCGTATTCTTAAGAGCCACCAGGGCTGCCAACCGTTAATAATTGCTCTCTCTATTTTTTTTTAATTCAAATACCAATATATCAGAAAGTATGCAAGCCAACAGCTTTAAACTATGCACACGTATATTCTGACATTTTAGATTAATTTGGAGTAACTTATATACGTCAGTTCTACCAACATGATTATAAGCCTGCTGATAGTACCAATTTTTAAATACATGTAACTTCTATACTTTCAGTTGGATTTCAACCAAATTTCGTATGTGATATGTGTACCATAACAGATATGTCTATAAGTATTGTTAAGAGCAATCAGGGCTGCCAACTGTTAATAAATGCTGTCTATATTCTTTTTACCCTAATATCAATATATCAGAATGTATGCAAGCCAACAGCTCTATACTTTGCACACGTATAGCACCTGACATTCTAGATTAATTGGAGTAATTAATACAAGGCAGTGCTGCCAACATGATTCTATGCCTGCTGATATGTCCAATTTTAAAATACATGTAACTTCTATACTAACAAATGGATTTCATCCAAAATTGGCACAACAAGATATCATAATAATTCAGATTATTTCTGACCAGCACACGCATGGTATTGTTGGCAACATGCTTTTACGCGTGCTGATAGATCCAGTGTCTAACTGCATGTAACGTCCATTGGACTTCAACCAAATTTTGTATTATGTACCTTAAGAGGTGGAACTAAGAATATATTCAGTCACCAGGGCTGCCAACTGTAGTGCTCTATTAGGCTACATTATACCATGTATATTTTTTTGAACTAATTAGATATTTCGATATTACCAACTTAATTTCGTCATTATTCTAGATAGGTTCATATACTGTAGAATAATAATTGGCATGAAAAGTAGGCTGTATAGTTCTTCACGGAACTTCTTGTTATCGCTTACGATGTGTCAAAGGAGAATATGATGCCCAGAATAAACGTATCATGAGCGTTGCAGACCCTGGTTGGTTGGTTGGTTCCTTAGTTTAGGGGCTGCGACAACGCGGTCATGTAGCCCCGTGTACTTTGGGTGTGTGTAGAATTTGTCTGATAACCGGTGTTAATTGTGATGACTGTATTAGTGTGTGTATCTGTTTTTTTAATTCAAGTAGGGACTGCAACTTTGAATTTTCAAATAGTTCCTACTTTTGCCGCCAAACGCCACCGTCAACGACTACTAGGCCTAGTTCAGAACTAGCTACTAGACGCCACCGCAGTCGGCTCTTGGCAACGAACGTAGCAACCTAAGAGCGTTGTTTACATTCTTAACCTATCCAATTTAGTTTCACACAGGTGTAATTAGTGGAAAGATCTTTAACATGCCATAAATCTATGACATGGGACCGCCGGCTTTACTTCCCCTCCGAAGGAAGGCATACTGAGGGATTTTTAACCCTGTGGACAATCAAGATGTGTGCACCAAAGCCTACATGTTAGCCAATGATGTGGTGTTAGCAGAAGCAAAATACTATGACGTACACCAACATCGAATAACTCAGCTGGCTCTTCCAACAAACGACACGGAGGCTGCTATAAAGGACTATGTGGATAACAAGGTGAAAGAGCTACTCCGTATTGTACCTACCCTAAGTGTAAATGGTTATACAGCGAATAATGCACGCCTTGTGCATGTAGCCGATCCTGAGGACGATCAAGATGTTTGTACGAAAAGGTTTTTGACCACTGAAATGGAAAAGGTGTGGGAAATTAAGGAGAACGCACTACATATGAAGCGAAGACGAATAGCTGAAGTTGCTGATCCTGTGCAACCTCATGATGTGACGACTAAGCGATTTTTGGAACAACGATTATCGCTTTTTATTAAATCAATACCCTCCATATTTGCTGCACATTGTGAACCGGTTAAAGACCCCCCAATGAACTCACCTACACACTACGTTCAGGTTATAGCAATTATCGTTTACTGTATGATGGTGCCATTCGTGTTATCGAGTATACGCCGGATTTTACACATTTAGAGCTACTATTAAACGTTAGTGTTATATCATCATCACACATCGATCTGGCGGAGAAAGCCGAGGACAAATTATCCTTTCAACTGAAACTGTCGTCTGAAGAAAAAAGATGGGGAAAACAATTAACGATTTTCCACTGTATATAGAACTTGAATATACCGCCACCATCGCTTAAATAATTGCACATTCTCTTCCCAAGGAGCGTTAGTTGTGATCCATACTTTACAGCGTGAGGTTGTCTCGTTCCTTGCTCGCGATGGTAAAACAAAGATATGTGGGGAAGGAGAAGAAGAAGACATTGAGAAAGGGAGGCTTTAAAGCAATTCTTCATGCGACGCGTCAAGCTTCGCGTGGAGAAAAAAAATAGCGATTTGAGCATTAAAAAGCCCTCCAAGCAGGACGATTGCATGCGAATCCCAAAAGTAAACTACGTTTTAGAAAACGTGCGCGTGTTATTCCTGTACCGAAACGTGGGGGATTTTTACCCGCACTATTCGCTGGACTAGCAGCTTTGGGTTCACTTCTTGGTGGAGCAAGTGCGGTAGCACGAACGGTGAAAGCTGTCGAGGGGGCGAAGCAACAGTTGAAGGAAAGTGAAAGACATAATAAAACTATGGAAGCCATTGCACTGCGCGGTAAAGGTGTGAACATGAAGCTGGCACCCTACTGGAAAGGACTAGGCATTTACAAGTCGCCAAAAAACGTTTAATAGATGCACTGCTACGGCGAGCTATGACGCATGAGGAAGTTATTAGATATGCAAAACGGTTGAAGATATCACACTTTCGAGGTGTTTTTATGCGTAATCAATTACCTACTCGACCATGGAACCGTGAAAGTGCAGTTGTTAATTTGGATGAGAGTCATGGACCAGGAACACATTATGTGGCCTACATAAAACAAGGATCCACTGTGTGGTACTTTGACAGTTTTGGAAACCTTCCTCCTCCGACAGAGCTTGTTCGCTATTTTGGAAGCAGTGCAACAATAAACTATAATGTGAAACGAGTACAAAATTTTAACACTCAACACTGTGGTCGCCTCTGTCTGACCTTTCTATATAAGACCCAGCACATGAGGTAATGCGAGCAGTATAATGGCAGAAAGTAGAACGTTTACAGTGCACGGACAAGGAGCTGAAGTATCTGTTGACTTTTATCCTCCGATTGAATTGGGGCAACGACCCTACGTGCTGGGACTTGTTTCGATTGAAGGTTATAATAGAATCTACAACGTACATGAAGGCGTCAACGATAAGTTCTACTACGATGACTATGAGTTAACTCTACCGTCTGGCAGCTAAACTGTAGATGATATTTACGATCACATCTACACAACTCTCATCAAAGAATTTACTCTAAAAGCATTTCTTGACGGGACATAAAAGTTTGAACTCATAGCCAACAACGTGACACATCGTTGTAGTATTCTTTCTTCTTTTAGGATTGATTTTAAGTCACAACCAGACTCAATTGGTACATTGCTAGGTTTTTCAGCACGAGTGTTAGAACCAAACGTCTTGCACAAGTCTGACCAACCAGAAAAAATTATTGAAGACCATCACGTATCTGTCACGTGTAACATTATCACCGACGTTTACACCAATCAGGAACCATCGCATTCGCTCTACGATTTTATTGTCACTTCACCCAGTGGCTATATCATCCGTGAAAACCCGTCAGTGGTGCTCTATCATCCTGTGAGTGTAACCAATATTAGGAACATTACCTTAAGACTGGTGAATAGAAACCAACAACTCAGCCAGTGAGACCGCCATACACCTGTAACCTACAAATTGTATCTGAAGTCAGCATGAAACAAGTGTATAAAGCGCAAACACCATGAAGGGTAGGTGTTAGTTGTTCTCAACGCGTGTACAGGTTAACACGTGTCAACAAGCAGATCTTATAACAACTGGGTTATACCTTACACCATGAATTCGCTCCTCGACGTGACAAACCCAGTCGAAGTACAGGAGGGTATCGTAAGAATTGAACACCATTCCTACCAACCGTATACTCAAGGACTATATAATAATGATGAGATTCGTATTACCATTAATCAACAAGATATCTACAACCTACCACATGAAAGTTACATCCAGATTGATGGTCAACTCACCAAATCAGATGATACCATCCCGACAACGTCAACGTTGACCAATAATGCTCTTGCCTTTCTGTTTTCCGAGGTTCGCTACGTGATCAATGGAGTCGAAGTGGATACTACAAGAAATGTTGGCATAGCAAGCGCTATGAAAATTTATCCCTCGTATGGAACTGAAGAAAGTAAAGCTTTCTATATGGCGGTTGGTGTCCCGACTCGACCAACAACTGGATGATCAACACTGATGGTTCATTTACCGGTCATTTACCTTTAAAATTAATACTAGGCTTTGCAGAGGACCATAAGCGCATCGTTGTGAACGCAAAACAGGATCTGATTCAGGTCCGAGATAGGAGTGATTATAATGTTCTGAAGGGTGCTGATGGAGCCGCAATAGAATCAAAAATTATATATTGCAACGAATTCTATGGAAAGTACCGCACGTTACTCTATCTGATCAGAAAAAGTTGAGTCTGCTCAAGATTGTGGAAAAGGATACAGCTTTACCCATACAATTTAGAAGTTGGGAGCTGCATGAATATCCAGTATTACCACTCACTGATACACATACATGGTCTATAAAAACCTCACGGTACACAGAGCGACCTCTCTACGTCATTGTTGGATTTCAAACGGATCGCAAGTATCAACAGAATAAAGATGCATCACAATTTGATCACATCCAATTGCGAAATATACGACTCTTCCTGAACGGTGTTACCTTCCCCTATGAAGGAATGGATTTAAACTTTACCAAGAACAAATACTGTATGGTAGACTCTATGGCATGTTTGCAAATTTTCAGTCATCCTATTATCAGAAAGAAGCATGTCCGGTATTATCACCACAAGACTTTAAGGCCAAGGCACCTCTGGTTGTGATGGACTGTTCGTATTTGGAGGAGTCGATGAAGGAAACAACTATTGATATCAGACTAGAATTTGAAACATCTGCAGTTATTCCAGAAAACACAACAGCCTATTGCCTAATTGTTCACGAGGCACAGGTGTATTATCAGCCGCTGTCCAACATGGTGACCAGAGTATAAATAGCATGTATGCCTGCATTCCCCTGCTCAGTCATGGAAAGCTACGATGAAGTCAACACCACCTCCCCAAGGGGGGTAACAGACTGTGTATGTGAAAGTGACTCGCATAATGAAGATGAGGATTCGAGGTTTATCATCTATCGTTCTCTAGTGAGTGAAGCTATTACCGCCTATCACAAGACTCATACTGTGCAGAGAATTCCACCACATCTGGTTTCCTATTTACCAGATGGATTTATGTCAACGTTTGGCATTCACGACAGGGGGTACAAGATGCTCTGCTCAAAAAAGAAGAAAAATGATGTCGTCAAAACTTCATGTCATGATGGAGAGCGGGCTGATGGGTTAAACTGTAAATGTGATCGTTGCTCAACAAGTCGAGACGCTGATGCGGTATTTAAAATTTATCGCAGCCTGATAAGTTCAGCTATCACCGCTTACCATAAAGCAGAATTGCTTCATAAAATGCCGCAGCATCTGATCCCCTATTTACCAGCTGGATTTCTGTCCACGTACGGTGCTCACGATATTGATTTCAACTGGGATAAGCTACCATTCCACCTCCGTATGTCAGCGGATGTTGCAGCCTGTCGCAGCTGCCGTAGACATTTCATGCATCGAGGAGATTCTAACACTGATTGGGTTGGCCCAAATCCTATGATAAAAAATTGTAAACAATGTTCAGATCTCTTTACAAATAAAGTAGTGTAATTTATTTCATTGTTTTTTATTTTTAGTTAAACCTATTCCTTTTTTGTTTTATTTTTACCCCTTTAACTAGTTGGACTATAGGTAAACATTGCTTAGTTGGCAGAAGCCTGCGGTGAAGAAAGGGGTGTGTGAGTGTCAGCAAGCAGTAACCATGTCTAGAACACTGATTGTTGATATTCAAGGCTTCAAAGTCAACGGAAACAAGTTTGTTTTCAAAGAGGTTGCAATTATAGATTGTACAAACATGTTGGCACCAAGAGTAAGTGCTTTCACTTTTGAGCCACCATTTCCATTGCACATGCAGTCGGACGAAGATAGAAAACAAACAGAGCGGCTGCATCGTAATTTAGGATTAAACTGGAATCAAGGAGACATTCCTTATCATTATCTATAATTTGTTTTAAAACCCTACTTCTTCAGTGCCAACCATGTTTTTGTAAAGGGAGGTGGAAAAGGAATGGTTACGTCACTATGTTTCACCATCTTGCCAACTCATTGATCTTCACGAGATGGGATGTCCTGCACTACCCACCTTGTACGAGCCTGGTGAACGTGTACAAAAAAGACACTCTTACATGTGACAAAACTCTTTGATTTGCTAAGTCGCAATGCATGTCGGTACGTGGAAGACGAGTGTAAAAACATGATGTATGAATGTAGACAGCCACAGTGAGATAGTGGCTTATGTGTAGTACAGACGTGTGTGTAGAATGGCTACCATTGAAAGTTTAAATTCTAACCCTATTGAACGGGAAATTGTAAAGTTTTTTTCTTGTAAGAAAAAACTGCATAATTTTACAGAAGAAGAATTAAATGCTCTACCCAAGGCGTTCTTGTTTTATGTCGCGTCAAATGCAGTGTAGGAGATAGGGTTAGTGCGAGGGGATAGTGTGCCTAGTCATTGGACCCAAGATCCTGTACTGTGCGAACTTCAACCAAAATGCCATCGGTTCACAATTGTAGAACGTGTCAGTTAATCAAACTGTATAATGGTCATGTAAAGACTATTTCCTCATTCCACGGATGTGAGGGCAAGAAAGAAGCAACGCCCGCAACATCAGAGAAAGAACAAAAGTGTACGCCGGACTTGTACTGGTCATGGTCTCGTTGACAAAGTAATAGATCTTCTACCTTTTGAGTTACACCTGCCTGATTATCAATACTGTCTACCTGGTACTAATTTAGATGTTCGACTGACACGTGGTGATCCTGGAATTAATGTTCTGGACGCAGCCTGCAAGCAGCATGATCTAGCGAACAGAGCGTCTAAACGTGAGAACAACATTTCTGAACTAAGACGTGTTGCCGATCATATTCTTTTGAGAAAAGCAATGGAACGTGTATCATCACCTTCAGCATCTGCTGCGGAAAAATGGCAGCTCTTGTCGTTGCAGGAGCAATGAAGGGGAAGCTCACAATCAGTGGGGGACAATTACAAAAACCAAAAATAAAAAATAAATAGGATGTATCATGTTTATAACTAAAATAAATAAATTAATACAAAACAAAAGCGGTCTTATTTTTTCTCTTTGACTAATGATTTTGTTGTACGCGGGGGGCAGTTGACTAAGATGAGTTGAGTTCGAGGTCGGTTACATCCGGCTGCAATGACTGTGAATACACCTTGGAGCGAATTAACTTTGTTTAGCTTTCAAAGGGAGAATAACTTTTTCATGGACAGTTTTTTAACTAGTTAAACAGAACGAGTTCATGCGCAAGCAGTCGACCAAGACAAGTTGAATTCGAGGTCGCTTATATCTGGCTACAATGACCGTGAATACACCTTGGAGCAGATTAACCTTCTTTTGCTTTGACATGTAGAAAAACCTTTTCATGATCAGCTTTTTAACCAGTCAAATAAAACAGTTGAATATTGGTTTTAACTGATTAAAATGACCATGGACTCTGTTTAGGAATGGAGTGGCATTGTCTTAACCAGTTCACATAATGCAGTTTATAGTTATTATTTGATGTATTCATCAAGATAGCGCAATCTTGTTTAAAATAATATGTCTAGACAGTTTCTTTATTGGTATAGAGTTCGAGGTTGGTTATATCAGAGAGATGTGACCACGAACATGTGGAGTTACCTTGTTTTGCTTTCAAGGGTAGAGTGACCTTAGCTTGTTTGTCCCTCAAGTGTAGAGTGACCACACCTTAACCAGATTTCTTAAAAATTTCAAAAAAATATATAAATTGATGTGTCTAGACAAGTACAGTTGAAGGTCGGTTATATCCGGTAAACGTGACCATGAACACGGCTTTGTTGAGTAACCCTGTTTCACCTTTAAGAGGTGAGCAACCTCACCTTGTTCAGTTAGTTTACCCTACTACCTTCACTTCTAATTCCCTACCCCCCGAACGCGAATTCTGGCTTACACAATTGTAATTGGTCTCCTACTATTGATGCCTTTATTTCTAATATCATTGGTGCGCTACTACCAGCACTGTTCATCTCCTTCAAGAGTAAGAATAGTATCGTGTGCACAACTGTGTGACTGCGCATGCGTGATTAAATGTAATTGGTCCCTCCACTTTTACACTTACCCTACTCCACATTGTGTGTTGCGGGTAGAGCTCCCTTTACCCCTCACCTCTAATTTCAGTATATTTACAGGTGTAAGTTATACACAGAACCATATTCGTACTAATTTTCGTCTGGAGTGAACATCTCTGTACAAGGTGAGATAACATATCTTGTTTCTTATAAACATTCGCTGGTTTATAGGTGATTACCAAATCTATAGAACATTGCTTTTCATTCATAGTTAAAAACAAATAGACGCTCTTCAACAGCTTAAAAAGCTTGGTGTTCAGGCTGGGCTTGAAACGAGGCGTTTAAAGGATTTGCCGGTGAACCAAAACCGTTTCCAGTGGACAACTTGCAGAAGATTAAAACACGTTTTGGGCCTAGAATCATCTGCCAATGCCAAGATTTTATGGTGTTTCTACCCAGAAGATTTGCTTGCATATCAAACGAGGCATTGGCAGCTTTAAATTCAAGCAATCTTATAATGAAGTATTTAGGCATACAGAACAATGCTTGTCTACTTAATTTTGAAGAAGAAATAGTTTGAGTGTTTTGTGTTAGAATTTATGTAGCTTATTGAAGAACATTCTAACTTTTATTTCATTCACAATTTTTAAGTAGGATTGATGTAAATAATTAACTCTTAATATTCTTTACCATGGCACCGCTTCTTTGGGAAGATGTTCGTTCCTGTTTTCAAACACGACTGTGCAGTGGGCGAATATATAATACTGACAAAATTCTAAATCCTAAATTGTTTTTGCAGTTTTGTTTACCAATAGTTTTAATTAAATTTTGAAGTTTTTTATTCGCTTTACAGCTTTAAAAGTAAACACTGAATTAGCCTGCACCTTTGTTTTTCTAAAGAAGGATGGTGAAGAAAGACGTGAAACGATATATTTAGCTACAAAAATGAGACCTTTTTATCGAACTGATAACAGGGAAACCTGGTATAACCTACATGTAATTGATGCATTGGTAGCCAAGTTTGACGCTTTTCTTGAGGGCGAGAGCGGAAAATCGCTCGAAATCATTCCATTCTTTACAGGTAAATGTTTGCTGCTTTGACCCTATACATTCAGGTTCTTTATACTTTTCGCTTCCACTTTCTGTTCAACGTAAAAAGGCTGTTCTCAATATCCAAAATGAAGATAACTATTGTTTTATATGGTGCATTGCTGCTTTTTAGCTCCTGCTAATCATAGTGTTGTTCGAACATCCTCGTACAAGGTGATGTTTAACAAGTTGCTTTCCACTCTTAACTTTTCAAACATTACATTTCCTATGGAACTAACCTATATTGCTAGATTTGAACTGCTTGACCCAGACTTTTTTATCTATGGTCTTGATAAGACTACCATTATTGGACCACTTTATTGCACGCAACAGCATAAGGTGCACCATATTAATTTATTATATATTTCCAACCAGCAAACTAACCACTATTGTTTAATTAAAACCTCTCCAGACTAGTTGGGAGCCAATTTTCAACTCATCATTCATCAAAATTTGTTTGTGAGCGGTGTTTGCAGTACTTTTCAACTCAGTCTAAGCTAGATAGTAAGCCTCCGTGGCTTAGGCGGCAGCACGCCGGCCTCTCACCGCCGGATCCGTGGTTCAAATCCCGGTCACTCCACGTGAGATCTGTGCTGGACAAAACGGAGGCAGACAGGTTTTTCTCCGGGTACTCCGGTTTTCCCTGTCAAAATTTCATTCCAGCAACACTCTCCACTATCATTTCATTTCATCTGTCATTCATTTAATCATTGCCCGGAGGAGTGCGTCAGGCCTCGGCAGCCGGCACAGTTCATATCCTCGCCGCTAGATGGGGGCTCCATTCATTCCATTCCTGACCCGGTCGGAGACTGGAAGCAGGCTGTGGATTTTTTTCTAAGCTAGATAGTCATTTCTTAGATTGTGCTACTCATCCGGCTGTAAAAATTACATTTCTAAAACCAGAAGATGCCAAAATGTTGTTTACAAACTTTTATCGCATGGATCCGGTTGCCTATACTGTGTAGGCGGACATAGAAACATTAACTGTTCCCATTCAGCGCTGTCGACCAAATCCGTCTTCATCCTATACAGATACTATTCAGAGGCATACTCCATTTTCAGCTGCATTTCAGGTAGTGTGTGCATATGATTCAAGTCAATCCTATTTTAAATTGTTTCGTGGACCTGACTGCATTCAATGGCTGTTAAGAGAATTGAATCTTCTAGCCGAACATGTTCAACGTCTTCTTCAGGATCCTAATCCTATACAAATGAGTCTAGACGATATAATACGCCATGATAATACACATACTTGTCATATTTGTATAAAGCCTATTTTGCCTGATAATCTTAAGGTACGTGACCACTGTCAAGGCATCTATAGAGGACCAGCACATAACTCATGTAATATGACCTTTCGTGCAGCAATGCATATACCTGTATTTACTCATGAATTATCAAACTATGATTCACACTTTATTATTCGTGAGTTTGCTAATTTAGACAAGGAACATTTTTCATTTATTCCTCAAAATCATGAACGGTTTCTTTCTTTCTTTCTTTCTTTCTCTATGCATAGCCATGGTATTACAATTCGGTTTCTCGATTCATTTCGATTGATGTCCTTTTCGTTAGACGCATTAGTAAAGGGAATTTCACCTGATGAATTGCATTATACACGCAAACATTTTGCCGACGATGCCAAATTTAAACGATGCATCCGAAAGGAATTCTTTCCATACGACCATGTCAATAATTGGTCTTCCTTGGATGAGACACAGTTACCGCCAAAGGCTGCGTTTTTAGCACGTTGCATAGTAATTGTATTAACGATACCGATTACATACACGCCAGCATTGTGTGGAATACGTTTGGATTTACATCTCTTGGTCAATATGCCGACCTATATCTCACAGTAGACACATTGTTGTTTAGAGATATTTTTGAAAAATTCCGTCGCATGTGTCTGAATATTTACAAGCTAGACCCGTGTCACTATTTCCCAGCACCAGGCTTATCTTGGGACGCCATGTTACTATATACAGGTATCAAGTTGGATTTGCTTACAGACATTGACAAACTCTTATTTTTTGAAAAGGGTAATTGAGGCGGATTTTTTTTCTCTTGTAAATAGACATGTACGTGCAAACAATCCTTATATGTTAACGTATAATTCACAACAGGCGGTCTCCTATTTAACACACTAAGATGTGAATAATTTATATAATTTATATGGATATGCTATAAAGATTTTGCATGGCTCAGTGAAGAGGAAATTGCACGCTTTGACGTGCACACGGCTGCTCAGCAGGAAAATTGCGGTTATGTTTTGGAGGTTGATTTACAGTACCCCACACATATACACGATGAGCATGCAAATTTACCGTTTTGTGTAGAGCGTATGATTCCTCCTAACTCTAGCTCAAAACATGCTAAACTAATGGGAACACTCTTTCATAAAACAAGATATATAATTCACATCCAAGTGCTTTTGCAATTTCTAACGTATTTCTCGTATTGAGCAAAATCCGTCGTATTATATCATTTGCTCAAAGGCCTTCGTTGAAGCCTTACATGGACCTTAACACCTATCATCGGCAACGTGCTACGCAGCCTTTCGAGGTTAATTTTTTCAAGTTAATGGATAATGCAGCGTATGGTAAAACGTTTTAAAATGTACGCAAACACCGGTTGATCCATTTAGTTAATTCATGGGTGGGTAGGTACGGCGCTCGAAAATATGTTGCTATGTCAAATTTTAAATATATGAAAATTATTACCGATGAGTTAGCTACTATTGAATTAGGTAAGGTTGAAATTCTGTACAATAAGCCAATATACATAGGAATGTCTATATTATAGTTTTCAATATTAACAATGTATAACTTTCATTATGGGTTTGCTCGCCGCTATTTTGGAGATGTTCAGCTTGTTTACATGGACACGGAGAGTTTTGTTTTTGGGTTATGTCTACAGATGTTTATCAAGTAATGCGTGACCATCCTGAACAATTTGACACTTCCTCCTTTCCTGCTGACAACACATTTGGTTTGTTACCTCAAAACAACAAGGTTACGGGGCTAATGAAAGACGAATGTGGTGTTGACCTTATGATATAATTTTTAGGGCTTGCTCCAAAAATGTATTGTTATACTTGTGATAGTTCAAGGAATGTCAGCCGAGCAAAAGGTGTTCGCTCCAGTGTTATTAGAACGTTATGTATGGCTCGGTATCGTGAGGCTTTATATAGTTCCAATGAACAGTATACGAAACAGGCACGAATAACTTCCCATTCTCATGAAGTGTTTCTCGTTGAACAGATAAGACGTTCCTTGCTTGCGTTCGACGATAAACGCTAATGGGTTAATGATAAACTCTAAAGCCTGCCATGGGGACATTATGCACTTGATGTATAAATTGTTTAACAATGTTTCATAAATTAATTATTTCTTTTATACAAGCGCAAAGTTTGTAAAACTCTTAAAACTGTAATATCTGTTGAACAATAAACTGTAAATAATGAGTGTATGTATGTCTACCCTTATTATTCCCGTTCTTCACCTATAAACTGCATATAATATATATTTTTCTTTATATCAAATATTTTCATATTTATATGTAATTCTAATATATAATGAAATAAATGATATATTTGTTAATTTAATTTAGATGTTGTTTTTGTTTCCCTTATATCCTAAATATCCTTAATTTAAACCTCTTTTGCTAAAGCATGGTTATTTGATAATTCACATACATTTCAGTATTATAAATAATATTTACTCACCTATTTGCTAGTGGTTGCAGTACCTCACTGGGATGGAACAGCATCTCATAGTAAATTGTGGGCCCCTATTTCTACTGCAGGTTAATGCTAAGGATATATCTTTTTTAGGTGTTTAGCACTTTTCCCCCCTTACAAATCTATATTCACTGTTTAAGGGGTCAAATGACCTATCAAGGTAAAATAATATTTGATTACATATTTTTGAGCTATAACACATAATTTTAGGGATCATAGTTTCCCAGGTATCAATTTTTCACTTTTGGGGTAGCTTTCACACCTCAACTATTTTTGTTAGAAACAAAAGACCCTAGGTTAATTTTTTTTAATTTTTAGGTGTTTAAAACCTATTTTCCCCGTAAAATCTACATTCACTGTTTAAGGGGTAAAATGACATATCAAAGTGAAGAAATATTTGATTTCCTATTTGTTGAGCTATAATTTTAGTGATCTTATTTTCCAAGGTATCAATTTTTCAATTTTGGGGTAGTTTTCACCCCTCATCTATTTTTTAAGAAAAACAAAAGATCTTAGGTTAATTTACAATTTTTGGGTGTTTGAAAGCTATTTTTCCTGTAAAATCCATATTTAATGTTTCAAGGGTGAAATGACCTATCAAAGTGAAGGAGTATTTGATTAGCTATTTTTTGAGCTATAACACATAATTATGGGGTTCTTAGTTTCCAAGGAATCGATTTTTCAATTTTGAGGTAGTTTTCACCCCTCAACTATTTTTTGTTACAAACAAAATATATTTGGTTAATTTATAATTAATAGGTATCTAAAACCTATTTTTGCTATAAAATCCATATTTACTGCTTTCAGGGGTCAAATGACCTATCAAGGTGAAGGAGTATTTTATTAGCTATTTTTTGAGCTATAACACATAATTTTGGGGTTCTCAGTTTACAAGGTATCGATTTTTCAATTTTGGGGTAGTTTCACCCCCCTCAACTATTATTTGTCAGAAACAAAAGATTTTAGGTTAATTTATAATTTTTACGTGTCCAAAACCTATTTCCCCTGTAAAATCTATATTCACTGTTGTAGGGGTGAAAAGACCTATCTAGATGAAGGAGTATTTGATTAGCTATGTTTTGAGCTATAACACATAATTTTGGGGTTCTTGGTTTCCAAGGTAGCAATTTTTCAATTTTGGGGTAGTTTTCAACCCTCAACTATTTTTTGTTAGAAACAAAAGATCTTAGGTTAATTTAGAATTTTTAGGTGTCTAAAACCTACTTTCCCTGTACAATCATATTTACTTTTTCAGGGGTGAAATGACATATCAAGGTGAAGGAGTATATAATTAGCTATTTTTTTGAGCTATAACACATAATTTTGGGGTTCTTAGTTTCCAAGGTATCGATTTTTCAATTTTGGGGTAGTTTTCACCCCTCAACTATTATTTGTTAGAAACAAAAGATTTTAGGTTAATTTATAATTTCTAGGTGTCTAAAACCTATTTCCCCTGTAAAATCTATATTCACAATTGTAGGGGTGAAATGACCCATCTAGGTGAAGGAGTATTTGATTAGCTAGGTTTTGAGCTATAACATATAATTTTGGGGTTCTTAGTTACCAAGGTACCGATTTTTAAAATTTTAGGGTAGTTTTACCCTCAAAATATTTTTTGTTAGAAACAAAATATTTTAGGTAAATTTATAATTTTTAGGTGTTAAAAATATATTTTCCCCGTAAAATCCATACTTAATGTTTTAGAGGGGTGAAATGACCTATCAAGGTGAAGGAGTATTTGATTAGCTATTTTTGGGCTATAACACAATTTTAGAAATCATAGTTTCCAAGGTATATATTTTTTATTTTAAATTTTGAGGTAGTTTTCGCCTCTCAACTATTTTTTGTTAGAAACAAAAGTTCTTAGGTTAATTTAAATTGTTTAGGTGTTTTAAACATAATTTCCCTATAAATTCTATATTTACTGCTTTAGGGGTGAAATGACCTATCAAGGTAAAGGTGTATTTGATTACCTTTTTATTTATTGATTATTATTTTTATATTATATTTTTATATATATTTTTAATTTTGTTCTTTGAGCTAGGCTGGCCTCACTCCAACCGCTGCCGTTCGGGTCGTTACATAGCCTGCGGCTCCAAAAAGCATCGCTCGCCTTGGCCGGCCTCAGCTACATTCTCTGCTGCTCTGGTTGGTACATAGCCGGCAGCTCTAAACAGCTTCGCACGTCTCGGCGGGACTCGGCTGCATTCGCTGGCGCTCGAGTAGGCCCCCGCGGGCATCAGGCACTCCATATAGGCAAGCGCATGGCCAGTGACAGCGTCCAGTCTAGTTCCATGGCTGGACCAGCTCGGAACTCTCCCGAGCAACTTCCACCACTCCCCTCCCCATTCCCTCCCTGGCCACAGGCTGGGGCCTCCTGCGTACCGCAGGTGCGGGTCGGGGAAAGTGGATGGCCTTGAGATAACGATATAAGGGCATGCTCCAGAGTCCACTTTGGCCAACAACTGACACCATACAGTCATGTTGAGTGCACACAGAGTGAAGACATCATACATTCATGTTGAGTACACACAGAATGTAGACACCATACAGACATGTTGAGTACACACAGTGTATAGATATCATACAGTCATGTTGAGTACACACAGAGCGTAGATATCATACAGTCATGTTGAGTACACTCAGAGTGTAGACACCATACAGTCATGTTGAGTACACACAGAGTGTAGACATCATATAGTCATGTTGAGTGTACACAGAGTGTCGACATCACACAGTCCTGTTGAGTACACACAGTGTGTAGATATCATACAGTCAAGTTGAGTACACACAGAGTATAGACATACGTTCATGTTGAGTACACACAGAGTGTAGATATCATACAGTCATGTTGGGTACACACAGAGTGTAGACATCATACAGTCATGTTGAGTACACACAGTGTGAAGACATCATACAGTCATGTTGAGTGTACACAGAGTGTAGACATCACACAGTCATGTTGAGTACACACAGAGTGTAGACTCCACACAGTCATGTTCAGTGCACACAGAGTGTAGACATAATACAGTCATGTTTAGTATACAGAGTATAGACATCATACATTCATTTGGGTACACACAGAGTATAGACATCATACATTCATGTTGAGTACACACAGAGTATAGTCATCATACAATCACGTTGAGTACACAAGAGTATAGACATCATACATTCACGTTGGGTACACACACAGAGTATAGACATCATACATTCATGTTGAGTACACACAGAGTGTAGACATCCTACAGTCATGTTTAGTACACACACAGTGTAGACATCATACAGTCATGTTGAGTACACACAGAGTGTAGACATCACACAGTCACGTTGAGTGCACACAGAGTGTAGACATCATACAGTCATATTGATTGCACACTGAGTGTAGACATCATACAAAGGAAGGAAGGAAGGAAGCTTGTAGTTTAACGTGACCGTTAATCTTGAGATCATGAGCCACGGGACCTCCTTTTTACGTGGAATCCGAACCACAGGACATGGCATTTCTCTTCGAAAATCTCACATGCATTGACCGGGAATCGAACCCGGACCGCCTTGGTGAGAGGCATACAGCTATACCGCTGAGCCACCACGCCCCAGACATCATACAGACATGTTGAGTACTCACAGAGTGTAGACATCATACAGTCATGTTGGGTACACACAGAGTATAGATAATATCATACAGTCATGTTGAGTACACACAGAGAGTACTGACATCATACAGTTTTGTTGAGTACACACAGAGTATAGACTTCATACATTCATGTTGAGTACACACAGAGTGTAGATATCATACAGTCATGTTGGGTACACTCAGAGTGTAGACATCATACAGTCATGTTGAGTACAAACAGTGTGTAGATATCATACAGTCATGTTGAGCACACACAGAGTGTAGATATCATACAGTCATGTTGAGTACACACAGTGTGTAGACACCATACAGTCATGTTGAGTACACGCAGATTATAGACATCATACAGTCATGTTGAGTGCACACAGAGTGTAAACATCTTACAGTCATGTTGAGTTCACACAGAGTGTAGACACCATACAGACATGTTGAGTACCCACAGAGTGTAGACACCACGCAGTCATGTTGAGTACACACAGAGTGTAGACTCCACACAGTCATGTTCAGTGTACACAGAGTGTAGACATCATACAGTCATGTTGAGTACACAGAGTATAGACATCATACATTCATTTTGGGTACACACAGAGTATAGACATCATACATTCACGTTGAGTACACACAGAGTATAGTCATCATACAATCATGTTGAGTACACACAGAGTGTGGACATCATACAGTCAAGTTGAGTACACACAGAGTGTCGACATCACACAGTTATGCTGAGTACACACATAGTGTAGATATCATGCAGTCATGTTGAGTACACGCAGAGTATTGACATCATACAGTCAAGTTGAGTACACACAGAGTGTCGACTTCACACAGTTATGTTGGGTACACACATAGTGTAGATATCATACATTCACGTTGGGTGCACACAGAATATAGACATCAAACATTCATGTTGAGTACACACAGAGTGTAGACATCATACAGTCATGTTGATTACACACAGAGTGTGGACATCATACAGTCAAGTTGAGTACACACAGAGTGTCGACATCACACAGTTATGTTGAGTACACACATAGTGTAGATATCATGCAGTCATGTTGAGTACACGCAGGGTATTGACATCACACGGTCATGTTGAGTGCACCCAGAGTGTAGACATCATACATTCATGTTGAGAGTACACAGAATGTAGACATCATATAGTCATGTTGAGTACACACATAGTGTAGACATCATGCAGTCATGTTTAGTTACAGTTGTTCGGTCTGTTTCAGTTCGGTTCGATTCGGTTTTCATCCTTGACACCATCTCAACCCAAAATGAGTATGCGTACTATGCAAACTACATTATTTCACCCTCGGGGTAGGTGTAGCTTCTATCTTAGGATCGAAGTGCTGTATCCTAATAATGGAGTGTATAGAGCCCTTTTGTTTGAGCCCCCACATAACTCTCTACATTATTGGTTCAAAAGATACCACCATGCGCCATCTCCTCCTTATTCAATATGATCGCAGATCTGCCCTTAACTCCTGTGTTTGCATGGAACTAACATGGAAAACGACTTCTGCCTTCGCAATTGTTGGATCATAAAACACCTGCATCGTGTGACATCATACGTTGCAAGATTCTGCATGTCTATACAAGAATCATGTTTCGCATGTTGCTTCCTGTAACTCTACACATTGCATCCGGTTGCGTCAGCTTGTTTGTTCTATTCCAACTCATCTTCCTCCAATATAATAATCGCTCTTCACGCATGTCTTTTAGTTTAGACTAGGTGATGGTAGGTAAAGGTTATGCCCTCCACTCATGGATTTGCATGGAGCAACCATGAAAAACAACTTCTAAAAATACTCTACCCTAACCAACCCCTGCCCCAACCCACACATAACCGTCTCCATATTTGGCAAACCGACTAAAGATACCTCGCTCAGACACGCTACTTGTTACCTGAGACCAGACCTGACCGTCCATATCCAAGTTGCATTCCTTAAGAAAAACCCTCCAACCACACCTCAGATGACTACCACGAAGGAGCCACCAACCCACATAATATCCCCCCAAATTATTTATTTTACCCCAAAGGTAGGGGGTAGTTTTTATCGTATGTTGGAAAGGAGGGTGTCCTAAAGAACTTTCGTTTGAGCTCTCACATGACGTTCTCGGATTATTGGTTCGAGGGATATCGGGTATTTTCATAAATCTCGGCAGATGACCTAGTAGTTGATTATTAATTGCTAAATCGATAATTAATAATCAATAATCAATAATTGGATACTATCTTGGGGTTCTGTTAGGTTAGGTTAGCTTATGGCCACCATCATGTAACTTTTGTATTACACCCCAGGTTAAGTTGGGTTAGGTTACGTTAGCTTAGGTTAGGATAGGTTAAGTTAAGCTATGGCCGCCATCTTGTAACTTTTTGATTTCACCTCGTAGGGTAAGTTACGTTAGGTTAGGTTAGTTTAGGTTATGTTAGGTTAGGTTAAGTTAAGCCATGGCCGCCATCTTGTAACTCTTTGATTACACCCCATAGGTTAAGTTAGGTTAGTTTAGGTTAAGTTAGGTTAGGTTAGCTTAGGTTAGGTTAGGTTAAGTTAAGCTATGGCCGCCATCTTGTAACTCTTTGATTACACCCCATAGGTTAAGTTAGGTTAGTTTAGGTTAAGTTAGGTTAGCTTAGGTTAGGATAGGTTAAGTTAAGCTATGGCCGCCATTTTGTAACTCTTTGATTACACCCCATAGGTTAAGTTAGGTTAATTTAGGTTAAGTTAGGTTAGCTTAGGTTAGGTTAGGTTAAGTTAAGCTATGGCCGCCATCTTGTAACTCTTTGATTACACCCCATAGGTTAAGTTACGTTAGTTTAGGTTAAGTTAGGTTAGGATAAGTTAAGTTAAGCTATGGCCGCCATCTTGTAACTCTTTGATTACACCCCATAGGTTAAGTTAGGTTAGTTTAGGTTGGGTTAGCTTAGGTTAGGATAGGTTAAGTTAAGCTATGGCCGCCATCTTGTAACTCTTTGATTACACCCTGTAAGTTAAGTTAGGTTAGTTTAGGTTAAGTTAGGTGAGGTTACGTTAAGCTATGGGCGTCATCTTGTAACTTGTTGATTACATCCCGTGGGATAAGTTAGTTTAGGTTAGGTTAGGTTAGTGTTCAGCTATGGGCACCAACTTGGAGGGGCCGGTGGTCCAGAACCTCCACAAAACCACTACCGGTACTCACCAAGGTGATTGATAACGTACCTTTTACTTTGAAGAAATGTGTATTTAGTTAGCAAAGTTGGGATACTATCCACACGAAGCACCATAGTTACGTGGACTATCACAATTCAAATATCCTATCACCTGGCTTGGTATTATTTACTATTGTCACGTGGCACAGTAGCTCTGTCCGTACTTTGGCTTATATAGCCCCCGAAGGTCGATTCTCAGACTGGTCATATCATTGCCTTTCGCTTAAATAATTTCATATCTATATTCTCGTATTATAGATTTCCTTCAAAACTTCTGCAGAGCTGCTTGATTATGTTGACTTCCTTAAACTTTAATTAATTCAATTACTAAATGTCAAGTTTCAAAGCCTCCGTGGCTTAGGCGGCAGCACGCCGGCCTCTCACCGCTGGGTCCGTGGTTCAAATCCCGGTCACTCCATGTGAGATCTGTGCTGGACAAAACGGAGGCAGACAGGTTTTTATCCGGGTACTCCGGTTTTCCCTGTCAAAATTTAATTCCATCAACACTCTCCACTATCATTTCCTTTCATCTGTCATTCACTTAATCATATCACTTAATCAGTTCATATCCTCGCCGCTAGATGGAGGCTTCATTCATTCCATTCCTGACCCGGTCGGAGACTGGAAGCAGGCTGTGGATTTTCATTTTCACTAAAGGTCAAGTTACACAGATATTACTGTTTTATAATGCGTGTGTGTGCATTGGCTCTGAGTCAAGCAGTGTGTGGCCTCAACATTTATCCGCGCCCACAACGTTGCCATGTCTCAGTACACACGGTTCCTTGCAATTGTCTGTGTACCTAAAGTGTACCCAGTACACCTTTGCAATGCACATAAATAGTTTCGAACACACCAAACAGCACCTTAAGGTGGTAAGGCAAAACTTTTAACCGCCTAAAAACAAGGAACATTGTACTTTAAAGTATCGCATGCTCTAGTATGGGTTAAAACTGAAACTGTACAGATTTCATTTATAGTATGGCTTTTAGTTCCGGGAGTGTCCGAGGACATATTCGGCTCGCCTGAGGCTGTAGCTGCTTCGAGTGGACACCCTTATATAGGGTGAGCTACAAGTTCCGTTCCATTTCATGTAGTTCCAACTTTCGCTACCAGATATCAATGATAACTAGTGGAGAACTTTGGAATTTTGATAGAGCGTTCCGACGAAATCTAACCTAACAATTTAGCTTCACACAAGTTTAGTCTGTGGAAGGATCTTTTACATGCCATAAATCTATGATATGGGACCGCCGGCTTTACTTCCCCTTATGGAAGGCATAATGAAGGATTTTTAACGCTCTTAAAATTTCCGACGACTTCGGCCGGGTTTGAACCCGCTATCTTGGGCACAGCAGTTCAGCATGCTACCAACTACGCCACCAAAGTCATGCATTCAAATTAGGAAGCGTGTGAAATAAGATAGTTTTAAAGTGAAAAAGTAATAGGACAGATTCTTTGGGAGCAACCACCCCAGAATCAATATCAATTATTGTCTTCAGCATCCAGAGATAATCAACTGTAAGTACAGTATCTCACCACATGGGTTCTACAAAGTGTGTCATTATTGTTGTGCCATGTTAATATGATAGGTTATTCTGTATGCGACGAGGATCCTGCTTGAGCTATATTTTTAGAATACATTATGTTTTTACCAGATTTCCCAGTTTTATCATTTCAAGAAGTTCAGTAGTGTAGTTATGTGTGAATGTATACCGTTGGTATCGACTTCGCTACGGTGTATAACCCCCACCTCCCCGAATCTAATATCAAGTTTATTGGGACAGATGAATATATCATCTTATGTTACGCCAATAGGGCAGGAACAGTTACAATTGTTGCCCAACAGTGTTATTGAACCATTACAAAACTCAGTAAATTTCACCGCGTGCTCCACTTTGAGCAACAAGCATGGTTAAAACTTTACATCGAAGTCCACAAACAAACGCAAACAAGAAACTAGATACCGGTACAGTGATGAAAACCACTTTGTATCTGGAAATATAGAATTTATGACGGTAAACCAGCCATCCATCTTCCTAACGCACCATTACAATTCGGTAGCGTACCGGTACTGAATTTGCAGTCGGAACAAATATCACAAATACAATAATAAACTTTACATCTCCTTCTGAAATAATTTTCCTACTCACAAATTAGGAAATAAAGTCTATACATTAATCAATGCACATGCACTTAAAAGCAACTACAACAAAAAAGACACACTAAAAGTAGAAGAATTCTAGGAAAATACCGGAAGAGCCTACAACAAAAATTGCCAAACATCATGTTAAAATTCTGTTAGGAGACGACAATGCACAAATTGGTAAAGGAAACAAATTTAGAACCATTGCAGGGCTTCACCCTGCTCACAACAGAACTAACAACAAGATGTTCAGTAAGTAACATATAGCCTACTTTCTCCTAAATGCATGGGTATCAAGTACACGGGGCTAATGACCATGCATCTCAAATGAAACACCAATAACTACAGCTTCCTACCCAAATCCTTCCTCGTATAAAAGTACACACACTAGTAAGCCTACAGACATCACAGTGACACAGGTTATCAGACATCTACACACTCCCAAGTACACGGGGCTACAAGACCATGATGCTGCAGGAGTTAAGTTTGTCGCTTAACAGTCTTCTTTAGTGATGTACTAAGAAGTTGTTGCTACTGCTGTTAAGTCAGTAGGTCTCGTGGTTCTTTCTTCTGATGAGTAGTATCTGATTTCTATGAATGAGAACTCGTTGGTTAGTTTGTAGAAGTATTTATTAATCTTTGACAATCCAATATATACAAGTTAACACCAGACAGTCAACCTGTTTAGTTGCTGCTGTAACTGGAAGAGAGCTTTGCTTCTGAGCCCAGGTCCTTTTATACAAAATCCCTTCATAACAAAGTGCGTTACAGTAGAGGCGCGTACTAGATAACATGTATGTGGAAATATATATCTTACAGGATATGGACTCATGTCTTTGATAACAGTTCCGTGAATTTGATCGCTGATAGCTGTTGCTGTTAATACATCTGGAAATAACAGATTAAGTAATCATATGAGGAAATGTACAGGTCCATTTCCTTAGTCCTTCTAGGACGTATTTGATAAATAATAATCTACAGATAGTAAACCAAATGTGTTGAAGATAACATGTTTGTGAGGGAAGCATTTCCTTGTTTCCTAGAATGAGCATTGTTCCAGTTAACACGTTGATAATAGCATATTGAGGAATATATGGAATATATTGGGCAATGGTGTTCCTTCTATAGGAAGAATGACCATAACCTTTAGTTTAGAATGGAGTCTGGGGTTCGACCCTGGACGGGATACATAACTCCTCCACCCTTTGTTGCTCGTTATCGTCCTCGATAACAATTTTCTTAAATCTATTCTTTGCAGATTTAATACCTTGATATATTCTTGTTCTAAATATTAACATAATAACACAGAAAATAAGTATTATAATACTTGTGTTCACAGACACAAAAGTTTTCATTTTAGTATTGTATTCTGGAATGGGTTTTAAATATAACTTCATTCCTTTCACATCGAGGTGGGATGAATGGAAATGTATTTCGGTTTTAACGTATGGATCATTTGGAGTTGACAGGAGTGGAAACAGGTGCACATAATTTGTAGGTTGCTGTTGCAAAGTTATGCCCATACTTGTAATAGGGCAAGACTCATTTGAGTAGATAACATATGATCCTGCTAATTTTATAGTTCTCTGAGATTCTGGGCAGGTTTGCAAGATTATTTGAGGATTTTTACTACAGAAAAGGCTATGCTTCATATTTAGTGGTTGAAATAATTGTACCTCGTTTTTGACAGTGACAAATTGACATCTGGTAGTGTCCGTCAAATTACATGAAGTTATTCTAGTATTAAAGAGTATACATGCGTAATATTGAGTAATTTTTATACAAGGTGCGTTAGACCATCTTAAGGTAGGTCCTTGCAATTAATATTTTTCCGGAGGGATTAATATTAGATTATTGCTAGGTACAGGAGAAATTTTATACAATGTATAAGTTTTAGCATCAGTGATTGGCATATATAATATTACAACCATTTCTTCGTTCATCATGAGAACTTGCGTTTTTGACAGTTTAAGGTTCTCAAATTGATGATACTGGTCAGTATGAATTATAGTTTTTGTTGGGTAGATTAGTTGTAAATGTTTTACAACATTTGTTAAATCTTTTTGGGAGAACATCTTGATATTTGTCATTTCATTAAATGACAGCTAATAGTATCTTGCATCACTGGTATGATTTTATCTAATTTGTTCGTACACAAGAGCACATATTGTTGATGTTCCAGAAGGTTAATCTTGAAGTCTTCTTCTTGTAAAGTACCTTTAATTACCTTCATATTATAGTTTACATGGTTCATTTCATTATAGAACTTTTGAGCAATGGAGTTACTGAATGATACTAATTTATTAATATGTTTAATTTCTTTGGCGTTACTTTGTTTTAATGCTTTAAATTGTTCTTGTAGATTGTCTAGATCATCTTGGTCTAGATTACCTGATATGAATTTAATTTTACTACCTAAACCATTTATAAGACCTCTCTTACTTCTAGGTGTAGCAGGTAGCAACTTATTTAATTCTTTTTTGTTTCTTTAATTGATTCTCTTAATTCTGATATTAGATAAGGAAATGTATTATTGCTTCGTGATACGAGGCTTGAGATAGTGTCTTGAATATTATTATAAGATTCTTTTAAACTCGTTAAATTGAAATGAAACATGAACCGGTGATAATCGTTAATTATTAAGGCTGGTCCTAATGAGTCGGCATAGAATCCTTGTGTCTGGATGGGCTGTGTGATGATGGTGGAGGAATCTGGAATAAGAAATTTTCTTTTTGGTTTAATGTCCCGAAAATTCCTTACATGAGTTTTACCGTTTCTCATTTTACAGTATACCCTGTTTTCTTCAATTTTGGTAATGATACCTTCGTTGTACAGGTTTTTTGATTTCTTGTTTCTGGTGAGGGGATCTAATACGTAGACAGTTTCATTAATTTGGTAATTATGATTGAACGTGTCGGTGTTTGGTTTAGTATGACTCTCTTTTACAATTTTCAACTGATTTCCTTGTCTTTCAATGTATTCATTGATTTTGGGAAATGGCGAGAAGACGTGGTCTAAAGCCTTATACTATGGTCCATATAGAACGTTGAAAGGAGGTTGTTTAGTAGTGGAATGGATTGAGGAATTGTAATTCGTGATTATGGTGGTCACGAGCTCTGAGAGCGGAGTGAACTTATCGTGATCTCTGGAGATACGAAGTTTCTCTAGAAGGGTCGAATTCAGTCTTTCTACTGGAGAATTAGATGAAGAATTCAAAGGGGGGTAGTAGCGTGATATTCGATGTTCGTGGCTTTACAATATTCTTTTATGACATTGTTTTCGAACTCTCCTCCTTGGTCATGTGTGATTTTCCGTGGGAATCCATGGTGGGAAAAGTAAACTTGTAATTGGCTTAGTGTGGCCAGACCTGTACCATTTGGTAAAATGTAGGCTTGTCCATACTTTGAGAAAATGTCAATTATAGTTAATATGCGACTTTGCTCGAAGTGAAACGTGTCGATGTGAATTTGAGAGAAAGGGTGATCGACGGTGATGGGACCTTGGTTCGATACCTCGTTAGGGTGTCTCTCGTATTTATTTCTCTGACAGAGGTTACATTGATTGATGATTGTCCTAATTTGTTCTCTTAAATGAGGCCAGTAGTATTTGGTCTTAAGATGTTCGTAAGTTTCTACTATACCATTGTGGTTTTCAGAATGATAGTGTGAAATCAGCTGTCTCTGAGTTTCAGGGCTTTCAATGTCTTCCAAGAATTTGGATGACCTGATAATGATTAGTTCAGAAGTAAATAGCTTCTGGCAAGCCCTGATGAATGGGATCTCGAGAGTGATATCGTCAAAATAAATAGCGTACTTGTTTGAGGTTACTATTATTTTGAGGAGGTGATTTGCTAAATCTTCCTGAAGATTCTTCTTTGTGACAATCATTATGTGTCTGGTACATTTTTTAAACAGGTTTTGTTTAAGTACCTTGGGATAATTACCATATTTTACAATAATCTGATTGCGGTTTTGGTTTAAGTTCCGTTCAGATATTTTCAATGTGAATATGGGGTCTGCTTGGTTTGAATGGACAGTTTCATTATCCGTATCCTTTTGGTAGGTTTCATCTCCGGGGATGGCAAGAATTGAAGCTGTTTCATAAGCCATGTTAATCTCTATTCTAGAAAGTGCGTCTGCGACATAGTTAGTTTCGTATTTGACATAATCAGACTCTCCTAGTTTTGTGTGGGGATATTCTTGAACGTTACCGTATGCAATGGAATTTATTTCCAGTGGCTCAACTAAAATTGGTTCCTTAAACTCTTGTTTTAGTTGTCTCTCTGTGGGCTGTATGGCTTGGTGAGTTTTGGCATCTAAGAGATACATTTCACCATATTTAAAATTCAGAACATAGTCATCTTCTATTTCGATGTTGACGGGAATCGCAGTGTTAGCTGTATCTACTGTGGGTTGAAAATTATTCACTTGCTTATGTGAGGAATGATAGTGAAACGGTATGTCCGTGCTGTTGAGAGTGACTAGGTTCGAGGCGTAGTCAATCTTTGCGTCCAATTGAGCGAAATCTGCGCTACCTAAATTATTTAAGTCTTCGATTTTGATGGCTGGGCCAAGCGAAAATCCTGAGACTGTTCCTCTTCATCGTACTCATATTCATAGTACTGAGTGTCGTACTCTTGTGGGTAGTTTTGCATGTTGTACTCGTCTACATGCTCGAGTGATTGTTGTATGGGACCTGAAGCTTCGTGTTCGATGTCTTCTGAAGGTTCTAAGTGAGCATTCAGATTACCTCTAAAGGTTGAAACACCTGACATCGGCTGTGGAAATCTTTGCTGGTTAGTGGGTGTGAAACGTCGGCCATTATTATTTGGAGTTGGGTAAGGACGATTCATGGAGTTAGGTGGCTTGAAAGGCTTAGTGTTCGGAGCTTGAGCATGTCCGAAAATTGGTTGTGGTTTATCTTTATAGAAGGGTCTGTGGGTCTGATTTTGCATGAAAGGTTGTTTAAATGGGTTCCTTGGTGGAGCTGGGTTAAAATTCGAGAATCGATTGTGTGCTGAGTGGCCTAGTGGTTGAGCTGTTGGAAACTTACTAGGAGGTAGTTTCCCTCTTAGTTGGTCCATGTAATCTTCATGGGCGCGATCGTTATCATAAGACCTGCATAACCTGAGGCAATGATTCAGGTCTGTAATCTGTGCATATCTTAAGTATGAACGGTAGGGTTCCAAAACTCCTGCTTTAAATGTATTTAGGCTTAACTCTTCAAGTTCTCTTAATTTCAATTCCAAAATTTGGTTTTGGTAATTGAGTTAGCATAAGCTTTTGCATTGCAAAGTCAATCTTTCCAATTTATCATGGTAGTCATTGTATGATTCGTTTCTTTTCTGGAAGCAATTAGAGATCTCCTGGATGAGAAGTCTCTCGTTATTGACGTTACCGTATTTTCTTATGAGTTTATCTTTAAATTTTTCATAAGTACTGTTGGCTTCTAAGTCAAGAATGCTACATGCTTCACCTTTTAGTTTTGACTTTATGACGTTAAATAGGAAGTCATCTATTAATAATGAGTTTGTAGCTGACGCTATTCTCTTATGTGTGTTTAGAAATGATTCTGTTCTTGCTAAGAAATAGTCAAGACTGCAAGAATTAGTGCCGTTAAATTCAGGCAAAAGCTGTATCTGAGCATATTCGAATTTTGAAAGTAACTCAGTTTCAGGCATTTTGTTTGAATTTATAAAGACGGGTTTCAAAATTGTTTATGAAATAAAATTAATTAAAAGTTAATGAAAATTAAATAAATTTAAATGGCTTGTTTTTAAAAGTTGATTAATTACTTATAAGTGTTAATATTAATCAAAATATATGTGAAAGAGCCCCGGTTAGGTTTTCACAACAAAGGAAATAACTTATTATTATTATTAATGATCAAAATATATGTGAAAGAGCCCCGGAAGGTTTTCACAATAAAAGAAATAAATTATTATTATTATTATTAATAATAATGAAAATATATGTGAAAGAGCCCCGGTTAGGTTTTCACAATAAAGGAAATAAGTTATTATTATTATTATTAATCTAAAATTAATGATATGTGGATATCTCGTTTAGATTCTCCACAATATGAACTAGTAAAATGATAAAATTAATTATATGTCTTCTGAAATGAAAATGTTGATTTATGATGATGTTTTTTGTTTGTTTATAATAAATATTTAATTATTTGATTAATTTCTCTAATAGTGACAAGCGAAAGACCAGTATGGGCTGCACTAACTCACGTTTGTTAGGAAATGATATTACTTTATTATTAATTTTTTTTTAATTTGTTTAATTACAATATTAATTCAAAAGTAAATAAAGAGTGTAAGATCTGCTAATTAGAACCCACTAAATTATTTCCTCTTGAAAGTACAAATATTTATTATTATGTATTTATTATTTGTTTTAAGTTTATTAATTTTAATTCAAAACGAAATGACAAGGCAAACTCTACTAGTTATAGTTTACTGAAATTTGTTTCCGTTTGAAAGGGAAAGAATGTATTATTTAAGTTTGTATTATTATTGTTGTTGCTCTCCCAATTTGTTACTTGAAATATTGAACCATGCTTTACTAATAATACTCTAGTTCACAAATAAGGTATTATTTGGAGTTTGACTTACAGACAAGAAAAGATGATCAGTGCTGGCTGCATCCTCTTGGAACTGCGGAGTCGGTTCGTTCTCTTTTGTCGTCGTGTGGTCGGAAAGCGCTTCTGGAGCGTTGTCGGCACGTACGGCGATGGCGGTCGGTTGTTGCGAATGGCGTTGTTGGAACGTTGTCGGCTAACTTCCTTCCTTCCGTTAAGTTAACAAAGTTGGTTGTGGACCAAAGGCGTCTCTTGGAGCGTTTGCTTCCTGGTACGTTGTCAGTTCCACTTCTAACTTGCTTCCTTCAAGCTAGCGAAGTCCTTTGTGGACGAAAGGCCTCCCTGAGGTTGTCAGTTCCACTCCTGGCTTGCTGGCTGATTCATAGAAACGATGACTGCATCTAGTGTTGAAGATAGGTACCTTGGTGTCGCTAGTATAGTGACGAAAGGCCTCCTTGTGTGGTTTGTCAGAACTCTGTACTAACTTACACGTAGATTATCTGGCAAGGATAATCGTTACCTATCCCGGACGGGCCCCCAGTTAAGTTTGTCGCTTAACAGTCTTCTTTAGTGATGTACTAAGAAGTTGTTGCTACTGCTGTTAAGTCAGTAGGTCTCGTGGTTCTTTCTTCTGATGAGTAGTATCTGATTTCTATGAATGAGAACTCGTTGGTTCGTTTGTAGAAGTATTTATTAATCTTTGACAATCCAATATATACAAGTTAACACCAGACAGTCAACCTGTTTAGTTGCTGCTGTAACTGGAAGAGAGCTTTGCTTCTGAGCCCAGGTCCTTTTATACAAAATCCCTTCATAACAAAGTGCGTTACAGTAGAGGGGCGTACTAGATAACATGTAAGTGGAAATATATATCTTACAGGATATGGACTCATGTCTTTGATAACAGTTCCGTGAATTTGATCGCTGATAGCTGTTGCTGTTAATACATCTGGAAATAACAGATTAAGTAATCATATGAGGAAATGTACAGGTCCATTTCCTTAGTCCTTCTAGGACGTATTTGATAAATAATAATCTACAGATAGTAAACCAAATGTGTTGAAGATAACATGTTTGTGAGGGAAGCATTTCCTTGTTTCCTAGAATGAGCATTGTTCCAGTTAACACGTTGATAATAGCATATTGAGGAATATATTGGGCAATGGTGTTCCTTCTATAGGAAGAATGACCATAACCTTTAGTTTAGAATGGAGTCTGGGGTTCGACCCTGGACGGGATACATAACTCAGGAACCATAAAGAATCAACAACAAAAACAACAACAATAGACTCTACCGCGGACCAAGAACAATGAATTTTATTCGCTGTGGTCGAGTGTTGAAATATGTGGTGTTATAAGTATATATATAATATATTCTATTGCAAATACACACTACATATGCTTAACATTAAAACGTGTGAGTAATTATAAATCAATACATGCAAGAGCAATCAAGTAAAAATATTGAACCTGCTTCGATTTGATTCACGAACCTCTAGACTATGAAACTAGGACGCTACCACTACGCTACACTCACCCGGTACTGACAATAGGTTAACAACTGGTTTAGTATAACTGCATAACATATTTTATCTTCCCATCAACGATTTCATTAGCGTTTTCTGCCGTTTTTATAAACAATTTAACACTAAATATGTATTATTTTGTTCAGTACATTCCTAAGAGGATATAAACTTACGAAGGTACTGAAATGTGGATTTGCGAGCAAACAATAGCCTCCATTTTGACCCAACGGGACGGCACGGCCCAACACGATATGGCACGGTCAGCCTGAACTGACAGTCACTACTGCGGAATAATATTCTATTTTACAATGCTAATATCCTACCGGTCACCTCCTTGAGGACAGTTTAAACCTCCTTATGTACGATGAGCGTATTTGGTGAGGCCAGCCTGAACTGACAGTCTCTACTGCGGAATAATATTATATTTTACAATGCTAATATCCTACCGGTCACCTCCTTGAGGACAGTTTAAACCTCCCTGTGTACGATGAGCGTATTTGGTGAGGCCAGCCTGAACTGACAGTCTCTACTGCGGAATAATATTATATTTTACAATGCTAATATCCTACCGGTCACCTCCTTGAGGACAGTTTAAACCTCAATATGTACGATGAGCGGATTTGGTGAGGCCAGGCCTTGTTTAATCGTAAGTTACGGTTAGGCTATAATACTTGCATGATTCATACATCCGCCATCTAGAAAATATTTGGCTGATGACCTTGTAGTGTGGGCAGAAGATGTTTCCCACGTTAAGGTATATTGTTGCAAAATTTGGTAGATATCGGATTATTAGGTTAGTAGTAATTTGATTTAAGCTCAGAATATTTGGGTCAGCGCCATTTCTTTTTCGTTAGCCACTAACTACAACTGTGTGAAGCTAAATTGGTAGGTTAGAATTGATAAACGCTCTATTAAGTTACAACGTTTGCCGCCAGGTGCCGGTTTGGATGGCATCTAGTAGCCAAGTTTGCAGATAGGTGTCGTTGACGGTAGCATTTGGTAGCAAAAGTAGGAACTACTTGAAATTGATCGTCTGCAGGCCTTACCTGAATTACAGATAACACACACTAAAACAGCCATCACAATTAACACAGGTTATCAGACAGATTCTACACACTCCCTAAGTACACGGGGCTACATGACAGCGTCGTCGCAGCCCCTAAACTAAGGAACCAACCAACCAATCTCCTTCATTGATTTCAAATGGGCTTATGATTCGATTGGTAGAGAATCCCTTTTATCAGTCCTGGAGGAAATGAGTTTGGATAAGAAAACAACTAATATCTTAAAAGCGACTATTAATACGCTTTCGAAACGGAAGAAGGCAATCTGAAGGGCCTTCTCCTAACAGATATAAAGCTATCAGAACTATCAGATCCCTTCGAAATAAGAACGGGGGTGCGCTTGAGAAAGTGGTAAGAGAATGGAACACATAATTATTAAGAATGGAATACGACTGGGTTGCAAAAGGCAGGACCACAAAATCAATTGTATTCCTTTTGCAGATGCTATGGCCTTGTTTGCTGAAACAATGGAGGAAACAAATCCTTGAACTGGAGAAAAAAAAATCATGACAAACAACAAACACCCGCGTAAACACCTAAAAGTCCAAGAACAAAAGATCCAAATGGTAAAAGAATTCAAATATCTAGAGAATGGATTAGTTGGAATGTTGGGGAATGCAGGAACAATAAACTTGAAATGGCCTTCCAACTAACAAAAGATACATACAACAAGAAATCCCTCCCAAAATTAAACATTATAAGACAGTGATTAAACCAGAAGTACTGTACGCAGCAGAAACCCTAAACATGAATTTCAGAGGCCAGCTGGAGAAACTCGAATTAGGGAAAGGAAAATTCTAAGATAAATCATAGGACCAAAATTTCAGGATAATAAGATAATATAGGCCTAGCCTACGTCAGGAATGAGAGACTCTCTACTGTAACCGTATTGAACCTGGGTCTCCTAGGACAGGACACATATTCATCAGTCCACTAAACACTACTGTCCTGGATATATTATGGAGAAAAATGACATGGGTCTCTTACAACATAACAACAATTTAATAACACCCCTTTATTTAACTGGATGAAACAAGATCCAGGAATACGGCCTCAAAAGTTCGCACCCCAACTAAAACAAATTGACACGGCAACACCGGTCCAAATAATCAAATTCAAATTATTAAAATAACCAGGCTCCAAAATTAAATACAAAGACTCTGATATTCAAATTATAACATGGAATTTAAACCAAGCCCATCAGCCTTGTCGACACCACTATTACCGGTATGTGGTTTAACATAGTAAATTAAGAGCCGTGTCCATTTCTAGCGATACACGCTTACCCTCTTGTAGGGTTACGGTTGCACACATTTACATATTAGCTTCCAGACGTGTTCAACCCCTACAATTGCAGCAAATAATACAAGACACTACCCTACAAATCCGTGTATAATCAGGAGGCATAAATTACATTTACTCAAAACTCATCACAAATCACTGATTATCCAAATCTGGGATAATACTATATCTTGAGTCACCCTAATAACACAAATTGTGAGTATCGTCACCTTAATACTCCTCACACTATCCAGTACAGTATTCACATACATTCACACTCAAATCCCCTTCCTGAACGGGTTTCATAACTGAGACCAGTTACCAACCTAACCAACAGAAACTATGACACAAAAAAGTCATTTCTCCTGACCGCACTGGTGAGCAGTGGCGTAACTAGGGGAGGGGTCTGCCCCGGGCCTCTGCTATGTAGGGGGCCTCAAAACTGGCTTAACAATAACAAATAAAAAATAACGTAGAAACAAATTAAAAGATATAAAGCTACAATCTGGTACATGACATGAAATATATAAAGCTACAATCTGGTACAAGACATATAATATATAAAGCTACAATCTGGTACATAACATAAAATATATAAAGCTACAATCTGGTACATGACATATAATATATAAAGCTACAATCTGGTACATAACATGAAATATATAAAGCTACAGTCTGGTACAAGACATGAAATATATAAAGCTACAATCTGGTACATAACATAAAATATATAAAGCTACAATCTGGTACAAGACATGAAATATATAAAGCTACAATCTGGTGCATGACATAAAATATATAAAGCTACAATCTGGTGCATAACATGAAATATATAAAGCTACAATCTGGTGCATAACATGAAATATATAAAGCTACAATCTGGTACATAACATGAAATATATAAAGCTACAATCTGGTGCATAACATGAAATATATAAAGCTACAATCTGGTACAAGACATAAAATATATAAAGCTACAATCTGGTACATAACATAAAATATATAAAGCTACAATCTGGTGCATGACATATAATATATAAAGCTACAATCTGGTACAAGACATATAATATATAAAGCTACAATCTGGTGCATAACATGAAATATATAAAGCTACAATCTGGTACAAGACATATAATATATAAAGCTACAGTCTGGTACAAGACATGAAATATATAAAGCTACAATCTGGTGCAAGACATAAAATATATAAAGCTACAATCTGGTACATAACATAAAATATATAAAGCTACAGTCTGGTACAAGACATGAAATATATAAAGCTACAATCTGGTACAAGACATATAATATATAAAGCTACAATCTGGTGCATAACATGAAATATATAAAGCTACAATCTGGTACAAGACATAAAATATATAAAGCTACAATCTGGTACAAGACATAAAATATATAAAGCTACAATCTGGTACATAACATGAAATACATAAAGCTACAATCTGGTGCATGACATGAAATATATAAAGCTACAATCTGGTGCATGACATAAAATATATAAAGCTACAATCTGGTGCATAACATAAAATACATAAAGCTACAATCTGGTACATGACATGAAATATATAAAGCTACAATCTGGTACATGACATAAAATACATAAAGCTACAATCTGGTACATAACATAAAATATATAAAGCTACAGTCTGGTACATAACATGAAATATATAAAGCTACAATCTGGTACATAACATGAAATACATAAAGCTACAATCTGGTACATAACATAAAATATATAAAGCTACAGTCTGGTACATAACATGAAATATATAAAGCTACAATCTGGTACAAGACATGAAATATATAAAGCTACAATCTGGTACAAGACATATAATATATAAAGCTACAATCTGGTGCATAACATAAAATATATAAAGCTACAATCTGGTACATAACATGAAATATATAAAGCTACAGTCTGGTACAAGACATAAAATATATAAAGCTACAATCTGGTACATAACATGAAATATATAAAGCTACAATCTGGTACAAGACATAAAATATATAAAGCTACAATCTGGTACATAACATAAAATATATAAAGCTACAATCTGGTGCATAACATGAAATATATAAAGCTACAATCTGGTACAAGACATAAAATATATAAAGCTACAATCTGGTACAAGACATAAAATATATAAAGCTACAATCTGGTACATAACATGAAATATATAAAGCTACAATCTGGTACAAGACATAAAATATATAAAGCTACAATCTGGTACAAGACATAAAATATATAAAGCTACAATCTGGTGCATAACATGAAATATATAAAGCTACAATCTGGTGCATGACATGAAATATATAAAGCTACAATCTGGTAAATAACATGAAATATATAAAGCTACAATCTGGTGCATAACATAAAATATATCACGCTACAATCTGGTACAAGACATAAAATATATAAAGCTACAATCTGGTACATAACATGAAATATATAAAGCTACAATCTGGTACATAACATGAAATATATAAAGCTACAATCTGGTACATAACATAAAATATATAAAGCTACAATCTGGTGCATAACATGAAATATATAAAGCTACAATCTGGTACATAACATAAAATATATAAAGCTACAATCTGGTACAAGACTTAAAATATATAAAGCTACAATCTGGTACAAGACATAAAATATATAAAGCTACAATCTGGTACATAACATGAAATATATAAAGCTACAATCTGGTGCATAACATAAAATATATAAAGCTACAATCTGGTACATAACATGAAATATATAAAGCTACAGTCTGGTACAAGACATAAAATATATAAAGCTACAATCTGGTACATAACATGAAATATATAAAGCTACAGTCTGGTACAAGACATAAAATATATAAAGCTACAATCTGGTACATAACATGAAATATATAAAGCTACAATCTGGTACATAACATGAAATATATAAAGCTACAATCTGGTGCATAACATAAAATATATAAAGCTACAATCTGGTACATAACATGAAATATATAAAGCTACAATCTGGTACAAGACATAAAATATATAAAGCTACAATCTGGTACAAGACATAAAATATATAAAGCTACAATCTGGTACAAGACATAAAATATATAAAGCTACAATCTGGTACAAGACATAAAATATATGAAGCTACAATCTGGTACATAACATGAAATATATAAAGCTACAATCTGGTACAAGACATAAAATATATAAAGCTACAATCTGGTGCATAACATAAAATACATAAAGCTACAATCTGGTACATAACATGAAATATATAAAGCTACAATCTGGTACAAGACATAAAATATATAAAGCTACAATCTGGTACATAACATGAAATATATAAAGCTACAATCTGGTACAAGACATAAAATATATAAAGCTACAATCTGGTGCATAACATAAAATATATAAAGCTACAATCTGGTACATAACATGAAATATATAAAGCTACAATCTGGTACAAGACGTAAAATATATAAAGCTACAATCTGGTACATGACATGAAATATATAAAGCTACAATCTGGTACATAACATAAAATATATAAAGCTACAATCTGGTACAAGACATAAAATACATAAAGCTACAATCTGGTACAAGTCATAAAATATATAAAGCTACAATCTGGTACAAGACATAAAATACATAAAGCTACAATCTGGTACATAACATAAAATATATAAAGCTACAATCTGGTACAAGACATAAAATACATAAAGCTACAATCTGGTACATGACATGAAATATATAAAGCTACAATCTGGTACAAGACATAAAATATATAAAGCTACAATCTGGTGCATGACATAAAATAGATAAAGCTACAATCTGGTACATAACATGAAATATATAAAGCTACAATCTGGTACATAACATGAAATATATAAAGCTACAATCTGGTACAAGACATAAAATATATAAAGCTACAATCTGGTACAAGACATAAAATATATAAAGCTACAATCTGGTACATAACATGAAATATATAAAGCTACAATCTGGTACATGACATGAAATATATAAAGCTACAATCTGGTACATAACATGAAATATATAAAGCTACAATCTGGTACAAGACATAAAATATACAAAGCTACAATCTGGTACATAACATGAAATATATAAAGCTACAATCTGGTACAAGACATAAAATATATAAAGCTACAATCTGGTGCATGACATAAAATACATAAAGCTACAATCTGGTACATAACATGAAATATATAAAGCTACAATCTGGTACATAACATGAAATATATAAAGCTACAATCTGGTACATGACATGAAATATATAAAGCTACAATCTGGTACATAACATGAAATATATAAAGCTACAATCTGGTACATGACATGAAATATATAAAGCTACAATCTGGTACATAACATGAAATATATAAAGCTACAATCTGGTACAAGACATAAAATATATAAAGCTACAATCTGGTACATAACATGAAATATATAAAGCTACAATCTGGTACAAGACATAAAATATATAAAGCTACAATCAGTTGCATGACATAAAATACATAAAGCTACAATCTGGTACATAACATGAAATATATAAAGCTACAATCTGGTACAAGACATAAAATACATAAAGCTACAATCTGGTACATAACATGAAATATATAAAGCTACAATCTGGTACAAGACATAAAATACATAAAGCTACAATCTGGTACATAACATAAAATATATAAAGCTACAATCTGGTACAAGACATAAAATACATAAAGCTACAATCTGGTACATGACATGAAATATATAAAGCTACAATCTGGTACAAGACATAAAATATATAAAGCTACAATCTGGTGCATGACATAAAATAGATAAAGCTACAATCTGGTACATAACATGAAATATATAAAGCTACAATCTGGTACATAACATGAAATATATAAAGCTACAATCTGGTACAAGACATAAAATATATAAAGCTACAATCTGGTAGATAACATGAAATATATAAAGCTACAATCTGGTACATAACATGAAATATATAAAGCTACAATCTGGTACATAACATGAAATATATAAAGCTACAATCTGGTGCATGACATAAAATACATAAAGCTACAATCTGGTACATAACATGAAATATATAAAGCTACAATCTGGTACAAGACATAAAATACATAAAGCTACAATCTGGTACATAACATGAAATATATAAAGCTACAATCTGGTACATGACATGAAATATATAAAGCTATAATCTGGTACATAACATAAAATATATAAAGCTACAATCTGGTACAAGACATAAAATATATAAAGCTACAATCTGGTGCATGACATAAAATACATAAAGCTACAATCTGGTACATAACATGAAATATATAAAGCTACAATCTGGTACAAGACATAAAATATATAAAGCTACAATCTGGTACATAACATGAAATATATAAAGCTACAATCTGGTACAAGACATAAAATATATAAAGCTACAATCTGGTACATAACATGAAATATATAAAGCTACAGTCTGGTACAAGACATGAAATATATAAAGCTACAATCTGGTACAAGACATAAAATATATAAAGCTACAATCTGGTACATAACATGAAATATATAAAGCTACAATCTGGTACAAGACATAAAATATATAAAGCTACAATCTGGTACATAACATGAAATATATAAAGCTACAATCTGGTACATGACATGAAATATATAAAGCTATAATCTGGTACATAACATAAAATATATAAAGCTACAATCTGGTACAAGACATAAAATATATAAAGCTACAATCTGGTACATAACATGAAATATATAAAGCTACAATCTGGTACATGACATAAAATATATAAAGCTACAATCTGGTACATAACATGAAATACATAAAGCTACAATCTGGTACATAACATGAAATATATAAAGCTACAATCTGGTACAAGACATAAAATATATAAAGCTACAATCTGGTGCATAACGTAAAATACATAAAGCTACAATCTGGTACATAACATGAAATATATAAAGCTACAATCTGGTACAAGACATAAAATATATAAAGCTACAATCTGGTACATAACATGAAATATATAAAGCTACAATCTGGTACATGACATGAAATATATAAAGCTATAATCTGGTACATAACATAAAATATATAAAGCTACAATCTGGTACAAGACATAAAATATATAAAGCTACAATCTGGTACATAACATGAAATATATAAAGCTACAATCTGGTACATAACATAAAATATATAAAGCTACAATCTGGTGCATAACATAAAATACATAAAGCTACAATCTGGTACATAACATGAAATATATAAAGCTACAATCTGGTGCATAACATAAAATACATAAAGCTACAATCTGGTACATAACATGAAATATATAAAGCTACAATCTGGTGCATAACATAAAATACATAAAGCTACAATCTGGTACATAACATGAAATATATAAAGCTACAATCTGGTACAAGACATAAAATATATAAAGCTACAATCTGGTGCATAACATAAAATATATAAAGCTACAATCTGATTCATAACATGAAATATATAAAGCTACAATCTGGTACATAACATAAAATATATAAAGCTACAATCTGATACATAACATAAAATATATAAAGCTACAATCTGGTACATGACATAAAATATATAAAGCTACAATCTGGTACATGACATAAAATACATAAAGCTACAATCTGGTACATAACATAAAATATATAAAGCTACAATCTGGTACATAACATGAAATATATAAAGCTACAATCTGGTACATAACATGAAATATATAAAGCTACAATCTGGTACATGACATAAAAGATATAAAGCTACAATCTGGTACATAACATGAAATATATAAAGCTACAATCTGGTACATAACATGAAATATATAAAGCTACAATCTGGTACATAACATAAAATATATAAAGCTACAATCTGGTACATAACATGAAATATATAAAGCTACAATCTGGTACATAACATGAAATATATAAAGCTACAATCTGGTACATGACATGAAATATATAAAGCTACAATCTGGTACATAACATGAAATATATAAAGCTACAATCTGGTACATAACATGAAATATATAAAGCTACAATCTGGTGCATGACATAAAATATATAAAGCTACAATCTGGTACATAACATGAAATATATAAAGCTACAATCTGGTACATAACATGAAATATATAAAGCTACAATCTGGTACATAACATGAAATATATAAAGCTACAATCTGGTACATAACATAAAATATATAAAGCTACAATCTGGTACATAACATGAAATATATAAAGCTACAATCTGGTACATAACATGAAATATATAAAGCTACAATCTGGTGCATGACATAAAATATATAAAGCTACAATCTGGTACATAACATGAAATATATAAAGCTACAATCTGGTACATGACATAAAAGATATAAAGCTACAATCTGGTACATAACATGAAATATATAAAGCTACAATCTGGTGCATAACATGAAATATATAAAGCTACAATCTGGTGCATGACATAAAATATATAAAGCTACAATCTGGTACATAACATAAAATATATAAAGCTACAATCTGGTACATAACATGAAATATATAAAGCTACAATCTGATACATAACATGAAATATATAAAGCTACAATCTGGTACATAACATGAAATATATAAAGCTACAATCTGATACATAACATGAAATATATAAAGCTACAATCTGGTACATGACATAAAATATATAAAGCTACAATCTGGTACATAGCATAAAAAATGTAATGTTTACTTTGCGGTATATGTTTTCGTTCATAAACAATTATTTGCTATTGTTAGGTATTGTCTATACTCTTTGAATTATTTGCTTTCCGTATGTCGATTGTTTCATAGTAGGGAAAATGGCATCCAGAAGTATTAATAAATTGTACCTTTTGAATTGATATCTTCTCCTTATAGAAAATAAGATAAGAATCTGCGATACACCGGTGAGTGTAATACTAACAGCTATTGCAATATACGCTGCAGCCAGATAGAAAGCTAGGGCTCTGAGGGGAGGGAATTTTCAGTTCGCTATTAAGTAGCAAACAGGTGTTCATTAACAGATGTCTGCGTCGCATCATGAATGTGAGGTGGCCGGACATAATCTCAAATGAAGATCTTTGGACCATCACCAATCAACAACCGATTAGCATCCAGATCAAGGAGAGGAAATGGCGCTGGATTGGTCACACACTAAGGAAGCCGGACGGAGCTATTGTGAGGGCGGCGCTAGACTGGAATCCTCAAGGCGCCAGGAAGCGAGGTCGACCTAAGAAGGCCTGGAAGAGGACGATCGAAAATGAAATTGCAGAGGTGGACAAGAACTGGAGTCAAGTGAAGAGAATGGCCAGGAACCGTACTGCGTGGAGAAATTTCGCTAAGGCCCTATGCTCCGGAAGGAGCGGCAGGAATTAAGTAAGTAAGTAAGTATAAAGTAGCAAGTGGGAATTGCAGTTGCCACCCTGCGGGTGGGTGTTCTCAGTGACTCATAATAGTGTGCGCATGTACACTTTCTATGTCACTGCTTTTGGAATTCTAAATGGTGATGCGCTTCGTTGAAGTAAGCTACTGTAATGGTTTTCATTTTCTTATTTGTTATGTTACACGGGTCCTTTACTAACTAGCACCTAGGCTACTCTAGGTAATTATCCCAATACCGCAACTTTTTTTAAGAAAATTCTGTTTTATGATATGGGAATGTTATGGTAGTGTTGTGGTAATGTTACGGAAATGATGTGCTTAAAACCGGTTACGATACGAACCTGCATTTGTCGAGTAGGCCTCTTGATCACAAACCTCACTTGGTAACAGAAGCCCTTTACGGGTTTTAGACGAACTAAAACTTTTTACTCATCACATTCTTTCGTACCTTGTCTCCTTATGCCAGATAAAGCAATTTGTGAAAAGTTATCACTATTCAGTACTTTCTTTGCCAGAAGCAACCAATCTTGATGAAGCGTCATCATCCAAGTGAGGCACAGAAGCGCAAAGCTGAAGAATTAAGAAGAAAAGGAGGAAAGCAGATGGCTGGATTCATGTTAAAATTTATACAACCTGCAACCTCTGTAGATAGTGAGCCCAACGGTGTTCACATGGGTACAATAGCAAGGATGAAGAGGTTCTTAGTCTTGAAGTATCATCTAACATAGATCCAACCCCAAAGGAAGTAATGCCGTCAACATCCACAGAGAGACAGCTTGATGGTGTTTTAACAGAGTGCTCCATTGTACTCGTATTATCTCAAGTTGATGACCAAAGAGTTCAGAAATCACAAAAAACTTCATGATCAGACGAAACGTTTGGAAATAATGATGATCATGAACTAGTAAACAAACAATTTCATTATTGGAAAATAACACGGATGTTTGAAAGACAGCTAACGACCGCGACGTGGGATAGGCCTACAGGTCAGCTCCAGTGCCAGACAGCTTAAGAATTGATATAATAAAAACTGGAAGTGAGTGCGTGCAAGATCAGGTGATAAATCAAAAGGTGTGACTCGACAGTTAAGCACAAAATGTTTTTTTAAAGTGCTTCCCGATAAAGGAAAAGTTTTACGTAAATGGATGGTTTATTATCCATCGAAGGAAAGTTTGTTCTGTTTTTGCTGTAAACATTTGACAGAGGATGCAAATAAAACCGGGCTCTCTAACTTTGTCTCGGGATTCCAGACCTGGTGTTCCAACACGAAAACTTGGAGGAACACCTGGTAAACCTAGAAAAATGGAAAACGCTTGCCTTACATTTGAAACTGAATAAAACGGTTGATGCCAGCAATCAAAAAATTATTGGAGACGAAAAGAAAAAAAAATGGAACAATCTTTTACATCGTCTTTTAGACATAACCCTGTTCCCAGCTAAGCAAAACCTATCTTTCCAAGGTCACAACGAAGGTGTGACCTCGGAAAATAGAGGCAACTTCCTTGAACTTGTTCACCTCCTTTCAAATTATTATCCTGTTCTGAAAGAGCATGTTTTACGGATACAGTCTGCTCCAAACACTTCAACTTACCTGTCTCCAATGATCCAAAAAGAATTTATCGATTTGCTGGGCAAGATTGTCAAGCAGAAAATCATTACCGAGATCAAAAACGCAAAATATTTTGGGATACTTTTTGACAGCACTCCTGATGTTTCCCGAGTGAGGTTGTGAGATGCGGGCATGTTACCAACATGTTACTGCCACTCACACTAGATGGAGTGCCAATCACGAAACTGTGAAACCTATTTTGAAACATTTTGACAAATTAGTTCAAGCTACAGAAAAATGTGCGATGCCAAGGAAAATATTGACACACGAGGCTGTGCGGAAATTTTACTCTCGAACATTTGTGACTTCACATTTCGTGGGTTCCTTCACTTATGGGGTACATTTTGCAAGAAATAAACAGTGCCCAGAAGTATTTACAGGCGGAGGGCTTAAGGCTTGAAAATCTCGTAATAAAACTCCGAAGTTTGAAAATCTTTTTGAAGACAGTCGATATGACTTGGTCACGAAGGCTCTCCAGTTTACTTCGGAGAAATATGATGAAATGGGAATCTCCCTTGAAAAAAAAGTAGGAAACGTTTAAAAGAGATGACGCCTGGAGAAAAAGCCCAAGATGCCGGACTATCACTCGAAGATGAAACTGAAAGATCTATGCTTGAGTGTTTAGACAAGCTACACAAAGAGCTACAAACTAGAATGCAAGGAATCGTTCAGGTCGAGCATTTACTCAATGATTGTGACACAGAACTTTGTGTTTTGTGAACCTTACGAGGAATTCGATACGATAAGCAAGAAATTGTTAGTGAAATCAAAAGACTTCGCCACTATATACAAGGTGCAAGAAGAAATGAAGTGGACCACATTGAAGATGGCGCAATGGACCTGATGGAAATGAAAATCCACACAGCCTGCATCCAGTCTCCGACCGGGTCAGGAATGGAATGAATGAAGCCCTTATCTAGCGGCGAGGATATGGACTGTGCCGGCTGCCGAGGCCTGACGCACTCCTCCGGGGCAATGATTAAATGAATGACATATGAAATGAAATGATAGTGGAGAGTGTTGCTGGAATGAAATTTTTGACAGGGAAAACCGGAGTACCCGGAGAAAAACCTGTCCGCCTCCGTTTTGTCCAGCACAGATCTCACATGGAGTGACCGGGATTTGAACCACGGACCCAGCGGTGAGAGGCCGGCGTGCTGCCGCCTAAGCCACGGAGGCTTGGACCTGGTGGAATCTGTTCCAAATGTCTCTTTCCCATAACACTGTTTTTAACAGTATGCGTCTCCATTGGTTCTTATGAGAGGAGGTTTTTAAAAATGAAATCCATAGAGAGCTATCTACGATCCACAATGAGCCAGACCCGGCTGAATGGCTTGGTAATGCTCTCGTTTCAACGTGAAGTAGCAAACACCATCAACGTCGAGAATGTTATCCAGCAATTTTCAGAAATTAAAGTAAGACAAAAAATGCAAGTAAAAACTCTGAATTAAATTAAAGTATGTAAGTTGAAAAAATAATCCTGTGTTATGAATGTTAAACTCTTTCATTTTACAGAATAAACGAGTAAATGATAATGATTGGATAGACTAATGAATAAAACCAAACAAGGTTAATTAGATTAGATTAGATTTTTATTTATCCATTTGATCAATTTCATGTATACAATACATTTTCGATATAGGATTGGTTTCGAATAAAAGTAATTTGTGCCATAGCATTGGTATAAAATATAAATTCACCGCTATATTTTGATTATATTACTTTATCTTGACGTTTTAAATACGTTGTTTTTAGGTAGGTCCTATATTGAGGTACGTCTGGGGGGGCCCTTGGGTTACTTCCACCCCGGACCTGCTGATTTGTAGTTACACCACCGCCCGTCAGTGATACCTTACGTTTATAATTATGCAGCGAAAACATTCTCCAATTCTCTTGACCCAAAATATTGATTTTTCCGTCGAACGGAGAATACAGCATTCACTTGCTCAATTGTGCTCTCAAAATACTTGTTTGGCTGATTGCGTCATCGACAACATGTCTGAATACCAAGTGCTAGGTCATAAAATATTTCCATCTGTAGAGCGCACAGCTTAACATTGTGCTCACCAGGAAAACGCCGAACAAAATAGCACTCTTTTAGTGTGCTCAGCGATAACTCTCGCTATAAATCACTTTGGGAACAACAGCCCATACACCTGTCTAGCACATTTCGTAGATTGCTCACTCTCATCGCAAGCGGGGTAAATTATCATAATTTATCCACCCGTGCGGGAAAATTCATTACACACCAAATATCAGTTTCCAATCAGCTGTAGTAACGCCATACTGCGTTAATCAATCAATCACCAACCTCAAATCACCAACATATTGAAAATCATAATTTTGGCCACCCTACATCACTTAAACGCTGCTATAAAATTCCTCCCTGATCCTCGGGTCAACAAATTTATACCCGGAATATACAACAAATTTGCATTAGCAAATGTAACGAGCCCACCCATCCAAAGATGTCGCTCTCCTGATATAGAAATCACAAAATGTTATTCCCAAAAATACGGGTCTGATACCATTTGGTCCGAGCAGACTGGCTAAATACCACGTCCATAACTGACATCGCAACAATCCGGTGATTCAATCACTAAAACACGTCGAAACACAAAGATTCTACTTTACAACCTGTGCTTAATACCGCGGCACACAATCAAATCATTATTCCCTGTAACCTGCTTCCCAACACCAACACATAACATAACCATCTTTATGTTCGACCCTGGCGAAATGTAAATATTACATGTCAGAAAACTGTAGGTCTACTATAATAAGGCTAATTATAGTACAAGTTTTCATTATGGGACAGTTTCTCCCACCAATCAGAGCTCAAGAAACAGTTGTGTGACCAATTAGGCGAGGATAGCATCGCACCTGTGTTCACTTCCATGGCTCCCTATTTTAATTTTCACTGCGTGGCGAGTGTCATAGTGAGGTATTCCAGGAGGCCATGGTCAATTACAGGGTATTCTCTGCGTCCCATGCGCTCTGTTCAGTACATAAGACTGGTGACATCTCGACAGATATTTATGAATATTTGTGTTCGAACATAAAATAGTTATAATAATTATCGTCGAAGATAAACAGTCGTATGCAACTCGCCTATAATGGCAATTAAGACACTCGTATGGACATTATAAAACCAAGTATTTCACACATCCCATAATTATTTATTAACTCTTTTTGGGACTTTTCATTTATTTAAATTAATGACTTAGGACATCCATTTTCATTTTAGGTTTTTGTTAAGATACCGTGCCGTAGTTTCTAAGATTTTTCACGCTTTCGAAGTTACCATTGATATAACGAAACATGTACGTGCTAATGTAATTATTAAACTACTTTCTATTGTTTGACAAGGCAGCTTATTGACCATCTTTACTCAGTGTGATGGCCACGGCCGTCCCCAGCCCATCATGACTGCGAGAAAATACAGCTACACGGCTATTATCAATCTTCACACCGTTGATCTCTGATTTATTTATTATTATTGGGTGGATTATATCGTTCTCAGTATGATAGTTTCACTAACATGGGAATTTAAAAAATCACACACACTTCCTTCCCACGCATTCATACAATTCGAATGTTTGTGGAGTATTATACCGCACGGTACTCGAAGACACGCCCCGACCCTTGAACTTAACACATGATACACCCTCTGTTAATTACAAATGTTCAAATACTAGTATTTATAACAAACACAATAAAATGTACATTAAATGACGCACAATAGTTACTAACGTAAAGTCTGACACTTAATGGCAGTTCTTTTATAGGCTTTTACAAGCTTTGTGAACATGAAACAATAATCTTGCACGTATTAGATAAGGCATGGGCCTGGCTGAGCACACTAATCCCAGCTAGCTTACTTCACTATAACACTACGGTACTGTAAAGTATCGATACTCGAGTATAGACGTACTCTTACACAAAAACAAGCTACACCAAACTCTTCCTTATTTTATTTTGCGTTTATGTATGCAGAGCAAACATTTGTATTGTAACCAGTGAACATTTTTTAGGAGATAGAACAAAAAAAAGTGCCGTTTTTGTTACCAAGCGTAACGGAGCGTTCACATACACACATCAAAAAAGTTTTGCATCACCTCGGTTCCCAGATCTCCGGCATATAGACGGTGACTGTGTATATTGTATCCAAGATACAGTCCCTTTGACTGTTCATAGATGTCACTAAAACTGCTCAAAGATGTAAACAACCATGCATGAGCAGGGCCTATTAGACGGAGGGGGTACGACAGCCGATCAGTTCCAGTCATTCCACCAGGACGAAGGTACGCTGCTCATGTTGTCTGTAGTTCTACCATGCCTAGAAGGTCAATACCGCAGTTCGATCGCGTCCGCATTGTTACTTTGTGTCAAGAAGGGCTCTCAACAAGGGAAGTTTCCAGGCGTCTCAGAGTGAACCAAAGCGATGTTGTTCGGACATGGAGGAGGTACAGAGATACAGGAACTGTCGATGACAGGCCTCGCTCAGGCCGCCCAAGGGCTACTACTGTAGTGGATGACCGCTACTTACGGATTGCCGCTCGGAGGAACCCTGACAGCAATGCCACCATGTTGAATAATGCGTTTCGTTCAGCCACAGGACGTCGTGTTTCAACTCAAACTGTGCGCAATAGGCTGCATGATGCGCAACTTCACTCCCGACGTCCATGGCGAGGTCCAGCTTTGCAACCCCGACACCATGCAGCGCGGTACAGATGGGCCCAACAACATGCTGAATGGACCCCACGGAATTGGCATCACGTTCTCTTCACCGATGAGTGTCGCATATGCCTTCAACCAGACAATCGTCGGAGACGTGTTTGGAGGCACCCTGGTCAGGCTGAACGTCTTAGACACACTGTCCAGCGAGTGCAGCAAGGTGGTGGTTCCCTGATGTTTTGGGGTGGCATTATGTGGGGCCGACGTACGCCACTGGTGGTCATGGAAGGCTCCGAAACGGCTTTACGATACCTGAATGACATCCTCCGACCCATAGTGCAACCATATCGGCAGAATATTGGAGAGGCATTTGTCTTCATGGACGACAATTCTCGACCTCATCGTGCACATCTTGTGAATGCGTTCCTTCAAGATAACGACATCGCTCGACTACAGTGGCCAGCATGTTCGCCAGACATGAACCCTATCGAACATGCCTGGGATATGTTGAAAAGGGCTGTTTATGGACGTCTTGACCCACCAACCACTCTGAGAGATTTACGCCGAATTGTCGTTGAGGAGTGGGACAATTTGGACCAACAGTGTCTTGATGAACTTGTGGATAGTATGCCACGGCGAATACAGGCATGCATCAATGCAAGAGGACGTGCTACTGGGTATTAGAGGTAGTGGTGTGTACTGCAATCTGGACCACAAATGCTGAAAGTCTAGCTGTATGATGGTACAACATGCAATGTGTGGGTCTCATGAGCAATAAAACGAGCTGAAATGTTGTTTGTGTTGATCTCTATTCCCTTTGTATTTAACGGTTCCGGAACTCTTGGAACCGAGGTGATGCAAAACTTTTTTTGATGTGTGTAGAAAGATCATTACATTAAAAGTATTAATTAGATCGTAATGAAACTTTAATACGTCTTGAAGGAACTTATTGTTAACGGAGTTTTAATGAGATCTGAAAATAGTTGTTGCTAATTTTGTAAACCAACTCTTTCTCGGGCCTGGGTGGTCGTAGCTTGTTATGAGGCTCATAGCAATGCGAGGCTAAACGAAAAACTGCGTTTTATCTACATGTGATTGGTGATAGGGCGTATATGTGGTGCGAATATGCCTACTTCTATCGCCCTAGGCTACTAGGTAACTTCTAGGCAACACCGCTGATTCTTGCTCTGACCTTTGTCAGTTCAACTAGACACCTATGTGTCATGGGGCGCCCGCAGGGAGGGGCAAGGTGGAGCCGTCCCCCCCCCCCCCCCCTGGAATTTCGAGAATGTTGATATTCGATTGGTCATTGTCACCAGTTTATTTCATAAATTGAGGTTTCTGATAATCAACTGACAAATTTTACAATAGAAAACTTCTTTAATGTTGCTGACGTAGGTATTTATATTCAGAAATATATGGTTCTAATGATATCATGCACTAGACCACCAATGGAAACATAGCTCCATTTTTCAATATGGTTATGCCTAGTGTATATTTACCCAACGCTCTGAAGTGATTAGGCTGGCTACTACTTTCGCCACCTCACTTTGGCAGTGACGATATGAAAGCAATTCCTGGAGATATTTTTATACACTGCAACACCGATAGCGGATTTCAGCCCCTAAAACTAGGTTTTCTTTGATGACCAGTAAAACACTGCTTAAGGTCGTGCTTACAATATTGAGTCATTTACTGTTTTCAGGCCCGTAATGACGGGGGGAACAAACGGCAGCTGACCAGGGTGGCAGGTTTTAGGGGCGGAAAGAAATCTGGAAACTGTACAAAACCACTTGGTCATTAAACGCCAAGTTATTAAAGTTTAACCCCTCCACACACACACACACACACACACACACACACACAAGAAAATTATTCATTGTCACAGATTTGCAATGTTGATTATTTAAGGAGACACAAAACGGGATTGTGTTAGTCATCTTGGTGTTCTTGCTTTTGAATCTGACTTGAAAGTGAAATTGGACTAATGATATCCTAATCGTGTTTGCAAATGACAAGGCAAGAAGGAAGGCCCTTGTTATTTAAATATTTGGTGTTTTTGCAATTGGTTGTGTACATCCTTTAAAATGTAAATGTAAATTCTTTGTATTAAGTCATTTTTCTATTTGTAATTTTAGTAAACATATTTATAGTGTTTGTCACCCATAGTTAAATACACGCTCAGTGAAGAAACAGTCCCAATATGTTAAGGATCCTATAATAAAACTACATATTTTAAGTCGGGGGTAGCAATTTTTTTCCCCAGGGGATTCAAGAGCCCTAAACACGAGCCTGACTGTGTTGAACACTCGTCTAATTTTGCGCCGTTCTGTCTTACTGCGATCCTTATTTGTGCTGCGAAATGCCGTTTAGTTTTATTCAAGGTGTGCCATAGTACTGTGGTCCATTTCTTGAGAACAGATAAATTATTGCTATAAATGGAGAGCAATCTACCGTTTTTGTAGATTCTTAACCTGTTGCGTTAAATCTTCTACGATCGAAGCAATTTATAGGCTAATGGTTAAATTGTTCTGCGGTGTTTTTGTGCCGTTATCAAAGCGACTGACCGACAGTAGTGGCTACGCGGGCTAAAGCGCAGCGTTAGGTCAAGGGGCCAAGCTCTCTGCTGACTCGGTAGACGCGTGGGTTCGAGCCCCACCGTCGACTGTCCTTGAAATGGTTTTCCGTGGTTTCCCATTTTCAACACCAGGCAAATGCTGGGACAGTACCTTCTGACAGGCCACGGCCGCTTCCTTCCACATCCTTGCCCAGTTTCATTCATCTTCTTCCATTCCATCTCTCATCCCGACGCGCAGGTCGCCCACGGGCGTCGACTTGAAAGACCTGCACTCGGCCTCTCAGGAGGCTACACGACAAAAAAAAAAGGTGACTGAGATTCTCACTCTCAATCGAATGTAGACGGTAGATCAGTTGAGACAAAATTGTGAATTCAATACTGAGAGACTTCGTAATGTTGTAGGCTATATTATTCCAATGGAATCTTCTTGCAAGGCAACTTTTGATGTCCAACATGTAGCCGACTTATATGAGTGGAGAAGCTAATTTAATCGGGCTTATAGTCGTATTAACCGACAATTCAATATAGATCAATTAGGAAGGAAGGAAGCTTGTAGTTTAACGTGACCGTTAATCTCGCGATCATAAGCCACGGGACCTCCGTTTTACGTGGAATCCGAACCACAGGACATGGCATTTCACATCGAAAATCTCACATGCATTGACCGGGAATCGAACCCGGTGAGAGACATACAGCTTGTCCGCTGCGCCACCACGCCCCCCCCCCCCCCCAGATCAATTAGGTGATAAGGCCAAAGTTGAAGGGTGGATTCATAATGATGTGATTCTGAAAAAAGAAAACTACAGGACAGACATTGGCAGGCTCTTTACTCAAGGAACATTTATGTGACATTTTTAAGTACGAATGTACAGTATAATAGTTAGGCTAAATGATCCTGCGATATTTGTCGTTATCTAAGCGACTAAGTAAGAAGTACATAATTTGTTGAGTATTTTATATTTTACTTAACGGTCAGCAATAAACAAATGAAATAATTTATTTCTAAAACGAAAATTTGCTTAAACAATGGGCGTCACAAGTACGAGTAATGTACGATACGAATTTATCACTTCACACAAAATTCATGAGGAAAGGAAGCTTGTAGTTTAACGTGACCGTTAATAATGCGATCGTGAGCCACGGGACCTCCTTTTTACGTAGAATCCGAACCACAGGACATGGCATTTCACTTTGAAAATCTCACATGCATTGACCGGGAATCGAACCTGGTCCACCTTGGTGAGAGGCCAAAAGCTTGACTGCTGCGCCACCACACCCCAAAATTCCTTAGGCTAAGAAGGGCAATGCGAAGTATTCCTGATAGCTTGTGAAGAAGATGAAAAACTTGATGGATCCGCCGTAAGGGCCAGTACAAACTAGATATTTGGAAACAGTGCTAGTTGAAGTATTAGGCAGATTCATATGTAGAGATATTTCCACAGATTAATTTAACACAGTAATTTGGAAATATCTGAAAATATGTCCTCCAGTTACCGTATTTAGAAAATAGGCGAACTGGATTTACATTAGCATTTTAATGAACTGCTTTTTTACATGTTTTAAGAGCTCAACATGATGACGATGTATCACAAAAGAAGAAACGCGAACCTTCATGGACAAAAACTGTAACTGTGTAACTAAAAACAAAACATTCGTCCCAATCTTGCCATAAGGTAGCCAACGGATTGAGAGCAGTCAAATAATGAATTTCACGAAGCAAGTAAGAGGTAATGTCGCCTCCGTAGCGTAGCGGTCAGAATGGTTAGCTGCCGCCCCGGAGGTCCTGGGTTCGATTCCCGGCTCTGCCACAAAATTTGAAAAGTGGCATGAGGACTGGAACGGGGTCTACTCAGCCTCGGGTGGTCAATAATGAGTAGCGGGGGTTCGAAGCCCATCTTAGCCATCCTCGAAGTGGTTTCCCACTTAGTCTTCGGACAAATGCCGGGATGGTATCTACTGTAAGGCCACGGCCGCCTCCTTCCCTCTTCATTGCCTATCCATCCCAATCTTCCCTTCCCTCATGAGGCCCCAGTTCGCATTTTCAGGTGAGGCCGCCTGGGCGAAGTGTTGAACACACCTCCCCAGTTGTATCCACACCGTCCAAGTGTTCCCAGCTCTAGGACACTGTCTGTAGAGGCGGTAGTGGTGAGTTCCCTCGCTGAGTCCGTGGGAAACACAAACCTGAAGGGTAAAATTTACTTAAAAAAAGTAAGAAATAAAACGAAAATTGGGGGGGGGGGGGGGGGCGGGGTAATGAAATGAATATTATAATTAGGTCCCCCTCTGGAAAAAATCTTGCGGGCGCCCATGCTATGTACGTACTCTCTTGATATTACAAACAGCGACTTGTACAATATTTCCACCAAGGAAAAACTTGGACTCGCCCCACAAGTTCCCGAGCGACTTGACTGTCTCTTCTCTGAGCTCCATGCTCTTCCAGACTATTCTTCTGAATTACCGGACCTAGAATCTTACCTGCGGTATCAAACTGTGCGGACTTGCACCCAGATATCGAATTACGATTCCAATCAAGAATAGCTTCATGGATTCGCATGCAAACGGCAGCGCCTCGGTTCGAGACCTAACAGTTGCATTCAGACTTAGAAATCAGTGTCCCCACGTGACGATTTATTTTGAATTCATTGGCTTTCCCAAATTAATTAATATCTTCTGCATTAATCAACATTTGTGAAATCTGATTGCAGCAGATTCTTGACATAGCCTACGCGCCAATCTCTATGGTTTACATAGGCCTATATTTCCCTTCAAATTTTATGCTCAGGGAAAAATTTAATTTCATCGCGATGCCGTCAATACGCTTGCACATTTTCAACCGACCCCTGAGCCACGTCATCGCGGCTTGTCACCTTATTGTGTGAGTCTCTATTCCTTTGTGATATTCAAACACACAGAATCTGCTCAAGTATATTCAAACTCTGAAATAATGCAAAGAATTAATGTACACTACAAGAACAAGAAATCTCAGATAGGCTACTATACGAAAAAGGGAGATACATTTTTACGGTCTCAGGATGAACTCTAGTACATTAACCAAACAAATCTTTGAGTTTCTCCGTAACCGCAAAACAAAACCCACATGGTGTAAAGAAAGTGAAAAAGATCTAGTAGAATTAAAAATTACAGAAAATTCCCCACTCAATGGAAGAGCTAACATAATTTAAAAAGACGAAATATAAGGTTCCAAGACAAATCTAAACCCATTGTGGAAATAATAATATCCTATGGCCTCGGATGCCGGATGCAAGCTTTGTTATTTGACGTCCAGAGGGCAGCTTGCACTTCGAATTTTGTCCTTCCTTGGAGCGCTATGAAGCCAAGGACGTTAGATATCTAAGCTCCTTGACACCATAGCGCTTTCTAGTAGAGAAAGGAGGAACTTCATGCTGGCGGAAAATCCCGAGATTAATTTCGCCATTATGAACACGGCCTACTGAATCCAAAAGGGTTCTTTAACATGCCAACAACGTACAGTATGTCATGGGTGCCGAGGTTTTTGTTGCCTTTCAAAAATTATTTACCACGGCCAGGAGCGAACCTGCAAGCTTGGGGGCTGGTAGTCATTCATGATAACCAATCACACACCGTCTCCGCTGCAGGACTTCAGAGCACAGCACCTCCTATACGAATCCCTGAAGCTAAAATGGCAGTATCGAGAAGGCCATGACGTAAGAAAAACAGTTGTTATCTCTGGGTAACCAAGCTTATGTTTATGGTACCGTATGTTACATGACCAAGGATCATGTAACTTTTATTAGATGCGTCACTCGTGTATTTCAAGTTTCTTGGAGGGAAGGCGTGCTTTGGCTGTTTTTCAGCTATTTTGGGCTACATCATTAAGTCAACGTACAGGCTAGAGTAAAAGGTGGCTTTTCACCGATGTCCCAGTCTCACTCATGGCTGTGATTATATGGAAGCTACTGAGGTATGGGTGGTGCTTAGTAATGGCATTCGGGGCACAGTCAGTGCCTGTGAATGCTGTGAAAGGTTTTACTCATAGGGTTAGGACTACTGTTCTGACTCAGTGAGGAAAGCAATGGCAAACTACCTCACTCCTCTTCTTGCCTAGAACACCTCAAAATAGCACTGCCTTGGGGTTTTGTGGGTATCTACTCACATAACGTAACGGCGGTGCTTTTTGAGGATCCAACCAGCCTTCGGGCTGACTACCTAACAGAACAAAATAATCACTGTGCGAGTGTCTACTGTAGGCTACTACTCGTTAATAAACTTATTTTTGCGAATAATTGCAATTACTGCGCTATGTAGCCTAAGTAACATATTTGCACCTCCAACGAGATATACACACATAGGCTATATCGTGGTAACTAAAGAAAACTAACAGTTATTGATTTGCAAGATTAAAAAGGAAGGTTGTAGTTTAACGTGATCGTTAATCTCGCGATCATGAGCCACGGTACATCCTTTTTACGTGGAATGCGAACCACAGGACATGGCATTTCACTTCGAAAATCTCACATGCATAGAACGGGAATCGAACCTTGCCCGTCTTGCTGAGAGGCCAACAGCTTGACCACTGCACCACCACGCCCACGATTTGGAAGATTGGTATCAAGTTTTGTCACGATGAATCCCAGTGTTTTAATTTAGTTTTAGGATTCATTAATATTGATTAGCCTATTTGAATAGGCCTACCTCGATGCCCGTATACAGCCACGATGTTCACTACTAACGTACCGTTAATATGGGACTTCCATAACCTCACTTCTCAGCTACAATTATCCCATAACTTCACTTTGTGACTGCTATAATCCCCACCCTCTATTCAAAATTAAAGAAATGATCAAAGGAACAAGATGCGAGCTTGTGACGAATTGCGGAACCGCTTCCTCGCTCACCACTGCGTATTATCGCTCACGGTAACAACGTGATGCGAACGTGTGACGTATTGTGGAACCGGTTCCTCGCTTACCACTGCGTATTATCGCTCACGGTAACAACAAGATGCGAGCGTGTGACGTATGGTGGAACCGGTTCCTCGCTCACGGTAACAACATGATGCGAGCGTGTGACGTATGGTGGAACCGGTTCCTCGCTCACGGTAACATCATGATGCTACCGTGTGACGTACTCTGGAACCGGTTCCTCGCTCACAACATCGTATTATCGCTCACGGTAACATCATGATGCGAGCGTGTGACGTATTGTGGAACCGGTTCCTCGCTCACCTCTGCGTATTATCGCTAACGGTAACAATAAGATGCGAGCGTGATACGTATTGTGGAACCGCTTCCTCGCTCACCACAGTCTATTATCGCTCACGGTAACAACATGATGCGAAAGTATGATGTATTGTGGAACCGGTTCTTCGCTCACCACTGCGTATTATCGCTCACGGTAACAACATGATGCGAGCGTGTGACGTATTGTGGAACCGGATCCTCGCTCACCACTCCGTATTATCGCTCACGATAACAACGTGATGCGAGCATATGACGTATTGTGGAACCGGTTCCTCGCTCACCACTGCGTATTATCGCTCAAGGTAACAACGTGATGCGAGCATATGACGAATTGTGCAACCGGTTCCTCGCTCACCACAGCGTATTATCCCTCTCGGTAACAACATGATGCAAGCGTGTGACGTATTGCGGATCCGGTTCGTTGCTCACCATAGCGTATTATCGCTCACGGTAACAACATGATGCGAGCATATGACGTATTGTGGAACCGGTTCCTCGCTCACCACTGCGTATTATCTCTCACGGTAACAACATGATGCAAGCGTGTGATGTATTGTGGAACCGGTTCCTTGCTCACCATAGCGTATTATCGCTCACGGTAACAACATGATGCGAGCGTGTGACGTATTGTGGAACAGGTTCCTTGCTCACCACTGCGTATTATCGCTCACGGTAACAACATGATGCAAGCGTGTGACGTATTGCGGATCCGGTTCCTTGCTCACGAGAGCGTATTATCGCTCACGGTAACAACGTGATGCGAGCGTGTGACGTATTGCGGATCCGGTTCCTTGCTCACCATAGCGTATTATCGCTCAAGGTAACAACATGATGCGAGCATGTGACGTATTGTGGAACCGGTTCCTTGCTCACCACTGCGTATTATCGCTCACGCTACAACGTGATGCGAGCGTGTGACGTATTGCGGATCCGGTTCCTTGCTCACCATAGCGTATTATCGCTCACGGTAACAACATGGTGCGAGCGTGTGACGTATTGTGGAACCGGTTTTCACTCACCACTGCGTATTATCGCTCACGGTAACAACATGTTGCGAGCGTGTGTCGTATTGTGGAACCGGTTCCTCGCTCACCATAGCGTATTATCGATCACGGTAACAACATGATGCGAGCGTGTGACGTATTGTGGAACCGGTTCCTCGCTCACCACTGCGTATTATCGCTCACGGTAAAAACATGATGCTAGCGTGTGACGTATTGCGGAACCGGTTCCACGCTCACCAATGCGTATTATCGCTCACGGTAACAACGTGATGTGAGCATATGACGGATTGTGGAACCGGTTCCTGGCTCACCACAGCGTATTATCCCTCACGGTAGCAACATGGTGCGAGCGTCTGACGTATTGTGGAACCGGATCCTCGCTCACCACAGCGTATTATCGCTCACGGTAACAACATGATGCGAGCGTGTGACGTATTGCGGAACCGGTTCCTCGCTCACCACTGCGTATTATCACTCTCGGTAACAACATGATGCTAGCATGTGACGTATTGTGGAACCGGTTCCTCGCTCACCACGGCGTATTATCGCTCACGGTAACAACGTGATGCTAGCGTGTGACGTATTGTGGAACCGGATCCTCGCTCACCACTGCGTATTATCGCTCACGGTAACAACATGTTGCAAGCGTGTGACGTATTGTGGAACCGGTTCCTCGCTCACCACTGCGTATTATCGCTCACGATAACAACATGATGCGAGCGTGTGATGTATTGTGGAACCGGTTCTTCGCTCACCACAGCGTATTATCGCTCACGGTAACAACATGATTCGAGCGTGTGACGTATTGTGGAACCGGTTCCTAGCTCAGCACAGCGTATTATGGCTCACGGTAACAACATGGTGCGAGCGTGTGACGTATTGTGGAACCGGTTTTCACACACCACTGCGTATTATCGCTCACGGTAACAACATGTTGCGAGCGTGTGTCGTATTGTGGAACCGGTTCCTCGCTCACCTCAGCGTATTATCGCTCACGGTAACAACAAGATGCGAGAGTGTGACGTATTGTGGAACCGGTTCCTCGCTCACCGCTGCGTATTATCTCTAACGGTAACAACATGTTGCGAGCGTGTGTCGTATTGCGGATCCGGTTCCTCGCTCACCACTGCGTATTATCGCTCACGGTAACAACATGATGCGAGCGTGTGACGTATTGCGGATCCGGTTCCTCGCTCACCACAGCGTATTATCGCTCACGGTAACAACATGATGCGAGCGTGTAATGTATTGTGGAACCGGTTCCTCGAACACCACAGCATATTATCGCTCACGGTAACAACATGATGCGAGCGTGTGACGTATTGTGGAACCGGTTCCTCGCACACCACAGCGTATTATCGCTCACGGTAGCAACATGATGTGAGCGTGTGATGTATTGTGGAACCGGTTCCTCGCTCACCACTGCATATTATCGCTCACGGTAACATGAGGCGAGCGTGTGACGTATTGTGGAACCGGTTCCTCGCTCACCACTGCGTATTATCGCTCACGGTAACAACATGATGCGAGCAAATGACGTATTGTGGAACTGGTTCCTCGCTCACCACTGCGTATTATCACTCACGGTAACATGTTGCGAGCGTGTCGTATTGTGGAACCGGTTCCTCGCTCACCATAGCGTATTATCGCTCACGGTAACAACATGATGCGAGCGTGTGACGTATTGTGGAACCGGTTCCTCGCTCACCACTGCGTATTATCGCTCACGGTAACAACATGATGCTAGCGTGTGACGTATTGCGGGTCCGGTTCCACGCTCACCACTGCGTATTATCGCTCACGGTAACAACGTGATGTGAGCATATGACGTATTGTGGAACCGGTTCCTCGCTCACCACAGCGTATTATCCCTCTCGATAACAACATGATGCAAGCGTGTGACGTATTGCGGATCCGGTTCGTTGCTCACCATAGCGTATTATCGCTCACGGTTACAACATGATGCGAGCATATGACGTATTGTGGAACCGGTTCCTCGCTCACCACTGCGTATTATCGCTCACGGTAACAACATGATGCAAGCGTGTGACGTATTGTGGAACCGGTTCCTTGCTCACCATAGCGTATTATCGCTCACGGTAACAACATGATGCGAGCGTGTGACGTATTGTGGAACAGGTTCCTTGCTCACCACTGCGTATTATCGCTCACGGTAACAACATGATGCAAGCGTGTGACGTATTGCGGATCCGGTTCCTTGCTCACGAGAGCGTATTATCGCTCACGGTAACAACGTGATGCGAGCGTGTGACATATTGCGGATCCGGTTCCTTGCTCACCATAGCGTATTATCGCTCAAGGTAACAACATGATGCGAGCATGTGACGTATTGTGGAACCGGTTCCTTGCTCACCACTGCGTATTATCGCTCACGCTAACAACGTGATGCGAGCGTGTGACGTATTGCGGATCCGGTTCCTTGCTCACCATAGCGTATTATCGCTCACGGTAACAACATGGTGCGAGCGTGTGACGTATTGTGGAACCGGTTTTCACTCACCACTGCGTATTATCGCTCACGGTAACAACATGTTGCGAGCGTGTGTCGTATTGTGGAACCGGTTCCTCGCTCACCATAGCGTATTATCGCTCACGGTAACAACATGTTGCTAGCGTGTGACGTATTGTGGAACCGGTTCCTCGCTCACCACTGCGTATTATCGCTCACGATAACAACATGATGCGAGCATGTGATGTATTGTGGAACCGGTTCTTCGCTCACCACAGCGTATTATCGCTCAGGTTAACAACATGATTCGAGCGTGTGACGTATTGTGGAACTGGTTCCTAGCTCAGTACAGCGTATTATGGCTCACGGTAACAACATGGTGCGAGCGTGAGACGTATTGTGGAACCGGTTTTCACTCACCACTGCGTATTATCGCACACGGTAACAACATGTTGCGAGCGTGTGTCGTATTTTGGAACCGGTTCCTCGCTCACCAGAGCGTATTATCGCTCACGGTAACAACAAGATGCGAGCGTGTGACGTGTTGCGGAACCGGTTCCTCGCTCACCACTGCGTATTATCGCTCACGGTAACAACATGTTGCGAGCGTGTGTCGTATTGTGGAACTGGATCCTCGCTCACCACAGCGTATTATCGCTCACGGTAACAACATGATGCGAGCGTGTGACGTATTTTGGAACCGATTCCTCGCTCACGGTAACAACATGTTGCGAGCGTGTGACGTATTGGGGAACCAGTTCCTCGCTCACCACAGCGTATTATAGCTCACGGTAACAACAGGATGCGAGCGTGTGACGTATTGTGGAACAGGTTCCTCGCTCACCACATCGTATTATCGCTCACGGTAACAACATGATGCGAGCGTGTGACGTATTGTGGAACCGATCGGGAGAGCGTTGGTTCGAATCCCACCTCGGCCGTCCTGAAAATGGTTTTTCTGGTTTCCCATTTTCACCACCAGGCAAATGCCGGGACGGTTCCTTTCAATAGGTCCACGGCCGATTACCTTCCAATATCCCTTCCCTGACCCGTCCTGAAAAGAAAAGTACATGGCCATTGGCTGCATTAATTAAATTATTATTAATAACTTCTTCAAACAAGTCGCTTCGAATTACCGGTAGTCATCACGTGATACACACATTGAATTTCAGTATTATACCTGAGGCATTGTCATAGAAGAAATCGTAAGCCATAATCAGTGCTACAAACACACACACAGTGGCAAAACACGCGCGCGGACACAAAGCAGCAAGCACATGTGTGAGTAGTGCGTGGGCACCTTCAGTGGCCCTGACCTACTTCTGCCAAAGTCATAAAAAAATATCATATGCAGTCACTACACAAGACCACTGGTAAAATTCATGGACACTATGAATTAATTTTGGCAAGGTCACAGATGTAGCATACGAATCGCCGGGCGTGACCCTTCATATGCAGAACTTTCCATAAGAAAGTGATAGTACCTTATGTGGCATACATTTAATCATTGTTGTTTTAAAAGCAACATTACCTGTCCAATTGTTAATACCAGAGTTATGTTGTACACTATGGGTGTTGCCCCATTGTTAATATCAGAGTTATGCTGTACACTATGGGGGATGCTACATTGTTAATACCGGAGTTATGTTGTGCACTGCGTCGCCTCCGTAACGTAGCGGTCAGCATGGTTAGCTGCCGCCCCGGAGGTCCTGGGTTCGATTCCCGGCTCTGCCACGAAATTTGAAAAGTGGTATGAGGACTGGAACGGGGTCTACTCAGCCTTGGGTGGTCCAAATGAGTAGAGGGGGTTCAATTCCCACCTCAGCCATCCTCGAAGTGGTTTTCTGTGGTTTCCCACTTCGTCTTCGGGCAAATGCCGGGATGGTACCTACTCTAAGGCCGCGGCCGCCTCCTTCTCTCTTCCTAGCCTATCCATGCCAATCTTTCATCCCTTCCCATCCCTCATGAGGCCCCTGTTCGCTTTGCAGGTGAGGCCGCCTGGGCGAAGTTCTGATCACACCTCCCCAGTTGAATCCATCCTGACCAGATGTTCCAAGCTCCAGGACACTGCCCATAGAGGCGGTAGTGGTGAGTTCCCTCGCTGAGTCCGTGGGAACCACCAACCTAGAGGGTAAATTGACTAAATTAAAAAAAGAAAACTATGGGTGTTGCCCCATTGTTAATACCAGAGTTATGTTGTGCACTATGTGTGCTGCCCCATTGTTAATACCAGAGTTATGTTGTACACTATGGGTACTGCCCCATTGTTAATACCAGAGTTATGTTGTGCACTGCGTCGCCTCCGTAGCGTAGCGGTCAGCATGGTTAGCTGCCGCCCCGGAGGTCCTGGGTTCGATTCCCGGCTCTGCCACGAAATTTGAAAAGTGGTACGAGGACTGGAACGGGGTCTACTCAGCCTCGGGTGGCCCAAATGAGTAGAGGGGGTTCGATTCCCCCTCAGCCATCCTCGAAGTGGTTTTCCGTGGTTTCCCACTTCGTCTTCGGGCAAATGCCGGGATGGTACCTTCTTCAAGGCCACGGCTGCATCCTTCCCTCTTCCTTGCCTATCCATCCTCTACCTTCCCTCATGAGGCCCCTGTTTCGCTTTGCAGGTGAGGCCGCCTGGGCGAGGTGACAATCCCACCTCACCAGTTGTATCCCTTCCGATTCGATGTTCCCAGCTCTAGGTCTCTGCCCGTAGAGGCGGTAGCGGTGAATTCTCTCACTGAGTCCGTGGGTTCCACCAACGTGGAGGGTAAACGACAAAAAAAAAAAAAAAATGTGCACTATGGGGGATGCCCCATTGTTAATACCAGAGTTATGTTGTACACTATGGGTACTGCCCCATTGTTAATACCAGAGTTATGTTCTGCACTATGGAGGATGCCCCATTGTTAATACCAGAGTTATGTTGTACACTATGGGTACTGCCCCATTGTTAATACCAGAATTATGTTGTACACTATGGGTACTGCCCCATTGTTAATACCAGAGTTATGTTGCACACTATGGGTGTTGCCCCATTGTTAATACCAGAGTTATGTTGTACACTATGGGTGTTGCCCTATTGTTAATACCAGAGTTATGTTGTACACTATGGAGGATGCCCCATTGTTAATACCAGAGTTATGTTGTACAGTATGGGTGTTGCCCCATTGTTAATACCAGAGTTATGTTGTGCACTATGGGTACTGCCCCATTGTCATTACTGCTGAATGTACAAAGCCACGGGGCCACCCAAATGCGTGTCATGTTTGATGTCAAATACACGGGTGTTAGGGTGTATTGTGTACTCAAAGAAAGTAAGATAAGATAAGACTCAGCCATGCCTTGTTTCCCTCATATTTGTTGAGTATCGGTATTTTGCGGACCGCTAATAAATAAGAATTAGTGTCGCTCCTTGCGGTCAAACACTGCATAATGAGTGGTCAACTGCTATAGTATGACGTAATGCTGACTGTTTTGTCACTGAAAGCCCTTCCTCCTTTCATCTGCTAGTTAGCACAAGAATAAGACGTGTCGTTTCATAATAGCGCTGTATGCTTGGAGGAGTGAGGAATGGTAACCTGTGTTACTGTAACACACCTGAAGTAGCTTCAACATTGGACATAGAGGGTACTTACGGCAGTGCTGTTCGCCTGTCGCCACACTACTGAGCCGTCCTCGCTCCCATAGGTTACAAGGACCTTCGCAATGATTGGCTACTGAGCGAGGGACTTACTTTACGTGTTTCCGCCCCTCCACTTCCACTTATCTCATCTGTGTTTATTCGAGAGGATTTGTACAAAGTTACGGAACGCACCTTCGAGCGGACTACTCTTAGATCATAAATTTATGCTCGAAGGGACTACTGATATTCACCGGCTATACACTTGCACAGGATAAATAAATAGATAAATTGTGCCCGTGTGCCAAACTTGGATGGACAGGCGATCACTTGCGAGCACCAGGTTTGGATCTCAGGGCGTCCTGGGTTGTGCAGACTAAATATTTCGCACACTGTCCTCGTGTTCTACGTAAAGGATAGCGGCTTCGGTGGCGTAGTCGGAAGCATGCTGAACTGCTGTGCACAAGAAAGCGGGTTCAAACCCAGCCGATGTCGTTGGTTTTTTAAAGAGCGTTAAAATCTTTCAGTATGCCTTCCTTCGGAGGGGAAGTAAAGCCGGCGGTCCCATGTCATAGATTTATGGCATGTAAAAGATGCTTCCGCAGACTAAACTTGCGTGGAGCAAAATTTCTAGGTTAGATTTCGTTGGAACGCTCTATCAAAGTTCCAGCGTTCACCACTAGATATCAGTGACATCTGGTAGCACAATTTGGAACTACTTGAAATTGAACGGAACTTGTAGTATACCCTAACGGTGTCCGCTGGAAGCAGCTACAGACTTTGGAAAGCCGAACATTTCCTCGGACACTCCCGGCACTAAAAGCCATACGATAAATGAATAACGTAAAGGATTGAGGGAACATGTATTGACAACACTAAAGAAACAAGTGATAATCACAAATTAAAAGAAAATTAATTTGCATTTATTAATTTAAAAAGGTCATGAAAAAAGAATATCACAAGCATTGTGGTGAAGAATAAAGTTTGCTAGGAGGAAGACATTGAAATCCGTAGAGGATTTTCTAATCCTGTGATCAGTGCACCTTCAAAAAAAAAAAAGCATCGTCTTGAAAGTCTTCTTAAGAGTCTTGGTTTGTTTAGACTATGTTCAAATTATTACAATTAATGCATACAAGTAGGATGCACTGTCATCGATATAAATAAATAAATTGCCGCATTGATTGATCTTTTCATAGATTATTATTTGCACTATTCATATGTCAGGATTATGTTTCACACACGCATCATCATCTGTAATATTATTGAAAAGTCGTATTTAAAGTCCAATTAAAAATAGACCAAGTAAAAAATTCTTGAAAAGTTTTTCCAAATGTCATTATCTGGGCGAAGCTTTCTCAAAATAGAATTATTATAAGTCATAGAAAAATTGTTCTCACACTTAGCAAATATTTTGCCAGAAGAGCTTTCCAAAAATTACCTAATTGTTATAAATAAGGCCCGGGAGTTCATGCAGTATTAAATGAATAAATATGCACTAATTAGCCTATCGGTCAAATATGCAACACAATTTAAAAAAGCACTATGAAATAACTACGACAATTGCGATCACTCCGCACTCTTTAGCGTTTCTATTTTGAATATAAAGAAATTATGAACAGACGGATTTATAATTGCATCTTATTTAAAATATCTCAACTAAGAAACAGTTCTAAATAGAAGGAAATGTTATTTTATGGATCTTCAAGCGGTGGTGACCATCAATAATTATGTTATTACCGGTAGCCTATGTTAATTTTCAAATATAATCATTGAATTCCTAAAAATGAAAATAATTTTACAATATTTACACAGTGAATGCTGTATAAGAATAATTGATAATAACTTGCAAAACGGACTGAAACGTAGCCTATTAAAATAATTTCAGTATTATTCTGTGATAGGCTCTTGGAGACCGAATCGAAATAGCCTATACGACTTTAAGAACATCAAGTAACAAAAAGTGCTTCAAAACAACAGGAAATTAGAATATACGCCCTTCTCAAGCAGACACGCTATAGGCTATGCACCTAATATAGGCCCTCCTCAAGCAGACACGCTATAGGCTATGCACCTAATATAGGCCCTTCTCAAGCAGACACGCTATAGGCTATGCACCTAATATAGGCCCTCCTCAAGCAGGCACGCTATAGGCTATGCACCTAATATAGGCCCTCCTCAAGCAGACACGCTATAGGCTATGCACCTAATATACGCCCTTCTCAAGCAGACACGCTATAGGCTATGCACCTAATATACGCCCTTCTCAAGCAGACACGCTATAGGCTATGCACGTAATATAGGCCTTTCTCAAGCAGACACGCTATAGGCTATGCACCTAATATACTCCCTCCTCAAGCAGACACGCTTTAGGCTATGCACCTAATATACGCCCTTCTCAAGCAGACACGCTATAGGCTATGCACCTAATATACGCCCTTCTCAAGCAGACACGCTATAGGCTATGCACCTAATATACGCCCTTCTCAAGCAGACACGCTATAGGCTATGCACCTAATATACGCCCTTCTCAAGCAGACACGCTATAGGCTATGCACGTAATATAGGCCTTTCTCAAGCAGACACGCTATAGGCTATGCACGTAATATAGGCCTTTCTCAAGCAGACACGCTATAGGCTATGCACCTAATATACTCCCTCCTCAAGCAGACACGCTTTAGGCTATGCACCTAATATACGCCCTTCTCAAGCAGACACGCTTTAGGCTATGCACCTAATATACGCCCTTCTCAAGCAGACACGCTATAGGCTATGCACCAAATATAGGCCCTCATCAAGCAGACACGCTATAGGCTATGCACCTAATATAGGCCCTTCTCAAGCAGACACGCTATAGGCTATGCACCTAATATACTCCCTCCTCAAGCAGACACGCTATAGGCTATGCACCTAATATACGCCCTCCTCAAGCAGACACGCTATAGGCTATGCACCTAATATACGCCCTTCTCAAGCAGACACGCTATAGGCTATGCACCTAATATACGCCCTCCTCAAGCAGACACGCTATAGGCTATGCACCTAATATACGCCCTTCTCAAGCAGACACGCTATAGGCTATGCACCTAATATACGCCCTTCTCAAGCAGACACGCTATAGGCTATGCACCTAATATACGCCCTTCTCAAGCAGACACGCTATAGGCTATGCACCTAATATACGCCCTTCTCAAGCAGACACGCTATAGGCTATGCACCTAATATACGCCCTCCTCAAGCAGACACGCTATAGGCTATGCACCTAATATACGCCCTTCTCAAGCAGACACGCTATAGGCTATGCACCTAATATACGCCCTTCTCAAGCAGACACGCTATAGGCTATGCACCTAATATACGCCCTCCTCAAGCAGACACGCTATAAGCTATGCACCTAATATACGCCCTTCTCAAGCAGACACGCTATAGGCTATGCACGTAATATACGCCCTCCTCAAGCAGACTCGCTATAGGCTATGCACCTAATATACGCCCTCCTCAAGCAGACACGCTATAGGCTATGCACCTAATATACGCCCTTCTCAAGCAGACACGCTATAGGCTATGCACCTAATATACGCCCTTCTCAAGCAGACACGCTATAGGCTATGCACCTAATATAGGCCCTTCTCAAGCAGACACGCTATAGGCTATGCACCTAATATACGCCCTCCTCAAGCAGACACGCTATAGGCTATGCCCCTAATATACGCCCTTCTCAAGCAGACACGCTATAGGCTATGCACCTAATATACGCCCTTCTCAAGCAGACACGCTATAGGCTATGCACCTAATATACGCCCTTCTCAAGCAGACAGGCTATAGGCTATGCACCTAATATACGCCCTTCTCAAGCAGACACGCTATAGGCTATGCCCCTAATATACGCCCTTCTCAAGCAGACACGCTATAGGCTATGCACCTAATATACGCCCTTCTCAAGCAGACACGCTATAGGCTATGCACCTAATATACGCCCTTCTCAAGCAGACACGCTATAGGCTATGCACCTAATATAGGCCCTTCTCAAGCAGACACGCTATAGGCTATGCACCTAATATACGCCCTTCTCAAGCAGACACGCTATAGGCTATGCACCTAATATACGTCCACCTCAAGCAGACACGCTATAGGCTAAGCACCTAATATACGCCCTCCTCAAGCAGACACGCTATAGGCTATGCACCTAATATAGGCCCTTCTCAAGCAGACACGCTATAGGCTATGCACCTAATATAGGCCCTTCTCAAGCAGACACGCTATAGGCTATGCACCTAATATACGCCCTCCTCAAGCAGACACGCTTTAGGCTATGCACCTAATATACGCCCTCCTCAAGCAGACACGCTATAGGCTATGCACCTAATATACGCCCTTCTCAAGCAGACACGCTATAGGCTATGCACCTAATATACGCCCTTCTCAAGCAGACACGCTATAGGCTATGCACCTAATATACGCCCTCCTCAAGCAGACACGCTATAGGCTATGCACCTAATATACGCCCTCCTCAAGCAGACACGCTATAGGCTATGCACCTAATATACGCCCTTCTCAAGCAGACACGCTATAGGCTATGCACCTAATATAGGCCCTTCTCAAGCAGACATGCTATAGGCTATGCACCTAATATACGTCCACCTCAAGCAGACACGCTATAGGCTATGCACCTAATATAGGCCCTTCTCAAGCAGATACGCTATAGGCTATGCACCTAATATAGGCCCTACTCAAGCAGACACGCTATAGGCTATGCACCTAATATACGCCCTCCTCAAGCAGACACGCTATAGGCTATGCATCTAATATAGGCCCTTCTCAAGCAGACATGCTATAGGCTATGCACCTAATATAGGCCCTTCTCAAGCAGACACGCTATAGGCTATGCACCTAAAATAGGCCCTTCTCAAGCAGACATGCTATAGGCTATGCACCTAATATAGGCCCTTCTCAAGCAGACACGCTATAGGCTATGCACCTAATATACGCCCTCCTCAAGCAGACACGCTTTAGGCTATGCACCTAATATACGCCCTCCTCAAGCAGACACGCTATAGGCTATGCACCTAATATACGCCCTTCTCAAGCAGACACGCTATAGGCTATGCACCTAATATACGCCCTTCTCAAGCAGACACGCTATAGGCTATGCACCTAATATACGCCCTTCTCAAGCAGACACGCTATAGGCTATGCACGTAATATGCGCCCTTCTCAAGCAGACACGCTATAGGCTATGCACCTAATATACGCCCTTCTCAAGCAGACACGCTATAGGCTATGCACCTAATATACGCCCTCCTCAAGCAGACACGCTATAGGCTATGCACCTAATATACGCCCTTCTCAAGCAGATACGCTATAGGCTATGCACCTAATATACGTCCTCCTCAAGCAGACACGCTATAGGCTATGCACCTAATATACGCCCTTCTCAAGCAGACACGCTATAGGCTATGCACCTAATATACGCCCTCCTCAAGCAGACACGCTTTAGGCTATGCACCTAATATACGCCCTCCTCAAGCAGACACGCTATAGGCTATGCACCTAATATACGCCCTTCTCAAGCAGACACGCTATAGGCTATGCACCTAATATACGCCCTTCTCAAGCAGACACGCTATAGGCTATGCACCTAATATACGCCCTTCTCAAGAAGACACGCTATAGGCTATGCACCTAATATACGCCCTTCTTAAGCAGACACGCTATAGGCTATGCACCTAATATACGCCCTTCTCATGCAGACACGCTATAGGCTATGCACCTAATATACGCCCTTCTCAAGCAGACACGCTATAGGCTATGCACCTAATATAGGCCCTTCTCAAGCAGACACGCTATAGGCTATGCACCTAATATACGCCCTTCTCAAGCAGACACGCTATAGGCTATGCACCTAATATAGGCCCTTCTCAAGCAGACACGCTATGGGCTATGCACCTAATATAGGCCCTTCTCAAGCAGACACACTATAGGCTATGCACCTAATATACTCCCTCCTCAAGCAGACACACTATAGGCTATGCACCTAATATACGCCCTCCTCAAGCAGACACGCTATAGGCTATGCACCTAATATAGGCCCTTCTCAAGCAGACACGCTATAGGCTATGCACCTAATATACGCCCTTCTCAAGCAGACACGCTATAGGCTATGCACCTAATATACGCCCTTCTCAAGCAGACACGCTATAGGCTATGCACCTAATATACGCCCTCCTCAAGCAGACACGCTATAGGCTATGCACCTAATATACGCCCTTCTCAAGCAGACACGCTATAGGCTATGCACCTAATATAGGCCCTTCTCAAGCAGACACGCTATAGGCTATGCACCTAATATAGGCCCTTCTCAAGCAGACACACTATAGGCTATGCACCTAATATACTCCCTCCTCAAGCAGACACACTATAGGCTATGCACCTAAAATACGCCCTTCTCAAGCAGACACGCTATAGGCTATGCACCTAATATACGTCCACCTCAAGCAGACACGCTATAGGCTATGCACCTAATATACGCCCTCCTCAAGCAGACACGCTACAGGCTATGAACCTAATATAGGCCCTTCTCAAGCAGACACGCTATAGGCTATGCACCTAATATACGCCCTTCTCAAGCAGACACGCTATAGGCTATGCACCTAATATAGGCCCTCCTCAAGCAGACACGCTATAGGCTATGCACCTAATATAGGCCCTTCTCAAGTAGACACGCTATAGGCTATGCACCTAATATACGCCCTTCTCAAGCAGACACGCTATAGGCTATGCACCTAATATACGCCCTCCTCAAGCAGACACGCTATAGGCTATGCACCTAATATAGGCCCTCCTCAAGCAGACACGCTATAGGCTATGCACCTAATATAGGCCCTTCTCAAGTAGACACGCTATAGGCTATGCACCTAATATACGCCCTTCTCAAGCAGACACGCTATAGGCTATGCACCTAATATACGCCCTCCTCAAGCAGACACGCTATAGGCTATGCACCTAATATACGCCCTTCTCAAGCCGACACGCTATAGGCTATGCACCTAATATACGCCCTCCTCAAGCAGACACGCTATAGGCTATGCACCTAATATAGGCCCTACTCAAACAGACACGCTATAGGCTATTCACCTAATATACGCCCTTCTCAAGCAGATACGCTATAGGCTATGCACCTAATATAGGCCCTACTCAAACAGACAAGCTATAGGCTATGCACCTAATATAGGCCCTTCTCAAGCAGACACGCTATAGGCTATGCACCTAATATAGGCCCTACTCAAACAGACACGCTATAGGCTATGCACCTAATATACGCCCTCCTCAAGCAGACACGCTATAGGCTATGCACCTAATATAGGCCCTACTCAAACAGACACGCTATAGGCTATGCACCTAATATACGCCCTTCTCAAGCAGATACGCTATAGGCTATGCACCTAATAAAGGCCCTACTCAAACAGACACGCTATAGGCTATGCACCTAATATAGGCCCTTCTCAAGCAGACACGCTATAGGCTATGCACCTAATATAGGCTCTTCTCAAGCAGACATGCTATAGGCTATGCACCTAATATACGCCCTTCCCAAGCAGACACGCTATAGGCTATGCACCTAATATACGCCCTTCTCAAGCAGACACGCTATAGGCTATGCACCTAATATACGCCCTTCTCAAGCAGACACGCCATAGGCTATGCACCTCATATACGCCCTTCTCAAGCAGACACGCTATAGGCTATGCACCTAATATAGGCCCTTCTCAAGCAGACACGCTATAGGCTATGCACCTAATATAGGCCCTTCTCAAGCAGACAGGCTATAGGCTATGCACCTAATATAGGCCCTTCTCAAGCAGACACGCTATAGGCTATGCACCTAATATAGGCCCTTCTCAAGCAGACACGCTATAGGCTATGCACCTAAAATAGGCCCTTCTCAAGCAGACACGCTATAGGCTATGCACCTAATATACGCCCTTCTCAAGCAGACACGCTATATGCTATGCACCTAATATACGCCCTTCTCAAGCAGACACGCTATAGGCTATGCACCTAATATACGCCCTTCTCAAGCAGAAACGCTATAGGCTATGCACCTAATAAACGCCCTCCTCAAGCAGACACGCTATAGGCTATGCACCTAATATAGGCCCTTCTCAAGCAGACACGCTATAGGCTATGCACCTAATATACGCCCTTCTCAAGCAGACACGCCATAGGCTATGCACCTCATATACGCCCTTCTCAAGCAGACACGCTATAGGCTATGCACCTAATATAGGCCCTTCTCAAGCAGACACGCTATAGGCTATGCACCTAATATAGGCCCTTCTCAAGCAGACAGGCTATAGGCTATGCACCTAATATAGGCCCTTCTCAAGCAGACACGCTATAGGCTATGCACCTAATATAGGCCCTTCTCAAGCAGACACGCTATAGGCTATGCACCTAAAATAGGCCCTTCTCAAGCTGACACGCTATAGGCTATGCACCTAATATACGCCCTTCTCAAGCAGACACGCTATATGCTATGCACCTAATATACGCCCTTCTCAAGCAGACACGCTATAGGCTATGCACCTAATATACGCCCTTCTCAAGCAGAAACGCTATAGGCTATGCACCTAATATACGCCCTCCTCAAGCAGACACGCTATAGGCTATGCACCTAATATAGGCCCTTCTCAAGCAGACACGCTATAGGCTATGCACCTAATATACGCCCTTCTCAAGCAGACACGCTATAGGCTATGCACCTAATATACGCCCTCCTCAAGCAGACACGCTATAGGCTATGCACCTAATATAGGCCCTTCTCAAGCAGACACGCTATAGGCTATGCACCTAATATACGCCCTCCTCAAGCAGACACGCTATAGGCTATGCACCTAATATACGCCCTCCTCAAGCAGACACGCTATAGGCTATGCACCTAATATACGCCCTCCTCAAGCAGACACGCTATAGGCTATGCACCTAATATAGGCCCTTCTCAAGCAGACACGCTATAGGCTATGAACCTAATATAGGCCCTTCTCAAGCAGACACGCTATAGGCTATGCACCTAATATACGCCCTTCTCAAGCAGACACGCTATAGGCTATGCACCTAATATGCGCCCTTCTCAAGCAGACACGCTATAGGCTATGCACGTAATATAGGCCCTTCTCAAGCAGACACGCTATAGGCTATGCACGTAATATACGCCCTCCTCAAGCAGACTCGCTATAGGCTATGCACCTAATATACGCCCTCCTCAAGCAGACACGCTATAGGCTATGCACCTAATATACGCCCTTCTCAAGCAGACACGCTATAGGCTATGCACCTAATATACGCCCTTCTCAAGCAGACACGCTATAGGCTATGCACCTAATATAGGCCCTTCTCAAGCAGACACGCTATAGGCTATGCACCTAATATACGCCCTCCTCAAGCAGACACGCTATAGGCTATGCCCCTAATATACGCCCTTCTCAAGCAGACACGCTATAGGCTATGCACCTAATATACGCCCTTCTCAAGCAGACACGCTATAGGCTATGCACCTAATATACGCCCTTCTCAAGCAGACAGGCTATAGGCTATGCACCTAATATACGCCCTTCTCAAGCAGACACGCTATAGGCTATGCCCCTAATATACGCCCTTCTCAAGCAGACACGCTATAGGCTATGCACCTAATATACGCCCTTCTCAAGCAGACACGCTATAGGCTATGCACCTAATATACGCCCTTCTCAAGCAGACACGCTATAGGCTATGCACCTAATATAGGCCCTTCTCAAGCAGACACGCTATAGGCTATGCACCTAATATACGCCCTTCTCAAGCAGACACGCTATAGGCTATGCACCTAATATACGTCCACCTCAAGCAGACACGCTATAGGCTAAGCACCTAATATACGCCCTCCTCAAGCAGACACGCTATAGGCTATGCACCTAATATAGGCCCTTCTCAAGCAGACACGCTATAGGCTATGCACCTAATATAGGCCCTTCTCAAGCAGACACGCTATAGGCTATGCACCTAATATACGCCCTCCTCAAGCAGACACGCTTTAGGCTATGCACCTAATATACGCCCTCCTCAAGCAGACACGCTATAGGCTATGCACCTAATATACGCCCTTCTCAAGCAGACACGCTATAGGCTATGCACCTAATATACGCCCTTCTCAAGCAGACACGCTATAGGCTATGCACCTAATATACGCCCTCTTCAAGCAGACACGCTATAGGCTATGCACCTAATATACGCCCTCCTCAAGCAGACACGCTATAGGCTATGCACCTAATATACGCCCTTCTCAAGCAGACACGCTATAGGCTATGCACCTAATATAGGCCCTTCTCAAGCAGACATGCTATAGGCTATGCACCTAATATACGTCCACCTCAAGCAGACACGCTATAGGCTATGCACCTAATATAGGCCCTTCTCAAGCAGATACGCTATAGGCTATGCACCTAATATAGGCCCTACTCAAGCAGACACGCTATAGGCTATGCACCTAATATACGCCCTCCTCAAGCAGACACGCTATAGGCTATGCATCTAATATAGGCCCTTCTCAAGCAGACATGCTATAGGCTATGCACCTAATATAGGCCCTTCTCAAGCAGACACGCTATAGGCTATGCACCTAAAATAGGCCCTTCTCAAGCAGACATGCTATAGGCTATGCACCTAATATAGGCCCTTCTCAAGCAGACACGCTATAGGCTATGCACCTAATATACGCCCTCCTCAAGCAGACACGCTTTAGGCTATGCACCTAATATACGCCCTCCTCAAGCAGACACGCTATAGGCTATGCACCTAATATACGCCCTTCTCAAGCAGACACGCTATAGGCTATGCACCTAATATACGCCCTTCTCAAGCAGACACGCTATAGGCTATGCACCTAATATACGCCCTTCTCAAGCAGACACGCTATAGGCTATGCACGTAATATGCGCCCTTCTCAAGCAGACACGCTATAGGCTATGCACCTAATATACGCCCTTCTCAAGCAGACACGCTATAGGCTATGCACCTAATATACGCCCTCCTCAAGCAGACACGCTATAGGCTATGCACCTAATATACGCCCTTCTCAAGCAGATACGCTATAGGCTATGCACCTAATATACGTCCTCCTCAAGCAGACACGCTATAGGCTATGCACCTAATATACGCCCTTCTCAAGCAGACACGCTATAGGCTATGCACCTAATATACGCCCTCCTCAAGCAGACACGCTTTAGGCTATGCACCTAATATACGCCCTCCTCAAGCAGACACGCTATAGGCTATGCACCTAATATACGCCCTTCTCAAGCAGACACGCTATAGGCTATGCACCTAATATACGCCCTTCTCAAGCAGACACGCTATAGGCTATGCACCTAATATACGCCCTTCTCAAGAAGACACGCTATAGGCTATGCACCTAATATACGCCCTTCTTAAGCAGACACGCTATAGGCTATGCACCTAATATACGCCCTTCTCATGCAGACACGCTATAGGCTATGCACCTAATATACGCCCTTCTCAAGCAGACACGCTATAGGCTATGCACCTAATATAGGCCCTTCTCAAGCAGACACGCTATAGGCTATGCACCTAATATACGCCCTTCTCAAGCAGACACGCTATAGGCTATGCACCTAATATAGGCCCTTCTCAAGCAGACACGCTATGGGCTATGCACCTAATATAGGCCCTTCTCAAGCAGACACACTATAGGCTATGCACCTAATATACTCCCTCCTCAAGCAGACACACTATAGGCTATGCACCTAATATACGCCCTCCTCAAGCAGACACGCTATAGGCTATGCACCTAATATAGGCCCTTCTCAAGCAGACACGCTATAGGCTATGCACCTAATATACGCCCTTCTCAAGCAGACACGCTATAGGCTATGCACCTAATATACGCCCTTCTCAAGCAGACACGCTATAGGCTATGCACCTAATATACGCCCTCCTCAAGCAGACACGCTATAGGCTATGCACCTAATATACGCCCTTCTCAAGCAGACACGCTATAGGCTATGCACCTAATATAGGCCCTTCTCAAGCAGACACGCTATAGGCTATGCACCTAATATAGGCCCTTCTCAAGCAGACACACTATAGGCTATGCACCTAATATACTCCCTCCTCAAGCAGACACACTATAGGCTATGCACCTAAAATACGCCCTTCTCAAGCAGACACGCTATAGGCTATGCACCTAATATACGTCCACCTCAAGCAGACACGCTATAGGCTATGCACCTAATATACGCCCTCCTCAAGCAGACACGCTACAGGCTATGAACCTAATATAGGCCCTTCTCAAGCAGACACGCTATAGGCTATGCACCTAATATACGCCCTTCTCAAGCAGACACGCTATAGGCTATGCACCTAATATAGGCCCTCCTCAAGCAGACACGCTATAGGCTATGCACCTAATATAGGCCCTTCTCAAGTAGACACGCTATAGGCTATGCACCTAATATACGCCCTTCTCAAGCAGACACGCTATAGGCTATGCACCTAATATACGCCCTCCTCAAGCAGACACGCTATAGGCTATGCACCTAATATAGGCCCTCCTCAAGCAGACACGCTATAGGCTATGCACCTAATATAGGCCCTTCTCAAGTAGACACGCTATAGGCTATGCACCTAATATACGCCCTTCTCAAGCAGACACGCTATAGGCTATGCACCTAATATACGCCCTCCTCAAGCAGACACGCTATAGGCTATGCACCTAATATACGCCCTTCTCAAGCCGACACGCTATAGGCTATGCACCTAATATACGCCCTCCTCAAGCAGACACGCTATAGGCTATGCACCTAATATAGGCCCTACTCAAACAGACACGCTATAGGCTATTCACCTAATATACGCCCTTCTCAAGCAGATACGCTATAGGCTATGCACCTAATATAGGCCCTACTCAAACAGACAAGCTATAGGCTATGCACCTAATATAGGCCCTTCTCAAGCAGACACGCTATAGGCTATGCACCTAATATAGGCCCTACTCAAACAGACACGCTATAGGCTATGCACCTAATATACGCCCTCCTCAAGCAGACACGCTATAGGCTATGCACCTAATATAGGCCCTACTCAAACAGACACGCTATAGGCTATGCACCTAATATACGCCCTTCTCAAGCAGATACGCTATAGGCTATGCACCTAATAAAGGCCCTACTCAAACAGACACGCTATAGGCTATGCACCTAATATAGGCCCTTCTCAAGCAGACACGCTATAGGCTATGCACCTAATATAGGCTCTTCTCAAGCAGACATGCTATAGGCTATGCACCTAATATACGCCCTTCCCAAGCAGACACGCTATAGGCTATGCACCTAATATACGCCCTTCTCAAGCAGACACGCTATAGGCTATGCACCTAATATACGCCCTTCTCAAGCAGACACGCCATAGGCTATGCACCTCATATACGCCCTTCTCAAGCAGACACGCTATAGGCTATGCACCTAATATAGGCCCTTCTCAAGCAGACACGCTATAGGCTATGCACCTAATATAGGCCCTTCTCAAGCAGACAGGCTATAGGCTATGCACCTAATATAGGCCCTTCTCAAGCAGACACGCTATAGGCTATGCACCTAATATAGGCCCTTCTCAAGCAGACACGCTATAGGCTATGCACCTAAAATAGGCCCTTCTCAAGCAGACACGCTATAGGCTATGCACCTAATATACGCCCTTCTCAAGCAGACACGCTATATGCTATGCACCTAATATACGCCCTTCTCAAGCAGACACGCTATAGGCTATGCACCTAATATACGCCCTTCTCAAGCAGAAACGCTATAGGCTATGCACCTAATAAACGCCCTCCTCAAGCAGACACGCTATAGGCTATGCACCTAATATAGGCCCTTCTCAAGCAGACACGCTATAGGCTATGCACCTAATATACGCCCTTCTCAAGCAGACACGCCATAGGCTATGCACCTCATATACGCCCTTCTCAAGCAGACACGCTATAGGCTATGCACCTAATATAGGCCCTTCTCAAGCAGACACGCTATAGGCTATGCACCTAATATAGGCCCTTCTCAAGCAGACAGGCTATAGGCTATGCACCTAATATAGGCCCTTCTCAAGCAGACACGCTATAGGCTATGCACCTAATATAGGCCCTTCTCAAGCAGACACGCTATAGGCTATGCACCTAAAATAGGCCCTTCTCAAGCTGACACGCTATAGGCTATGCACCTAATATACGCCCTTCTCAAGCAGACACGCTATATGCTATGCACCTAATATACGCCCTTCTCAAGCAGACACGCTATAGGCTATGCACCTAATATACGCCCTTCTCAAGCAGAAACGCTATAGGCTATGCACCTAATATACGCCCTCCTCAAGCAGACACGCTATAGGCTATGCACCTAATATAGGCCCTTCTCAAGCAGACACGCTATAGGCTATGCACCTAATATACGCCCTTCTCAAGCAGACACGCTATAGGCTATGCACCTAATATACGCCCTCCTCAAGCAGACACGCTATAGGCTATGCACCTAATATAGGCCCTTCTCAAGCAGACACGCTATAGGCTATGCACCTAATATACGCCCTCCTCAAGCAGACACGCTATAGGCTATGCACCTAATATACGCCCTCCTCAAGCAGACACGCTATAGGCTATGCACCTAATATACGCCCTCCTCAAGCAGACACGCTATAGGCTATGCACCTAATATAGGCCCTTCTCAAGCAGACACGCTATAGGCTATGAACCTAATATAGGCCCTTCTCAAGCAGACACGCTATAGGCTATGCACCTAATATACGCCCTTCTCAAGCAGACACGCTATAGGCTATGCACCTAATATGCGCCCTTCTCAAGCAGACACGCTATAGGCTATGCACGTAATATAGGCCCTTCTCAAGCAGACACGCTATAGGCTATGCACCTAATATAGGCCCTTCTCAAGCAGACACGCTATAGGCTATGCACCTAATATAGGCCCTACTCAAACAGACACGCTATAGGCTATGCACCTAATATAGGCCCTTCTCAAGCAGACACGCTATAGGCTATGCACCTAATATAGGCCCTTCTCAAGCAGACACGCTATAGGCTATGCACCTAATATAGGCCCTTCTCAAGCAGACACGCTATAGGCTATGCACCTAATATAGGCCCTTCTCAAGCAGACATGCTATAGGCTATGCACCTAATATAGGCCCTTCTCAAGCAGACACGCTATAGGCTATGCACCTAATATACGCCCTTCTCAAGCAGACACGCTATAGGCTATGCACCTAAAATGGGCCCTTCTCAAGCAGACACGCTATAGGCTATGCACCTAATATACGCCCTTCTCAAGCAGACATGCTATAGGCTATGCACCTAATATACGCCCTTCTCAAGCAGACACGCTATAGGCTATGCACCTAATATAGGCCCTTCTCAAGCAGACACGCTATAGGCTATGCACCTAATATACGCCCTCCTCAAGCAGAAACGCTATAGGCTATGCACCTAATATACGCCCTCCTCAAGCAGACACGCTTTAGGCTATGCACCTAATATAGGCCCTTCTCAAGCAGACACGCTATAGGCTATGCACCTAATATACGCCCTTCTCAAGCAGACACGCTATAGGCTATGCACCTAATATACGCCCTTCTCAAGCAGACACGCTATAGGCTATGCACCTAATATACGCCCTTCTCAAGCAGACACGCTATAGGCTATGCACCTAATATACGCCCTTCTCAAGCAGATACGCTATAGGCTATGCACCTAATATAGGCCCTACTCAAACAGACAAGCTATAGGCTATGCACCTAATATAGGCCCTTCTCAAGCAGACACGCTATAGGCTATGCACCTAATATAGGCCCTACTCAAACAGACACGCTATAGGCTATGCACCTAATATACGCCCTCCTCAAGCAGACACGCTATAGGCTATGCACCTAATATAGGCCCTACTCAAACAGACACGCTATAGGCTATGCACCTAATATACGCCCTTCTCAAGCAGATACGCTATAGGCTATGCACCTAATAAAGGCCCTACTCAAACAGACACGCTATAGGCTATGCACCTAATATAGGCCCTTCTCAAGCAGACACGCTATAGGCTATGCACCTAATATAGGCTCTTCTCAAGCAGACATGCTATAGGCTATGCACCTAATATACGCCCTTCCCAAGCAGACACGCTATAGGCTATGCACCTAATATACGCCCTTCTCAAGCAGACACGCTATAGGCTATGCACCTAATATACGCCCTTCTCAAGCAGACACGCCATAGGCTATGCACCTCATATACGCCCTTCTCAAGCAGACACGCTATAGGCTATGCACCTAATATAGGCCCTTCTCAAGCAGACACGCTATAGGCTATGCACCTAATATAGGCCCTTCTCAAGCAGACAGGCTATAGGCTATGCACCTAATATAGGCCCTTCTCAAGCAGACACGCTATAGGCTATGCACCTAATATAGGCCCTTCTCAAGCAGACACGCTATAGGCTATGCACCTAAAATAGGCCCTTCTCAAGCAGACACGCTATAGGCTATGCACCTAATATACGCCCTTCTCAAGCAGACACGCTATATGCTATGCACCTAATATACGCCCTTCTCAAGCAGACACGCTATAGGCTATGCACCTAATATACGCCCTTCTCAAGCAGAAACGCTATAGGCTATGCACCTAATAAACGCCCTCCTCAAGCAGACACGCTATAGGCTATGCACCTAATATAGGCCCTTCTCAAGCAGACACGCTATAGGCTATGCACCTAATATACGCCCTTCTCAAGCAGACACGCCATAGGCTATGCACCTCATATACGCCCTTCTCAAGCAGACACGCTATAGGCTATGCACCTAATATAGGCCCTTCTCAAGCAGACACGCTATAGGCTATGCACCTAATATAGGCCCTTCTCAAGCAGACAGGCTATAGGCTATGCACCTAATATAGGCCCTTCTCAAGCAGACACGCTATAGGCTATGCACCTAATATAGGCCCTTCTCAAGCAGACACGCTATAGGCTATGCACCTAAAATAGGCCCTTCTCAAGCTGACACGCTATAGGCTATGCACCTAATATACGCCCTTCTCAAGCAGACACGCTATATGCTATGCACCTAATATACGCCCTTCTCAAGCAGACACGCTATAGGCTATGCACCTAATATACGCCCTTCTCAAGCAGAAACGCTATAGGCTATGCACCTAATATACGCCCTCCTCAAGCAGACACGCTATAGGCTATGCACCTAATATAGGCCCTTCTCAAGCAGACACGCTATAGGCTATGCACCTAATATACGCCCTTCTCAAGCAGACACGCTATAGGCTATGCACCTAATATACGCCCTCCTCAAGCAGACACGCTATAGGCTATGCACCTAATATAGGCCCTTCTCAAGCAGACACGCTATAGGCTATGCACCTAATATACGCCCTCCTCAAGCAGACACGCTATAGGCTATGCACCTAATATACGCCCTCCTCAAGCAGACACGCTATAGGCTATGCACCTAATATACGCCCTCCTCAAGCAGACACGCTATAGGCTATGCACCTAATATAGGCCCTTCTCAAGCAGACACGCTATAGGCTATGAACCTAATATAGGCCCTTCTCAAGCAGACACGCTATAGGCTATGCACCTAATATACGCCCTTCTCAAGCAGACACGCTATAGGCTATGCACCTAATATGCGCCCTTCTCAAGCAGACACGCTATAGGCTATGCACGTAATATAGGCCCTTCTCAAGCAGACACGCTATAGGCTATGCACGTAATATACGCCCTCCTCAAGCAGACTCGCTATAGGCTATGCACCTAATATACGCCCTCCTCAAGCAGACACGCTATAGGCTATGCACCTAATATGCGCCCTTCTCAAGCAGACACGCTATAGGCTATGCACCTAATATACGCCCTTCTCAAGCAGACACGCTATAGGCTATGCACCTAATATAGGCCCTTCTCAAGCAGACACGCTATAGGCTATGCACCTAATATACGCCCTCCTCAAGCAGACACGCTATAGGCTATGCCCCTAATATACGCCCTTCTCAAGCAGACACGCTATAGGCTATGCACCTAATATACGCCCTTCTCAAGCAGACACGCTATAGGCTATGCACCTAATATACGCCCTTCTCAAGCAGACAGGCTATAGGCTATGCACCTAATATACGCCCTTCTCAAGCAGACACGCTATAGGCTATGCCCCTAATATACGCCCTTCTCAAGCAGACACGCTATAGGCTATGCACCTAATATACGCCCTTCTCAAGCAGACACGCTATAGGCTATGCACCTAATATACGCCCTTCTCAAGCAGACACGCTATAGGCTATGCACCTAATATAGGCCCTTCTCAAGCAGACACGCTATAGGCTATGCACCTAATATACGCCCTTCTCAAGCAGACACGCTATAGGCTATGCACCTAATATACGTCCACCTCAAGCAGACACGCTATAGGCTAAGCACCTAATATACGCCCTCCTCAAGCAGACACGCTATAGGCTATGCACCTAATATAGGCCCTTCTCAAGCAGACACGCTATAGGCTATGCACCTAATATAGGCCCTTCTCAAGCAGACACGCTATAGGCTATGCACCTAATATACGCCCTCCTCAAGCAGACACGCTTTAGGCTATGCACCTAATATACGCCCTCCTCAAGCAGACACGCTATAGGCTATGCACCTAATATACGCCCTTCTCAAGCAGACACGCTATAGGCTATGCACCTAATATACGCCCTTCTCAAGCAGACACGCTATAGGCTATGCACCTAATATACGCCCTCTTCAAGCAGACACGCTATAGGCTATGCACCTAATATACGCCCTCCTCAAGCAGACACGCTATAGGCTATGCACCTAATATACGCCCTTCTCAAGCAGACACGCTATAGGCTATGCACCTAATATAGGCCCTTCTCAAGCAGACATGCTATAGGCTATGCACCTAATATACGTCCACCTCAAGCAGACACGCTATAGGCTATGCACCTAATATAGGCCCTTCTCAAGCAGATACGCTATAGGCTATGCACCTAATATAGGCCCTACTCAAGCAGACACGCTATAGGCTATGCACCTAATATACGCCCTCCTCAAGCAGACACGCTATAGGCTATGCATCTAATATAGGCCCTTCTCAAGCAGACATGCTATAGGCTATGCACCTAATATAGGCCCTTCTCAAGCAGACACGCTATAGGCTATGCACCTAAAATAGGCCCTTCTCAAGCAGACATGCTATAGGCTATGCACCTAATATAGGCCCTTCTCAAGCAGACACGCTATAGGCTATGCACCTAATATACGCCCTCCTCAAGCAGACACGCTTTAGGCTATGCACCTAATATACGCCCTCCTCAAGCAGACACGCTATAGGCTATGCACCTAATATACGCCCTTCTCAAGCAGACACGCTATAGGCTATGCACCTAATATACGCCCTTCTCAAGCAGACACGCTATAGGCTATGCACCTAATATACGCCCTTCTCAAGCAGACACGCTATAGGCTATGCACGTAATATGCGCCCTTCTCAAGCAGACACGCTATAGGCTATGCACCTAATATACGCCCTTCTCAAGCAGACACGCTATAGGCTATGCACCTAATATACGCCCTCCTCAAGCAGACACGCTATAGGCTATGCACCTAATATACGCCCTTCTCAAGCAGATACGCTATAGGCTATGCACCTAATATACGTCCTCCTCAAGCAGACACGCTATAGGCTATGCACCTAATATACGCCCTTCTCAAGCAGACACGCTATAGGCTATGCACCTAATATACGCCCTCCTCAAGCAGACACGCTTTAGGCTATGCACCTAATATACGCCCTCCTCAAGCAGACACGCTATAGGCTATGCACCTAATATACGCCCTTCTCAAGCAGACACGCTATAGGCTATGCACCTAATATACGCCCTTCTCAAGCAGACACGCTATAGGCTATGCACCTAATATACGCCCTTCTCAAGAAGACACGCTATAGGCTATGCACCTAATATACGCCCTTCTTAAGCAGACACGCTATAGGCTATGCACCTAATATACGCCCTTCTCATGCAGACACGCTATAGGCTATGCACCTAATATACGCCCTTCTCAAGCAGACACGCTATAGGCTATGCACCTAATATAGGCCCTTCTCAAGCAGACACGCTATAGGCTATGCACCTAATATACGCCCTTCTCAAGCAGACACGCTATAGGCTATGCACCTAATATAGGCCCTTCTCAAGCAGACACGCTATGGGCTATGCACCTAATATAGGCCCTTCTCAAGCAGACACACTATAGGCTATGCACCTAATATACTCCCTCCTCAAGCAGACACACTATAGGCTATGCACCTAATATACGCCCTCCTCAAGCAGACACGCTATAGGCTATGCACCTAATATAGGCCCTTCTCAAGCAGACACGCTATAGGCTATGCACCTAATATACGCCCTTCTCAAGCAGACACGCTATAGGCTATGCACCTAATATACGCCCTTCTCAAGCAGACACGCTATAGGCTATGCACCTAATATACGCCCTCCTCAAGCAGACACGCTATAGGCTATGCACCTAATATACGCCCTTCTCAAGCAGACACGCTATAGGCTATGCACCTAATATAGGCCCTTCTCAAGCAGACACGCTATAGGCTATGCACCTAATATAGGCCCTTCTCAAGCAGACACACTATAGGCTATGCACCTAATATACTCCCTCCTCAAGCAGACACACTATAGGCTATGCACCTAAAATACGCCCTTCTCAAGCAGACACGCTATAGGCTATGCACCTAATATACGTCCACCTCAAGCAGACACGCTATAGGCTATGCACCTAATATACGCCCTCCTCAAGCAGACACGCTACAGGCTATGAACCTAATATAGGCCCTTCTCAAGCAGACACGCTATAGGCTATGCACCTAATATACGCCCTTCTCAAGCAGACACGCTATAGGCTATGCACCTAATATAGGCCCTCCTCAAGCAGACACGCTATAGGCTATGCACCTAATATAGGCCCTTCTCAAGTAGACACGCTATAGGCTATGCACCTAATATACGCCCTTCTCAAGCAGACACGCTATAGGCTATGCACCTAATATACGCCCTCCTCAAGCAGACACGCTATAGGCTATGCACCTAATATAGGCCCTCCTCAAGCAGACACGCTATAGGCTATGCACCTAATATAGGCCCTTCTCAAGTAGACACGCTATAGGCTATGCACCTAATATACGCCCTTCTCAAGCAGACACGCTATAGGCTATGCACCTAATATACGCCCTCCTCAAGCAGACACGCTATAGGCTATGCACCTAATATACGCCCTTCTCAAGCCGACACGCTATAGGCTATGCACCTAATATACGCCCTCCTCAAGCAGACACGCTATAGGCTATGCACCTAATATAGGCCCTACTCAAACAGACACGCTATAGGCTATTCACCTAATATACGCCCTTCTCAAGCAGATACGCTATAGGCTATGCACCTAATATAGGCCCTACTCAAACAGACAAGCTATAGGCTATGCACCTAATATAGGCCCTTCTCAAGCAGACACGCTATAGGCTATGCACCTAATATAGGCCCTACTCAAACAGACACGCTATAGGCTATGCACCTAATATACGCCCTCCTCAAGCAGACACGCTATAGGCTATGCACCTAATATAGGCCCTACTCAAACAGACACGCTATAGGCTATGCACCTAATATACGCCCTTCTCAAGCAGATACGCTATAGGCTATGCACCTAATAAAGGCCCTACTCAAACAGACACGCTATAGGCTATGCACCTAATATAGGCCCTTCTCAAGCAGACACGCTATAGGCTATGCACCTAATATAGGCTCTTCTCAAGCAGACATGCTATAGGCTATGCACCTAATATACGCCCTTCCCAAGCAGACACGCTATAGGCTATGCACCTAATATACGCCCTTCTCAAGCAGACACGCTATAGGCTATGCACCTAATATACGCCCTTCTCAAGCAGACACGCCATAGGCTATGCACCTCATATACGCCCTTCTCAAGCAGACACGCTATAGGCTATGCACCTAATATAGGCCCTTCTCAAGCAGACACGCTATAGGCTATGCACCTAATATAGGCCCTTCTCAAGCAGACAGGCTATAGGCTATGCACCTAATATAGGCCCTTCTCAAGCAGACACGCTATAGGCTATGCACCTAATATAGGCCCTTCTCAAGCAGACACGCTATAGGCTATGCACCTAAAATAGGCCCTTCTCAAGCAGACACGCTATAGGCTATGCACCTAATATACGCCCTTCTCAAGCAGACACGCTATATGCTATGCACCTAATATACGCCCTTCTCAAGCAGACACGCTATAGGCTATGCACCTAATATACGCCCTTCTCAAGCAGAAACGCTATAGGCTATGCACCTAATAAACGCCCTCCTCAAGCAGACACGCTATAGGCTATGCACCTAATATAGGCCCTTCTCAAGCAGACACGCTATAGGCTATGCACCTAATATACGCCCTTCTCAAGCAGACACGCCATAGGCTATGCACCTCATATACGCCCTTCTCAAGCAGACACGCTATAGGCTATGCACCTAATATAGGCCCTTCTCAAGCAGACACGCTATAGGCTATGCACCTAATATAGGCCCTTCTCAAGCAGACAGGCTATAGGCTATGCACCTAATATAGGCCCTTCTCAAGCAGACACGCTATAGGCTATGCACCTAATATAGGCCCTTCTCAAGCAGACACGCTATAGGCTATGCACCTAAAATAGGCCCTTCTCAAGCTGACACGCTATAGGCTATGCACCTAATATACGCCCTTCTCAAGCAGACACGCTATATGCTATGCACCTAATATACGCCCTTCTCAAGCAGACACGCTATAGGCTATGCACCTAATATACGCCCTTCTCAAGCAGAAACGCTATAGGCTATGCACCTAATATACGCCCTCCTCAAGCAGACACGCTATAGGCTATGCACCTAATATAGGCCCTTCTCAAGCAGACACGCTATAGGCTATGCACCTAATATACGCCCTTCTCAAGCAGACACGCTATAGGCTATGCACCTAATATACGCCCTCCTCAAGCAGACACGCTATAGGCTATGCACCTAATATAGGCCCTTCTCAAGCAGACACGCTATAGGCTATGCACCTAATATACGCCCTCCTCAAGCAGACACGCTATAGGCTATGCACCTAATATACGCCCTCCTCAAGCAGACACGCTATAGGCTATGCACCTAATATACGCCCTCCTCAAGCAGACACGCTATAGGCTATGCACCTAATATAGGCCCTTCTCAAGCAGACACGCTATAGGCTATGAACCTAATATAGGCCCTTCTCAAGCAGACACGCTATAGGCTATGCACCTAATATACGCCCTTCTCAAGCAGACACGCTATAGGCTATGCACCTAATATGCGCCCTTCTCAAGCAGACACGCTATAGGCTATGCACGTAATATAGGCCCTTCTCAAGCAGACACGCTATAGGCTATGCACCTAATATAGGCCCTTCTCAAGCAGACACGCTATAGGCTATGCACCTAATATAGGCCCTACTCAAACAGACACGCTATAGGCTATGCACCTAATATAGGCCCTTCTCAAGCAGACACGCTATAGGCTATGCACCTAATATAGGCCCTTCTCAAGCAGACACGCTATAGGCTATGCACCTAATATAGGCCCTTCTCAAGCAGACACGCTATAGGCTATGCACCTAATATAGGCCCTTCTCAAGCAGACATGCTATAGGCTATGCACCTAATATAGGCCCTTCTCAAGCAGACACGCTATAGGCTATGCACCTAATATACGCCCTTCTCAAGCAGACACGCTATAGGCTATGCACCTAAAATGGGCCCTTCTCAAGCAGACACGCTATAGGCTATGCACCTAATATACGCCCTTCTCAAGCAGACATGCTATAGGCTATGCACCTAATATACGCCCTTCTCAAGCAGACACGCTATAGGCTATGCACCTAATATAGGCCCTTCTCAAGCAGACACGCTATAGGCTATGCACCTAATATACGCCCTCCTCAAGCAGAAACGCTATAGGCTATGCACCTAATATACGCCCTCCTCAAGCAGACACGCTTTAGGCTATGCACCTAATATAGGCCCTTCTCAAGCAGACACGCTATAGGCTATGCACCTAATATACGCCCTTCTCAAGCAGACACGCTATAGGCTATGCACCTAATATACGCCCTTCTCAAGCAGACACGCTATAGGCTATGCACCTAATATACGCCCTTCTCAAGCAGACACGCTATAGGCTATGCACCAAATATACGCCCTTCTCAAGCAGACACGCTATAGGCTATGCACCTAATATACGCCCTCCTCAAGCAGACACGCTATAGGCTATGCACCTAATATAGGCCCTCCTCAAGCAGACACGCTATAGGCTATGCACCTAATATACGCCCTCCTCAAGCAGACACGCTATAGGCTATGCACCTAATATAGGCCCTCCTCAAGCAGACACGCTATAGGCTATGCACCTAATATACGCCCTTCTCAAGCAGACACGCTATAGGCTATGCACCTAATATACGCCCTTCTCAAGCAGACACGCTATAGGCTATGCACCTAATATACGCCCTCCTCAAGCAGAAACGCTATAGGCTATGCACCTAATATACGCCCTCCTCAAGCAGACACGCTTTAGGCTATGCACCTAATATAGGCCCTTCTCAAGCAGACACGCTATAGGCTATGCACCTAATATAGGCCCTTCTCAAGCAGACACGCTATAGGCTATGCACCTAATATACGCCCTTCTCAAGCAGACACGCTATAGGCTATGCACCTAATATACGCCCTCCTCAAGCAGACACACTATAGGCTATGCACCTAATATACGCCCTTCTCAAGCAGACACGCTATAGGCTATGCACCTAATATACGTCCACCTCAAGCAGACACGCTATAGGCTATGCACCTAATATAGGCCCTCCTCAAGCAGACACGCTATAGGCTATGCACCTAATATACGCCCTTCTCAAGCAGACACGCTATAGGCTATGCACCTAATATACGCCCTCCTCAAGCAGACACGCTATAGGCTATGCACCTAATATACGCCCTTCTCAAGCAGACACGCTATAGGCTATGCACCTAATATACGTCCACCTCAAGCAGACACGCTATAGGCTATGCACCTAATATACGTCCTCCTCAAGCAGACACGCTATAGACTATGCACCTAATATACGCCCTCCTCAAGCAGACACGCTATAGGCTATGCACCTAATATAGGCCCTTCTCAAGCAGACACGCTATAGGCTATGCACCTAATATAGGCCCTACTCAAACAGACACGCTATAGGCTATGCACCTAATATAGGCCCTTCTCAAGCAGACACGCTATAGGCTATGCACCTAATATAGGCCCTTCTCAAGCAGACACGCTATAGGCTATGCACCTAATATAGGCCCTTCTCAAGCAGACACGCTATAGGCTATGCACCTAATATAGGCCCTTCTCAAGCAGACATGCTATAGGCTATGCACCTAATATACGCCCTTCTCAAGCAGACACGCTATAGGCTATGCACCTAATATACGCCCTTCTCAAGATGACACGCTATAGGCTATGCACCTAATATAGGCCCTTCTCAAGCAGACGCGCTATAGGCTATGCACCTAATATACGCCCTTCTCAAGCAGACACGCTATAGGCTATGCACCTAATATAGGCCCTTCTCAAGCAGACACGCTATAGGCTATGCACCTAATATAGGCCCTTCTCAAGCAGACACGCTATAGGCTATGCACCTAATATAGGCCCTTCTCAAGCATACACGCTATAGGCTATGCACCTAATATAGGCCCTTCTCAAGCAGACACGCTATAGGCTATGCACCTAAAATAGGCCCTTCTCAAGCAGACACGCTATAGGCTATGCACCTAATATACGCCCTCCTCAAGCAGACATGCTATAGGCTATGCACCTAATATACGCCCTTCTCAAGCAGACACGCTATAGGCTATGCACCTAATATACGCCCTTCTCAAGCAGACACGCTATAGGCTATGCACCTAATATAGGCCCTTCTCAAGCAGACGCGCTATAGGCTATGCACCTAATATACGCCCTTCTCAAGCAGACACGCTATAGGCTATGCACCTAATATACGCCCTTCTCAAGCAGACACGCTATAGGCTATGCACCTAATATACGCCCTTCTCAAGCAGACACGCTATAGGCTATGCACCTAATATACGCCCTTCTCAAGCAGACACGCTATAGGCTATGCACCAAATATACGCCCTTCTCAAGCAGACACGCTATAGGCTATGCACCTAATATACGCCCTCCTCAAGCAGACACGCTATAGGCTATGCACCTAATATAGGCCCTCCTCAAGCAGACACGCTATAGGCTATGCACCTAATATACACCCTCCTCAAGCAGACACGCTATAGGCTATGCACCTAATATAGGCCCTCCTCAAGCAGACACGCTATAGGCTATGCACCTAATATACGCCCTTCTCAAGCAGACACGCTATAGGCTATGCACCTAATATACGCCCTTCTCAAGCAGACACGCTATAGGCTATGCACCTAATATACGCCCTCCTCAAGCAGAAACGCTATAGGCTATGCACCAAATATACGCCCTCCTCAAGCAGACACGCTTTAGGCTATGCACCTAATATAGGCCCTTCTCAAGCAGACACGCTATAGGCTATGCACCTAATATAGGCCCTTCTCAAGCAGACACGCTATAGGCTATGCACCTAATATACGCCCTTCTCAAGCAGACACGCTATAGGCTATGCACCTAATATACGCCCTCCTCAAGCAGACACACTATAGGCTATGCACCTAATATACGCCCTTCTCAAGCAGACACGCTATAGGCTATGCACCTAATATACGTCCACCTCAAGCAGACACGCTATAGGCTATGCACCTAATATAGGCCCTCCTCAAGCAGACACGCTATAGGCTATGCACCTAATATACGCCCTTCTCAAGCAGACACGCTATAGGCTATGCACCTAATATACGCCCTCCTCAAGCAGACACGCTATAGGCTATGCACCTAATATACGCCCTTCTCAAGCAGACACGCTATAGGCTATGCACCTAATATACGTCCACCTCAAGCAGACACGCTATAGGCTATGCACCTAATATACGTCCTCCTCAAGCAGACACGCTATAGACTATGCACCTAATATACGCCCTCCTCAAGCAGACACGCTATAGGCTATGCACCTAATATAGGCCCTTCTCAAGCAGACACGCTATAGGCTATGCACCTAATATAGGCCCTACTCAAACAGACACGCTATAGGCTATGCACCTAATATAGGCCCTTCTCAAGCAGACACGCTATAGGCTATGCACCTAATATAGGCCCTTCTCAAGCTGACACGCTATAGGCTATGCACCTAATATAGGCCCTTCTCAAGCAGACACGCTATAGGCTATGCACCTAATATAGGCCCTTCTCAAGCAGACATGCTATAGGCTATGCACCTAATATACGCCCTTCTCAAGCAGACACGCTATAGGCTATGCACCTAATATACGCCCTTCTCAAGCAGACACGCTATAGGCTATGCACCTAATATAGGCCCTTCTCAAGCAGACGCGCTATAGGCTATGCACCTAATATACGCCCTTCTCAAGCAGACACGCTATAGGCTATGCACCTAATATAGGCCCTTCTCAAGCAGACACGCTATAGGCTATGCACCTAATATAGGCCCTTCTCAAGCAGACACGCTATAGGCTATGCACCTAATATAGGCCCTTCTCAAGCATACACGCTATAGGCTATGCACCTAATATAGGCCCTTCTCAAGCAGACACGCTATAGGCTATGCACCTAAAATAGGCCCTTCTCAAGCAGACACGCTATAGGCTATGCACCTAATATACGCCCTCCTCAAGCAGACACGCTATAGGCTATGCACCTAATATACGCCCTCCTCAAGCAGACACGCTATAGGCTATGCACCTAATATACGCCCTCCTCAAGCAGACACGCTATAGGCTATGCACCTAATATACGCCCTCCTCAAGCAGACACGCTATAGGCTATGCACCTAATATAGGCCCTTCTCAAGCAGACACGCTATAGGCTATGCACCTAATATACGCCCTTCTCAAGCAGACACGCTATAGGCTATGCACCTAATATAGGCCCTTCTCAAGCAGACACGCTATAGGCTATGCACCTAATATACGCCCTTCTCAAGCAGACACGCTATAGGCTATGCACCTAATATACGCCCTCCTCAAGCAGACACGCTATAGGCTATGCACCTAATATACGCCCTTCTCAAGCAGACACGCTATAGGCTATGCACCTAATATACGCCCTTCTCCAGCAGACACGCTATAGGCTATGCACCTAATATACGCCCTCCTCAAGCAGACACGCTATAGGCTATGCACCTAATATACGCCCTCCTCAAGCAGACACGCTATAGGCTATGCACCTAATATACGCCTTTCTCAAGCAGACACGCTATAGGCTATGAACCTAATATACGCCCTCCTCAAGCAGACACGCTATAGGCTATGCACCTAATATACGCCCTCCTCAAGCAGACACGCTATAGGCTATGCACCTAATATAGGCCCTTCTCAAGCAGACACGCTATAGGCTATGCACCTAATATACGTCCTCCTCAAGCAGACACGCTATAGGCTATGCACCTAATATACGCCCTTCTCAAGCAGACACGCTATAGGCTATGCACCTAATATACGCCCTTCTCAAGCAGACACGCTATAGGCTATGCACCTAATATACGCCCTTCTCAAGCAGACACGCTATAGGCTATGCACCTAATATACGCCCTCCTCAAGCAGACACGCTATAGGCTATGCACCTAATATACGCCCTTCTCAAGCAGACACGCTATAGGCTATGCACCTAATATACGCCCTTCTCAAGCAGACACGCTATAGGCTATGCACCTAATATACGCCCTCCTCAAGCAGACACGCTATAGGCTATGCACCTAATATACGCCCTTCTCAAGCAGACACGCTATAGGCTATGCACGTAATATACGCCCTCCTCAAGCAGACACGCTATAGGCTATGCACCTAATATACGCCCTCCTCAAGCAGACACGCTATAGGCTATGCACCTAATATACGCCCTTCTCAAGCAGACACGCTATAGGCTATGCACCTAATATACGCCCTTCTCAAGCAGACACGCTATAGGCTATGCACCTAATATAGGCCCTTCTCAAGCAGACACGCTATAGGCTATGCACCTAATATACGCCCTCCTCAAGCAGACACGCTATAGGCTATGCCCCTAATATACGCCCTTCTCAAGCAGACACGCTATAGGCTATGCACCTAATATACGCCCTTCTCAAGCAGACACGCTATAGGCTATGCACCTAATATACGCCCTTCTCAAGCAGACACGCTATAGGCTATGCACCTAATATACGCCCTTCTCAAGCAGACACGCTATAGGCTATGCCCCTAATATACGCCCTTCTCAAGCAGACACGCTATAGGCTATGCACCTAATATACGCCCTTCTCAAGCAGACACGCTATAGGCTATGCACCTAATATACGCCCTTCTCAAGCAGACACGCTATAGGCTATTCACCTAATATAGGCCCTTCTCAAGCAGACACGCTATAGGCTATGCACCTAATATACGCCCTTCTCAAGCAGACACGCTATAGGCTATGCACCTAATATACGTCCACCTCAAGCAGACACGCTATGGGCTATGCACCTAATATACGCCCTCCTCAAGCAGAAACGCTATAGGCTATGCACCTAATATAGGCCCTTCTCAAGCAGACACGCTATAGGCTATGCACCTAATATAGGCCCTTCTCAAGCAGACACGCTATAGGCTATGCACCTAATATACGCCCTCCTCAAGCAGACACGCTTTAGGCTATGCACCTAATATACGCCCTCCTCAAGCAGACACGCTATAGGCTATGCACCTAATATACGCCCTTCTCAAGCAGACACGCTATAGGCTATGCACCTAATATACGCCCTTCTCAAGCAGACATGCTATAGGCTATGCACCTAATATACGCCCTCCTCAAGCAGACACGCTATAGGCTATGCACCTAATATACGCCCTCCTCAAGCAGACACGCTATAGGCTATGCACCTAATATACGCCCTTCTCAAGCAGACACGCTATAGGCTATGCACCTAATATAGGCCCTTCTCAAGCAGACATGCTATAGGCTATGCACCTAATATACGTCCACCTCAAGCAGACACGCTATAGGCTATGCACCTAATATAGGCCCTTCTCAAGCAGACACGCTATAGGCTATGCACCTAATATAGGCCCTACTCAAGCAGACACGCTATAGGCTATGCACCTAATATACGCCCTCCTCAAGCAGACACGCTATAGGCTATGCATCTAATATAGGCCCTTCTCAAGCAGACATGCTATAGGCTATGCACCTAATATAGGCCCTTCTCAAGCAGACACGCTATAGGCTATGCACCTAATATAGGCCCTTCTCAAGCAGACATGCTATAGGCTATGCACCTAATATAGGCCCTTCTCAAGCAGACACGCTATAGGCTATGCACCTAATATACGCCCTCCTCAAGCAGACACGCTTTAGGCTATGCACCTAATATACGCCCTCCTCAAGCAGACACGCTATAGGCTATGCACCTAATATACGCCCTTCTCAAGCAGACACGCTATAGGCTATGCACCTAATATACGCCCTTCTCAAGCAGACACGCTATAGGCTATGCACCTAATATACGCCCTTCTCAAGCAGACACGCTATAGGCTATGCACGTAATATGCGCCCTTCTCAAGCAGACACGCTATAGGCTATGCACCTAATATACGCCCTTCTCAAGCAGACACGCTATAGGCTATGCACCTAATATACGCCCTCCTCAAGCAGACACGCTATAGGCTATGCACCTAATATACGCCCTTCTCAAGCAGATACGCTATAGGCTATGCACCTAATATACGTCCTCCTCAAGCAGACACGCTATAGGCTATGCACCTAATATACGCCCTTCTCAAGCAGACACGCTATAGGCTATGCACCTAATATACGCCCTCCTCAAGCAGACACGCTTTAGGCTATGCACCTAATATACGCCCTCCTCAAGCAGACACGCTATAGGCTATGCACCTAATATACGCCCTTCTCAAGCAGACACGCTATAGGCTATGCACCTAATATACGCCCTTCTCAAGCAGACACGCTATAGGCTATGCACCTAATATACGCCCTTCTCAAGAAGACACGCTATAGGCTATGCACCTAATATACGCCCTTCTTAAGCAGACACGCTATAGGCTATGCACCTAATATACGCCCTTCTCATGCAGACACGCTATAGGCTATGCACCTAATATACGCCCTTCTCAAGCAGACACGCTATAGGCTATGCACCTAATATACGCCCTTCTCAAGCAGACACGCTATAGGCTATGCACCTAATATACGCCCTTCTCAAGCAGACACGCTATAGGCTATGCACCTAATATAGGCCCTTCTCAAGCAGACACGCTATGGGCTATGCACCTAATATAGGCCCTTCTCAAGCAGACACACTATAGGCTATGCACCTAATATACTCCCTCCTCAAGCAGACACTCTATAGGCTATGCACCTAATATACGCCCTCCTCAAGCAGACACGCTATAGGCTATGCACCTAATATAGGCCCTTCTCAAGCAGACACGCTATAGGCTATGCACCTAATATACGCCCTTCTCAAGCAGACACGCTATAGGCTATGCACAAAATATACGCCCTTCTCAAGCAGACACGCTATAGGCTATGCACCTAATATACGCCCTCCTCAAGCAGACACGCTATAGGCTATGCACCTAATATACGCCCTTCTCATGCAGACACGCTATAGGCTATGCACCTAATATAGGCCCTTCTCAAGCAGACACGCTATAGGCTATGCACCTAATATAGGCCCTTCTCAAGCAGACACACTATAGGCTATGCACCTAATATACTCCCTCCTCAAGCAGACACACTATAGGCTATGCACCTAAAATACGCCCTTCTCAAGCAGACACGCTATAGGCTATGCACCTAATATACGTCCACCTCAAGCAGAGACGCTATAGGCTATGCACCTAATATACGCCCTCCTCAAGCAGACACGCTACAGGCTATGAACCTAATATAGGCCCTTCTCAAGCAGACACGCTATAGGCTATGCACCTAATATACGCCCTTCTCAAGCAGACACGCTATAGGCTATGCACCTAATATAGGCCCTCCTCAAGCAGACACGCTATAGGCTATGCACCTAATATAGGCCCTTCTCAAGTAGACACGCTATAGGCTATGCACCTAATATACGCCCTTCTCAAGCAGACACGCTATAGGCTATGCACCTAATATACGCCCTCCTCAAGCAGACACGCTATAGGCTATGCACCTAATATAGGCCCTCCTCAAGCAGACACGCTATAGGCTATGCACCTAATATAGGCCCTTCTCAAGTAGACACGCTATAGGCTATGCACCTAATATACGCCCTTCTCAAGCAGACACGCTATAGGCTATGCACCTAATATACGCCCTCCTCAAGCAGACACGCTATAGGCTATGCACCTAATATACGCCCTTCTCAAGCCGACACGCTATAGGCTATGCACCTAATATACGCCCTCCTCAAGCAGACACGCTATAGGCTATGCACCTAATATAGGCCCTACTCAAACAGACACGCTATAGGCTATGCACCTAATATACGCCCTTCTCAAGCAGATACGCTATAGGCTATGCACCTAATATAGGCCCTACTCAAACAGACACGCTATAGGCTATGCACCTAATATAGGCCCTTCTCAAGCAGACACGCTATAGGCTATGCACCAAATATAGGCCCTACTCAAACAGACACGCTATAGGCTATGCACCTAATATACGCCCTCCTCAAGCAGACACGCTATAGGCTATGCACCTAATATAGGCCCTACTCAAACAGACACGCTATAGGCTATGCACCTAATATACGCCCTTCTCAAGCAGATACGCTATAGGCTATGCACCTAATATAGGCCCTACTCAAACAGACACGCTATAGGCTATGCACCTAATATAGGCCCTTCTCAAGCAGACACGCTATAGGCTATGCACCTAATATAGGCTCTTCTCAAGCAGACATGCTATAGGCTATGCACCTAATATACGCCCTTCCCAAGCAGACACGCTATAGGCTATGCACCTAATATACGCCCTTCTCAAGCAGACACGCTATAGGCTATGCACCTAATATACGCCCTTCTCAAGCAGACACGCCATAGGCTATGCACCTCATATACGCCCTTCTCAAGCAGACACGCTATAGGCTATGCACCTAATATAGGCCCTTCTCAAGCAGACACGCTATAGGCTATGCACCTAATATAGGCCCTTCTCAAGCAGACAGGCTATAGGCTATGCACCTAATATAGGCCCTTCTCAAGCAGACACGCTATAGGCTATGCACCTAATATAGGCCTTTCTCAAGCAGACACGCTATAGGCTATGCACCTAAAATAGGCCCTTCTCAAGCACCACGCTATAGGCTATGCACCTAATATACGCCCTTCTCAAGCAGACACGCTATATGCTATGCACCTAATATACGCCCTTCTCAAGCAGACACGCTATAGGCTATGCACCTAATATACGCCCTTCTCAAGCAGAAACGCTATAGGCTATGCACCTAATAAACGTCCTCCTCAAGCAGACACGCTATAGGCTATGCACCTAATATACGCCCTTCTCAAGCAGACACGCTATAGGCTATGCACCTAATATACGCCCTTCTCAAGCAGACACGCCATAGGCTATGCACCTCATATACGCCCTTCTCAAGCAGACACGCTATAGGCTATGCACCTAATATAGGCCCTTCTCAAGCAGACACGCTATAGGCTATGCACCTAATATAGGCCCTTCTCAAGCAGACAGGCTATAGGCTATGCACCTAATATAGGCCCTTCTCAAGCAGACACGCTATAGGCTATGCACCTAATATAGGTCCTTCTCAAGCAGACACGCTTTAGGCTATGCACCTAAAATAGGCCCTTCTCAAGCTGACACGCTATAGGCTATGCACCTAATATACGCCCTTCTCAAGCAGACACGCTATATGCTATGCACCTAATATACGCCCTTCTCAAGCAGACACGCTATAGGCTATGCACCTAATATACGCCCTTCTCAAGCAGAAACGCTATAGGCTATGCACCTAATATACGCCCTCCTCAAGCAGACACGCTATAGGCTATGCACCTAATATAGGCCCTTCTCAAGCAGACACGCTATAGGCTATGCACCTAATATACGCCCTTCTCAAGCAGACACGCTATAGGCTATGCACCTAATATACGCCCTCCTCAAGCAGACACGCTATAGGCTATGCACCTAATATAGGCCCTTCTCAAGCAGACACGCTATAGGCTATGCACCTAATATACGCCCTCCTCAAGCAGACACGCTATAGGCTATGCACCTAATATACGCCCTCCTCAAGCAGACACGCTATAGGCTATGCACCTAATATACGCCCTCCTCAAGCAGACACGCTATAGGCTATGCACCTAATATAGGCCCTTCTCAAGCAGACACGCTATAGGCTATGAACCTAATATAGGCCCTTCTCAAGCAGACACGCTATAGGCTATGCACCTAATATACGCCCTTCTCAAGCAGACACGCTATAGGCTATGCACCTAATATGCGCCCTTCTCAAGCAGACACGCTATAGGCTATGCACGTAATATAGGCCCTTCTCAAGCAGACACGCTATAGGCTATGCACCTAATATAGGCCCTTCTCAAGCAGACACGCTATAGGCTATGCACCTAATATAGGCCCTACTCAAACAGACACGCTATAGGCTATGCACCTAATATACGCCCTCCTCAAGCAGACACGCTTTAGGCTATGCACCTAATATACGCCCTCCTCAAGCAGACACGCTATAGGCTATGCACCTAATATAGGCCCTCCTCAAGCAGACACGCTATAGGCTATGCACCTAATATACGCCCTTCTCAAGCAGACACGCTATAGGCTATGCACCTAATATACGCCCTTCTCAAGCAGACACGCTATAGGCTATGCACCTAATATACGCCCTCCTCAAGCAGAAACGCTATAGGCTATGCACCTAATATACGCCCTCCTCAAGCAGACACGCTTTAGGCTATGCACCTAATATAGGCCCTTCTCAAGCAGACACGCTATAGGCTATGCACCTAATATAGGCCCTTCTCAAGCAGACACGCTATAGGCTATGCACCTAATATACGCCCTTCTCAAGCAGACACGCTATAGGCTATGCACCTAATATACGCCCTCCTCAAGCAGACACACTATAGGCTATGCACCTAATATACGCCCTTCTCAAGCAGACACGCTATAGGCTATGCACCTAATATACGTCCACCTCAAGCAGACACGCTATAGGCTATGCACCTAATATAGGCCCTCCTCAAGCAGACACGCTATAGGCTATGCACCTAATATACGCCCTTCTCAAGCAGACACGCTATAGGCTATGCACCTAATATACGCCCTCCTCAAGCAGACACGCTATAGGCTATGCACCTAATATACGCCCTTCTCAAGCAGACACGCTATAGGCTATGCACCTAATATACGTCCACCTCAAGCAGACACGCTATAGGCTATGCACCTAATATACGTCCTCCTCAAGCAGACACGCTATAGACTATGCACCTAATATACGCCCTCCTCAAGCAGACACGCTATAGGCTATGCACCTAATATAGGCCCTTCTCAAGCAGACACGCTATAGGCTATGCACCTAATATAGGCCCTACTCAAACAGACACGCTATAGGCTATGCACCTAATATAGGCCCTTCTCAAGCAGACACGCTATAGGCTATGCACCTAATATAGGCCCTTCTCAAGCAGACACGCTATAGGCTATGCACCTAATATAGGCCCTTCTCAAGCAGACACGCTATAGGCTATGCACCTAATATAGGCCCTTCTCAAGCAGACATGCTATAGGCTATGCACCTAATATACGCCCTTCTCAAGCAGACACGCTATAGGCTATGCACCTAATATACGCCCTTCTCAAGCAGACACGCTATAGGCTATGCACCTAATATAGGCCCTTCTCAAGCAGACGCGCTATAGGCTATGCACCTAATATACGCCCTTCTCAAGCAGACACGCTATAGGCTATGCACCTAATATAGGCCCTTCTCAAGCAGACACGCTATAGGCTATGCACCTAATATAGGCCCTTCTCAAGCAGACACGCTATAGGCTATGCACCTAATATAGGCCCTTCTCAAGCATACACGCTATAGGCTATGCACCTAATATAGGCCCTTCTCAAGCAGACACGCTATAGGCTATGCACCTAAAATAGGCCCTTCTCAAGCAGACACGCTATAGGCTATGCACCTAATATACGCCCTCCTCAAGCAGACATGCTATAGGCTATGCACCTAATATACGCCCTTCTCAAGCAGACACGCTATAGGCTATGCACCTAATATACGCCCTTCTCAAGCAGACACGCTATAGGCTATGCACCTAATATAGGCCCTTCTCAAGCAGACGCGCTATAGGCTATGCACCTAATATACGCCCTTCTCAAGCAGACACGCTATAGGCTATGCACCTAATATACGCCCTTCTCAAGCAGACACGCTATAGGCTATGCACCTAATATACGCCCTTCTCAAGCAGACACGCTATAGGCTATGCACCTAATATACGCCCTTCTCAAGCAGACACGCTATAGGCTATGCACCAAATATACGCCCTTCTCAAGCAGACACGCTATAGGCTATGCACCTAATATACGCCCTCCTCAAGCAGACACGCTATAGGCTATGCACCTAATATAGGCCCTCCTCAAGCAGACACGCTATAGGCTATGCACCTAATATACGCCCTCCTCAAGCAGACACGCTATAGGCTATGCACCTAATATAGGCCCTCCTCAAGCAGACACGCTATAGGCTATGCACCTAATATACGCCCTTCTCAAGCAGACACGCTATAGGCTATGCACCTAATATACGCCCTTCTCAAGCAGACACGCTATAGGCTATGCACCTAATATACGCCCTCCTCAAGCAGAAACGCTATAGGCTATGCACCAAATATACGCCCTCCTCAAGCAGACACGCTTTAGGCTATGCACCTAATATAGGCCCTTCTCAAGCAGACACGCTATAGGCTATGCACCTAATATAGGCCCTTCTCAAGCAGACACGCTATAGGCTATGCACCTAATATACGCCCTTCTCAAGCAGACACGCTATAGGCTATGCACCTAATATACGCCCTCCTCAAGCAGACACACTATAGGCTATGCACCTAATATACGCCCTTCTCAAGCAGACACGCTATAGGCTATGCACCTAATATACGTCCACCTCAAGCAGACACGCTATAGGCTATGCACCTAATATAGGCCCTCCTCAAGCAGACACGCTATAGGCTATGCACCTAATATACGCCCTTCTCAAGCAGACACGCTATAGGCTATGCACCTAATATACGCCCTCCTCAAGCAGACACGCTATAGGCTATGCACCTAATATACGCCCTTCTCAAGCAGACACGCTATAGGCTATGCACCTAATATACGTCCACCTCAAGCAGACACGCTATAGGCTATGCACCTAATATACGTCCTCCTCAAGCAGACACGCTATAGACTATGCACCTAATATACGCCCTCCTCAAGCAGACACGCTATAGGCTATGCACCTAATATAGGCCCTTCTCAAGCAGACACGCTATAGGCTATGCACCTAATATAGGCCCTACTCAAACAGACACGCTATAGGCTATGCACCTAATATAGGCCCTTCTCAAGCAGACACGCTATAGGCTATGCACCTAATATAGGCCCTTCTCAAGCTGACACGCTATAGGCTATGCACCTAATATAGGCCCTTCTCAAGCAGACACGCTATAGGCTATGCACCTAATATAGGCCCTTCTCAAGCAGACATGCTATAGGCTATGCACCTAATATACGCCCTTCTCAAGCAGACACGCTATAGGCTATGCACCTAATATACGCCCTTCTCAAGCAGACACGCTATAGGCTATGCACCTAATATAGGCCCTTCTCAAGCAGACGCGCTATAGGCTATGCACCTAATATACGCCCTTCTCAAGCAGACACGCTATAGGCTATGCACCTAATATAGGCCCTTCTCAAGCAGACACGCTATAGGCTATGCACCTAATATAGGCCCTTCTCAAGCAGACACGCTATAGGCTATGCACCTAATATAGGCCCTTCTCAAGCATACACGCTATAGGCTATGCACCTAATATAGGCCCTTCTCAAGCAGACACGCTATAGGCTATGCACCTAAAATAGGCCCTTCTCAAGCAGACACGCTATAGGCTATGCACCTAATATACGCCCTCCTCAAGCAGACACGCTATAGGCTATGCACCTAATATACGCCCTCCTCAAGCAGACACGCTATAGGCTATGCACCTAATATACGCCCTCCTCAAGCAGACACGCTATAGGCTATGCACCTAATATACGCCCTCCTCAAGCAGACACGCTATAGGCTATGCACCTAATATAGGCCCTTCTCAAGCAGACACGCTATAGGCTATGCACCTAATATACGCCCTTCTCAAGCAGACACGCTATAGGCTATGCACCTAATATAGGCCCTTCTCAAGCAGACACGCTATAGGCTATGCACCTAATATACGCCCTTCTCAAGCAGACACGCTATAGGCTATGCACCTAATATACGCCCTCCTCAAGCAGACACGCTATAGGCTATGCACCTAATATACGCCCTTCTCAAGCAGACACGCTATAGGCTATGCACCTAATATACGCCCTTCTCCAGCAGACACGCTATAGGCTATGCACCTAATATACGCCCTCCTCAAGCAGACACGCTATAGGCTATGCACCTAATATACGCCCTCCTCAAGCAGACACGCTATAGGCTATGCACCTAATATACGCCCTTCTCAAGCAGACACGCTATAGGCTATGAACCTAATATACGCCCTCCTCAAGCAGACACGCTATAGGCTATGCACCTAATATACGCCCTCCTCAAGCAGACACGCTATAGGCTATGCACCTAATATAGGCCCTTCTCAAGCAGACACGCTATAGGCTATGCACCTAATATACGTCCTCCTCAAGCAGACACGCTATAGGCTATGCACCTAATATACGCCCTTCTCAAGCAGACACGCTATAGGCTATGCACCTAATATACGCCCTTCTCAAGCAGACACGCTATAGGCTATGCACCTAATATACGCCCTTCTCAAGCAGACACGCTATAGGCTATGCACCTAATATACGCCCTCCTCAAGCAGACACGCTATAGGCTATGCACCTAATATACGCCCTTCTCAAGCAGACACGCTATAGGCTATGCACCTAATATACGCCCTTCTCAAGCAGACACGCTATAGGCTATGCACCTAATATACGCCCTCCTCAAGCAGACACGCTATAGGCTATGCACCTAATATACGCCCTTCTCAAGCAGACACGCTATAGGCTATGCACGTAATATACGCCCTCCTCAAGCAGACACGCTATAGGCTATGCACCTAATATACGCCCTCCTCAAGCAGACACGCTATAGGCTATGCACCTAATATACGCCCTTCTCAAGCAGACACGCTATAGGCTATGCACCTAATATACGCCCTTCTCAAGCAGACACGCTATAGGCTATGCACCTAATATAGGCCCTTCTCAAGCAGACACGCTATAGGCTATGCACCTAATATACGCCCTCCTCAAGCAGACACGCTATAGGCTATGCCCCTAATATACGCCCTTCTCAAGCAGACACGCTATAGGCTATGCACCTAATATACGCCCTTCTCAAGCAGACACGCTATAGGCTATGCACCTAATATACGCCCTTCTCAAGCAGACACGCTATAGGCTATGCACCTAATATACGCCCTTCTCAAGCAGACACGCTATAGGCTATGCCCCTAATATACGCCCTTCTCAAGCAGACACGCTATAGGCTATGCACCTAATATACGCCCTTCTCAAGCAGACACGCTATAGGCTATGCACCTAATATACGCCCTTCTCAAGCAGACACGCTATAGGCTATTCACCTAATATAGGCCCTTCTCAAGCAGACACGCTATAGGCTATGCACCTAATATACGCCCTTCTCAAGCAGACACGCTATAGGCTATGCACCTAATATACGTCCACCTCAAGCAGACACGCTATGGGCTATGCACCTAATATACGCCCTCCTCAAGCAGAAACGCTATAGGCTATGCACCTAATATAGGCCCTTCTCAAGCAGACACGCTATAGGCTATGCACCTAATATAGGCCCTTCTCAAGCAGACACGCTATAGGCTATGCACCTAATATACGCCCTCCTCAAGCAGACACGCTTTAGGCTATGCACCTAATATACGCCCTCCTCAAGCAGACACGCTATAGGCTATGCACCTAATATACGCCCTTCTCAAGCAGACACGCTATAGGCTATGCACCTAATATACGCCCTTCTCAAGCAGACATGCTATAGGCTATGCACCTAATATACGCCCTCCTCAAGCAGACACGCTATAGGCTATGCACCTAATATACGCCCTCCTCAAGCAGACACGCTATAGGCTATGCACCTAATATACGCCCTTCTCAAGCAGACACGCTATAGGCTATGCACCTAATATAGGCCCTTCTCAAGCAGACATGCTATAGGCTATGCACCTAATATACGTCCACCTCAAGCAGACACGCTATAGGCTATGCACCTAATATAGGCCCTTCTCAAGCAGACACGCTATAGGCTATGCACCTAATATAGGCCCTACTCAAGCAGACACGCTATAGGCTATGCACCTAATATACGCCCTCCTCAAGCAGACACGCTATAGGCTATGCATCTAATATAGGCCCTTCTCAAGCAGACATGCTATAGGCTATGCACCTAATATAGGCCCTTCTCAAGCAGACACGCTATAGGCTATGCACCTAATATAGGCCCTTCTCAAGCAGACATGCTATAGGCTATGCACCTAATATAGGCCCTTCTCAAGCAGACACGCTATAGGCTATGCACCTAATATACGCCCTCCTCAAGCAGACACGCTTTAGGCTATGCACCTAATATACGCCCTCCTCAAGCAGACACGCTATAGGCTATGCACCTAATATACGCCCTTCTCAAGCAGACACGCTATAGGCTATGCACCTAATATACGCCCTTCTCAAGCAGACACGCTATAGGCTATGCACCTAATATACGCCCTTCTCAAGCAGACACGCTATAGGCTATGCACGTAATATGCGCCCTTCTCAAGCAGACACGCTATAGGCTATGCACCTAATATACGCCCTTCTCAAGCAGACACGCTATAGGCTATGCACCTAATATACGCCCTCCTCAAGCAGACACGCTATAGGCTATGCACCTAATATACGCCCTTCTCAAGCAGATACGCTATAGGCTATGCACCTAATATACGTCCTCCTCAAGCAGACACGCTATAGGCTATGCACCTAATATACGCCCTTCTCAAGCAGACACGCTATAGGCTATGCACCTAATATACGCCCTCCTCAAGCAGACACGCTTTAGGCTATGCACCTAATATACGCCCTCCTCAAGCAGACACGCTATAGGCTATGCACCTAATATACGCCCTTCTCAAGCAGACACGCTATAGGCTATGCACCTAATATACGCCCTTCTCAAGCAGACACGCTATAGGCTATGCACCTAATATACGCCCTTCTCAAGAAGACACGCTATAGGCTATGCACCTAATATACGCCCTTCTTAAGCAGACACGCTATAGGCTATGCACCTAATATACGCCCTTCTCATGCAGACACGCTATAGGCTATGCACCTAATATACGCCCTTCTCAAGCAGACACGCTATAGGCTATGCACCTAATATACGCCCTTCTCAAGCAGACACGCTATAGGCTATGCACTTAATATACGCCCTTCTCAAGCAGACACGCTATAGGCTATGCACCTAATATAGGCCCTTCTCAAGCAGACACGCTATGGGCTATGCACCTAATATAGGCCCTTCTCAAGCAGACACACTATAGGCTATGCACCTAATATACTCCCTCCTCAAGCAGACACTCTATAGGCTATGCACCTAATATACGCCCTCCTCAAGCAGACACGCTATAGGCTATGCACCTAATATAGGCCCTTCTCAAGCAGACACGCTATAGGCTATGCACCTAATATACGCCCTTCTCAAGCAGACACGCTATAGGCTATGCACAAAATATACGCCCTTCTCAAGCAGACACGCTATAGGCTATGCACCTAATATACGCCCTCCTCAAGCAGACACGCTATAGGCTATGCACCTAATATACGCCCTTCTCAAGCAGACACGCTATAGGCTATGCACCTAATATAGGCCCTTCTCAAGCAGACACGCTATAGGCTATGCACCTAATATAGGCCCTTCTCAAGCAGACACACTATAGGCTATGCACCTAATATACTCCCTCCTCAAGCAGACACACTATAGGCTATGCACCTAAAATACGCCCTTCTCAAGCAGACACGCTATAGGCTATGCACCTAATATACGTCCACCTCAAGCAGAGACGCTATAGGCTATGCACCTAATATACGCCCTCCTCAAGCAGACACGCTACAGGCTATGAACCTAATATAGGCCCTTCTCAAGCAGACACGCTATAGGCTATGCACCTAATATACGCCCTTCTCAAGCAGACACGCTATAGGCTATGCACCTAATATAGGCCCTCCTCAAGCAGACACGCTATAGGCTATGCACCTAATATAGGCCCTTCTCAAGTAGACACGCTATAGGCTATGCACCTAATATACGCCCTTCTCAAGCAGACACGCTATAGGCTATGCACCTAATATACGCCCTCCTCAAGCAGACACGCTATAGGCTATGCACCTAATATAGGCCCTCCTCAAGCAGACACGCTATAGGCTATGCACCTAATATAGGCCCTTCTCAAGTAGACACGCTATAGGCTATGCACCTAATATACGCCCTTCTCAAGCAGACACGCTATAGGCTATGCACCTAATATACGCCCTCCTCAAGCAGACACGCTATAGGCTATGCACCTAATATACGCCCTTCTCAAGCCGACACGCTATAGGCTATGCACCTAATATACGCCCTCCTCAAGCAGACACGCTATAGGCTATGCACCTAATATAGGCCCTACTCAAACAGACACGCTATAGGCTATGCACCTAATATACGCCCTTCTCAAGCAGATACGCTATAGGCTATGCACCTAATATAGGCCCTACTCAAACAGACACGCTATAGGCTATGCACCTAATATAGGCCCTTCTCAAGCAGACACGCTATAGGCTATGCACCTAATATAGGCCCTACTCAAACAGACACGCTATAGGCTATGCACCTAATATACGCCCTCCTCAAGCAGACACGCTATAGGCTATGCACCTAATATAGGCCCTACTCAAACAGACACGCTATAGGCTATGCACCTAATATACGCCCTTCTCAAGCAGATACGCTATAGGCTATGCACCTAATATAGGCCCTACTCAAACAGACACGCTATAGGCTATGCACCTAATATACGCCCTCCTCAAGCAGACACGCTATAGGCTATGCACCTAATATAGGCTCTTCTCAAGCAGACATGCTATAGGCTATGCACCTAATATACGCCCTTCCCAAGCAGACACGCTATAGGCTATGCACCTAATATACGCCCTTCTCAAGCAGACACGCTATAGGCTATGCACCTAATATACGCCCTTCTCAAGCAGACAGGCCATAGGCTATGCACCTCATATACGCCCTTCTCAAGCAGACACGCTATAGGCTATGCACCTAATATAGGCCCTTCTCAAGCAGACACGCTATAGGCTATGCACCTAATATAGGCCCTTCTCAAGCAGACAGGCTATAGGCTATGCACCTAATATAGGCCCTTCTCAAGCAGACACGCTATAGGCTATGCACCTAATATAGGCCCTTCTCAAGCAGACACGCTATAGGCTATGCACCTAAAATAGGCCCTTCTCAAGCACCACGCTATAGGCTATGCACCTAATATACGCCCTTCTCAAGCAGACACGCTATATGCTATGCACCTAATATACGCCCTTCTCAAGCAGACACGCTATAGGCTATGCACCTAATATACGCCCTTCTCAAGCAGAAACGCTATAGGCTATGCACCTAATAAACGCCCTCCTCAAGCAGACACGCTATAGGCTATGCACCTAATATACGCCCTTCTCAAGCAGACACGCTATAGGCTATGCACCTAATATACGCCCTTCTCAAGCAGACACGCCATAGGCTATGCACCTCATATACGCCCTTCTCAAGCAGACACGCTATAGGCTATGCACCTAATATAGGCCCTTCTCAAGCAGACACGCTATAGGCTATGCACCTAATATAGGCCCTTCTCAAGCAGACAGGCTATAGGCTATGCACCTAATATAGGCCCTTCTCAAGCAGACACGCTATAGGCTATGCACCTAATATAGGCCCTTCTCAAGCAGACACGCTTTAGGCTATGCACCTAAAATAGGCCCTTCTCAAGCTGACACGCTATAGGCTATGCACCTAATATACGCCCTTCTCAAGCAGACACGCTATATGCTATGCACCTAATATACGCCCTTCTCAAGCAGACACGCTATAGGCTATGCACCTAATATACGCCCTTCTCAAGCAGAAACGCTATAGGCTATGCACCTAATATACGCCCTCCTCAAGCAGACACGCTATAGGCTATGCACCTAATATAGGCCCTTCTCAAGCAGACACGCTATAGGCTATGCACCTAATATACGCCCTTCTCAAGCAGACACGCTATAGGCTATGCACCTAATATACGCCCTCCTCAAGCAGACACGCTATAGGCTATGCACCTAATATAGGCCCTTCTCAAGCAGACACGCTATAGGCTATGCACCTAATATACGCCCTCCTCAAGCAGACACGCTATAGGCTATGCACCTAATATACGCCCTCCTCAAGCAGACACGCTATAGGCTATGCACCTAATATACGCCCTCCTCAAGCAGACACGCTATAGGCTATGCACCTAATATAGGCCCTTCTCAAGCAGACACGCTATAGGCTATGAACCTAATATAGGCCCTTCTCAAGCAGACACGCTATAGGCTATGCACCTAATATACGCCCTTCTCAAGCAGACACGCTATAGGCTATGCACCTAATATGCGCCCTTCTCAAGCAGACACGCTATAGGCTATGCACGTAATATAGGCCCTTCTCAAGCAGACACGCTATAGGCTATGCACCTAATATAGGCCCTTCTCAAGCAGACACGCTATAGGCTATGCACCTAATATAGGCCCTACTCAAACAGACACGCTATAGGCTATGCACCTAATATAGGCCCTTCTCAAGCAGACACGCTATAGGCTATGCACCTAATATAGGCCCTTCTCAAGCAGACACGCTATAGGCTATGCACCTAATATAGGCCCTTCTCAAGCAGACACGCTATAGGCTATGCACCTAATATAGGCCCTTCTCAAGCAGACATGCTATAGGCTATGCACCTAATATAGGCCCTTCTCAAGCAGACACGCTATAGGCTATGCACCTAATATACGCCCTTCTCAAGCAGACACGCTATAGGCTATGCACCTAAAATGGGCCCTTCTCAAGCAGACACGCTATAGGCTATGCACCTAATATACGCCCTTCTCAAGCAGACATGCTATAGGCTATGCACCTAATATACGCCCTTCTCAAGCAGACACGCTATAGGCTATGCACCTAATATAGGCCCTTCTCAAGCAGACACGCTATAGGCTATGCACCTAATATACGCCCTCCTCAAGCAGAAACGCTATAGGCTATGCACCTAATATACGCCCTCCTCAAGCAGACACGCTTTAGGCTATGCACCTAATATAGGCCCTTCTCAAGCAGACACGCTATAGGCTATGCACCTAATATACGCCCTTCTCAAGCAGACACGCTATAGGCTATGCACCTAATATACGCCCTTCTCAAGCAGACACGCTATAGGCTATGCACCTAATATACGCCCTTCTCAAGCAGACACGCTATAGGCTATGCACCAAATATACGCCCTTCTCAAGCAGACACGCTATAGGCTATGCACCTAATATACGCCCTCCTCAAGCAGACACGCTATAGGCTATGCACCTAATATAGGCCCTCCTCAAGCAGACACGCTATAGGCTATGCACCTAATATACGCCCTCCTCAAGCAGACACGCTATAGGCTATGCACCTAATATAGGCCCTCCTCAAGCAGACACGCTATAGGCTATGCACCTAATATACGCCCTTCTCAAGCAGACACGCTATAGGCTATGCACCTAATATACGCCCTTCTCAAGCAGACACGCTATAGGCTATGCACCTAATATACGCCCTCCTCAAGCAGAAATGCTATAGGCTATGCACCTAATATACGCCCTCCTCAAGCAGACACGCTTTAGGCTATGCACCTAATATAGGCCCTTCTCAAGCAGACACGCTATAGGCTATGCACCTAATATAGGCCCTTCTCAAGCAGACACGCTATAGGCTATGCACCTAATATACGCCCTTCTCAAGCAGACACGCTATAGGCTATGCACCTAATATACGCCCTCCTCAAGCAGACACACTATAGGCTATGCACCTAATATACGCCCTTCTCAAGCAGACACGCTATAGGCTATGCACCTAATATACGTCCACCTCAAGCAGACACGCTATAGGCTATGCACCTAATATACGTCCTCCTCAAGCAGACACGCTGTAGACTATGCACCTAATATACGCCCTCCTCAAGCAGACACGCTATAGGCTATGCACCTAATATAGGCCCTTCTCAAGCAGACACGCTATAGGCTATGCACCTAATATAGGCTCTTCTCAAGCAGACACGCTATAGGCTATGCACCTAATATAGGCCCTTCTCAAGCAGACATGCTATAGGCTATGCACCTAATATACGCCCTTCTCAAGCAGACACGCTATAGGCTATGCACCTAATATACGCCCTTCTCAAGCAGACACGCTATAGGCTATGCACCTAATATAGGCCCTTCTCAAGCAGACGCGCTATAGGCTATGCACCTAATATACGCCCTTCTCAAGCAGACACGCTATAGGCTATGCACCTAATATAGGCCCTTCTCAAGCAGACACGCTATAGGCTATGCACCTAATATAGGCCCTTCTCAAGCAGACACGCTATAGGCTATGCACCTAATATAGGCCCTTCTCAAGCATACACGCTATAGGCTATGCACCTAATATAGGCCCTTCTCAAGCAGACACGCTATAGGCTATGCACCTAAAATAGGCCCTTCTCAAGCAGACACGCTATAGGCTATGCACCTAATATACGCCCTCCTCAAGCAGACATGCTATAGGCTATGCACCTAATATACGCCCTTCTCAAGCAGACACGCTATAGGCTATGCACCTAATATACGCCCTTCTCAAGCAGACACGCTATAGGCTATGCACCTAATATAGGCCCTTCTCAAGCAGACGCGCTATAGGCTATGCACCTAATATACGCCCTTCTCAAGCAGACACGCTATAGGCTATGCACCTAATATACGCCCTTCTCAAGCAGACACGCTATAGGCTATGCACCTAATATACGCCCTTCTCAAGCAGACACGCTATAGGCTATGCACCTAATATACGCCCTTCTCAAGCAGACACGCTATAGGCTATGCACCAAATATACGCCCTTTTCAAGCAGACACGCTATAGGCTATGCACCTAATATACGCCCTCCTCAAGCAGACACGCTATAGGCTATGCACCTAATATAGGCCCTCCTCAAGCAGACACGCTATAGGCTATGCACCTAATATACGCCCTCCTCAAGCAGACACGCTATAGGCTATGCACCTAATATAGGCCCTCCTCAAGCAGACACGCTATAGGCTATGCACCTAATATACGCCCTTCTCAAACAGACACGCTATAGGCTATGCACCTAATATACGCCCTTCTCAAGCAGACACGCTATAGGCTATGCACCTAATATACGCCCTCCTCAAGCAGAAACGCTATAGGCTATGCACCTAATATACGCCCTCCTCAAGCAGACACGCTTTAGGCTATGCACCTAATATAGGCCCTTCTCAAGCAGACACGCTATAGGCTATGCACCTAATATAGGCCCTTCTCAAGCAGACACGCTATAGGCTATGCACCTAATATACGCCCTTCTCAAGCAGACACGCTATAGGTTATGCACCTAATATACGCCCTCCTCAAGCAGACACACTATAGGCTATGCACCTAATATACGCCCTTCTCAAGCAGACACGCTATAGGCTATGCACCTAATATACGTCCACCTCAAGCAGACACGCTATAGGCTATGCACCTAATATAGGCCCTCCTCAAGCAGACACGCTATAGGCTATGCACCTAATATACGCCCTTCTCAAGCAGACACGCTATAGGCTATGCACCTAATATACGCCCTCCTCAAGCAGACACGCTATAGGCTATGCACCTAATATACGCCCTTCTCAAGCAGACACGCTATAGGCTATGCACCTAATATAGGCCCTTCTCAAGCAGACACGCTATAGGCTATGCACCTAATATACGCCCTTCTCAAGCAGACACGCTATAGGCTATGCACCTAATATACGCCCTCCTCAAGCAGACACACTATAGGCTATGCACCTAATATACGCCCTTCTCAAGCAGACACGCTATAGGTTATGCACCTAATATACGTCCACCTCAAGCAGACACGCTATAGGCTATGCACCTAATATAGGCCCTCCTCAGGCAGACACGCTATAGGCTATGCACCTAATATACGCCCTTCTCAAGCAGACACGCTATAGGCTATGCACCTAATATACGCCCTCCTCAAGCAGACACGCTATAGGCTATGCACCTAATATACGCCCTTCTCAAGCAGACACGCTATAGGCTATGCACCTAATATACGTCCACCTCAAGCAGACACGCTATAGGCTATGCACCTAATATACGTCCTCCTCAAGCAGACACGCTATAGACTATGCACCTAATATACGCCCTCCTCAAGCAGACACGCTATAGGCTATGCACCTAATATAGGCCCTTCTCAAGCAGACACGCTATAGGCTATGCACCTAATATAGGCCCTACTCAAACAGACACGCTATAGGCTATGCACCTAATATAGGCCCTTCTCAAGCAGACACGCTATAGGCTATGCACCTAATATAGGCCCTTCTCAAGCAGACACGCTATAGGCTATGCACCTAATATAGGCCCTTCTCAAGCAGACACGCTATAGGCTATGCACCTAATATAGGCCCTTCTCAAGCAGACATGCTATAGGCTATGCACCTAATATACGCCCTTCTCAAGCAGACACGCTATAGGCTATGCACCTAATATACGCCCTTCTCAAGCAGACACGCTATAGGCTATGCACCTAATATAGGCCCTTCTCAAGCAGACGCGCTATAGGCTATGCACCTAATATACGCCCTTCTCAAGCAGACACGCTATAGGCTATGCACCTAATATAGGCCCTTCTCAAGCAGACACGCTATAGGCTATGCACCTAATATAGGCCCTTCTCAAGCAGACACGCTATAGGCTATGCACCTAATATAGGCCCTTCTCAAGCATACACGCTATAGGCTATGCACCTAATATAGGCCCTTCTCAAGCAGACACGCTATAGGCTATGCACCTAAAATAGGCCCTTCTCAAGCAGACACGCTATAGGCTATGCACCTAATATACGCCCTCCTCAAGCAGACACGCTATAGGCTATGCACCTAATATACGCCCTCCTCAAGCAGACACGCTATAGGCTATGCACCTAATATACGCCCTCCTCAAGCAGACACGCTATAGGCTATGCACCTAATATACGCCCTCCTCAAGCAGACACGCTATAGGCTATGCACCTAATATAGGCCCTTCTCAAGCAGACACGCTATAGGCTATGCACCTAATATACGCCCTTCTCAAGCAGACACGCTATAGGCTATGCACCTAATATAGGCCCTTCTCAAGCAGACACGCTATAGGCTATGCACCTAATATACGCCCTTCTCAAGCAGACACGCTATAGGCTATGCACCTAATATACGCCCTCCTCAAGCAGACACGCTATAGGCTATGCACCTAATATACGCCCTTCTCAAGCAGACACGCTATAGGCTATGCACCTAATATACGCCCTTCTCCAGCAGACACGCTATAGGCTATGCACCTAATATACGCCCTCCTCAAGCAGACACGCTATAGGCTATGCACCTAATATACGCCCTCCTCAAGCAGACACGCTATAGGCTATGCACCTAATATACGCCCTTCTCAAGCAGACACGCTATAGGCTATGAACCTAATATACGCCCTCCTCAAGCAGACACGCTATAGGCTATGCACCTAATATACGCCCTCCTCAAGCAGACACGCTATAGGCTATGCACCTAATATAGGCCCTTCTCAAGCAGACACGCTATAGGCTATGCACCTAATATACGTCCTCCTCAAGCAGACACGCTATAGGCTATGCACCTAATATACGCCCTTCTCAAGCAGACACGCTATAGGCTATGCACCTAATATACGCCCTTCTCAAGCAGACACGCTATAGGCTATGCACCTAATATACGCCCTTCTCAAGCAGACACGCTATAGGCTATGCACCTAATATACGCCCTCCTCAAGCAGACACGCTATAGGCTATGCACCTAATATACGCCCTTCTCAAGCAGACACGCTATAGGCTATGCACCTAATATACGCCCTTCTCAAGCAGACACGCTATAGGCTATGCACCTAATATACGCCCTCCTCAAGCAGACACGCTATAGGCTATGCACCTAATATACGCCCTTCTCAAGCAGACACGCTATAGGCTATGCACGTAATATACGCCCTCCTCAAGCAGACACGCTATAGGCTATGCACCTAATATACGCCCTCCTCAAGCAGACACGCTATAGGCTATGCACCTAATATACGCCCTTCTCAAGCAGACACGCTATAGGCTATGCACCTAATATACGCCCTTCTCAAGCAGACACGCTATAGGCTATGCACCTAATATAGGCCCTTCTCAAGCAGACACGCTATAGGCTATGCACCTAATATACGCCCTCCTCAAGCAGACACGCTATAGGCTATGCCCCTAATATACGCCCTTCTCAAGCAGACACGCTATAGGCTATGCACCTAATATACGCCCTTCTCAAGCAGACACGCTATAGGCTATGCACCTAATATACGCCCTTCTCAAGCAGACACGCTATAGGCTATGCACCTAATATACGCCCTTCTCAAGCCGACACGCTATAGGCTATGCCCCTAATATACGCCCTTCTCAAGCAGACACGCTATAGGCTATGCACCTAATATACGCCCTTCTCAAGCAGACACGCTATAGGCTATGCACCTAATATACGCCCTTCTCAAGCAGACACGCTATAGGCTATTCACCTAATATAGGCCCTTCTCAAGCAGACACGCTATAGGCTATGCACCTAATATACGCCCTTCTCAAGCAGACACGCTATAGGCTATGCACCTAATATACATCCACCTCAAGCAGACACGCTATAGGCTATGCACCTAATATACGCCCTCCTCAAGCAGACACGCTATAGGCTATGCACCTAATATAGGCCCTTCTCAAGCAGACACGCTATAGGCTATGCACCTAATATAGGCCCTTCTCAAGCAGACACGCTATAGGCTATGCACCTAATATACGCCCTCCTCAAGCAGACACGCTATAGGCTATGCACCTAATATACGCCCTCCTCAAGCAGACACGCTATAGGCTATGCACCTAATATACGCCCTTCTCAAGCAGACACGCTATAGGCTATGCACCTAATATAGGCCCTTCTCAAGCAGACATGCTATAGGCTATGCACCTAATATACGTCCACCTCAAGCAGACACGCTATAGGCTATGCACCTAATATAGGCCCTTCTCAAGCAGACACGCTATAGGCTATGCACCTAATATAGGCCCTACTCAAGCAGACACGCTATAGGCTATGCACCTAATATACGCCCTCCTCAAGCAGACACGCTATAGGCTATGCATCTAATATAGGCCCTTCTCAAGCAGACATGCTATAGGCTATGCACCTAATATAGGCCCTTCTCAAGCAGACACGCTATAGGCTATGCACCTAATATAGGCCCTTCTCAAGCAGACATGCTATAGGCTATGCACCTAATTTAGGCCCTTCTCAAGCAGACACGCTATAGGCTATGCACCTAATATACGCCCTCCTCAAGCAGACACGCTTTAGGCTATGCACCTAATATACGCCCTCCTCAAACAGACACGCTATAGGCTATGCACCTAATATACGCCCTTCTCAAGCAGACACGCTATAGGCTATGCACCTAATATACGCCCTTCTCAAGCAGACACGCTATAGGCTATGCACCTAATATACGCCCTTCTCAAGCAGACACGCTATAGGCTATGCACGTAATATGCGCCCTTCTCAAGCAGACACGCTATAGGCTATGCACCTAATATACGCCCTTCTCAAGCAGACACGCTATAGGCTATGCACCTAATATACGCCCTCCTCAAGCAGACACGCTATAGGCTATGCACCTAATATACGCCCTTCTCAAGCAGATACGCTATAGGCTATGCACCTAATATACGTCCTCCTCAAGCAGACACGCTATAGGCTATGCACCTAATATACGCCCTTCTCAAGCAGACACGCTATAGGCTATGCACCTAATATACGCCCTCCTCAAGCAGACACGCTTTAGGCTATGCACCTAATATACGCCCTCCTCAAGCAGACACGCTATAGGCTATGCACCTAATATACGCCCTTCTCAAGCAGACACGCTATAGGCTATGCACCTAATATACGCCCTTCTCAAGCAGACACGCTATAGGCTATGCACCTAATATACGCCCTTCTCAAGAAGACACGCTATAGGCTATGCACCTAATATACGCCCTTCTTAGGCAGACACGCTATAGGCTATGCACCTAATATACGCCCTTCTCATGCAGACACGCTATAGGCTATGCACCTAATATACGCCCTTCTCAAGCAGACACGCTATAGGCTATGCACCTAATATACGCCCTTCTCAAGCAGACACGCTATAGGCTATGCACCTAATATACGCCCTTCTCAAGCAGACACGCTATAGGCTATGCACCTAATATAGGCCCTTCTCAAGCAGACACGCTATGGGCTATGCACCTAATATAGGCCCTTCTCAAGCAGACACACTATAGGCTATGCACCTAATATACTCCCTCCTCAAGCAGACACTCTATAGGCTATGCACCTAATATACGCCCTCCTCAAGCAGACACGCTATAGGCTATGCACCTAATATAGGCCCTTCTCAAGCAGACACGCTATAGGCTATGCACCTAATATACGCCCTTCTCAAGCAGACACGCTATAGGCTATGCACAAAATATACGCCCTTCTCAAGCAGACACGCTATAGGCTATGCACCTAATATACGCCCTCCTCAAGCAGACACGCTATAGGCTATGCACCTAATATACGCCCTTCTCAAGCAGACACGCTATAGGCTATGCACCTAATATAGGCCCTTCTCAAGCAGACACGCTATAGGCTATGCACCTAATATAGGCCCTTCTCAAGCAGACACACTATAGGCTATGCACCTAATATACTCCCTCCTCAAGCAGACACACTATAGGCTATGCACCTAAAATACGCCCTTCTCAAGCAGACACGCTATAGGCTATGCACCTAATATACGTCCACCTCAAGCAGACACGCTATAGGCTATGCACCTAATATACGCCCTCCTCAAGCAGACACGCTACAGGCTATGAACCTAATATAGGCCCTTCTCAAGCAGACACGCTATAGGCTATGCACCTAATATACGCCCTTCTCAAGCAGACACGCTATAGGCTATGCACCTAATATAGGCCCTCCTCAAGCAGACACGCTATAGGCTATGCACCTAATATAGGCCCTTCTCAAGTAGACACGCTATAGGCTATGCACCTAATATACGCCCTTCTCAAGCAGACACGCTATAGGCTATGCACCTAATATACGCCCTCCTCAAGCAGACACGCTATAGGCTATGCACCTAATATAGGCCCTCCTCAAGCAGACACGCTATAGGCTATGCACCTAATATAGGCCCTTCTCAAGTAGACACGCTATAGGCTATGCACCTAATATACGCCCTTCTCAAGCAGACACGCTATAGGCTATGCACCTAATATACGCCCTCCTCAAGCAGACACGCTATAGGCTATGCACCTAATATACGCCCTTCTCAAGCCGACACGCTATAGGCTATGCACCTAATATACGCCCTCCTCAAGCAGACACGCTATAGGCTATGCACCTAATATAGGCCCTACTCAAACAGACACGCTATAGGCTATGCACCTAATATACGCCCTTCTCAAGCAGATACGCTATAGGCTATGCACCTAATATAGGCCCTACTCAAACAGACACGCTATAGGCTATGCACCTAATATAGGCCCTTCTCAAGCAGACACGCTATAGGCTATGCACCTAATATAGGCCCTACTCAAACAGATACGCTATAGGCTATGCACCTAATATACGCCCTCATCAAGCAGACACGCTATAGGCTATGCACCTAATATAGGCCCTACTCAAACAGACACGCTATAGGCTATGCACCTAATATACGCCCTTCTCAAGCAGATACGCTATAGGCTATGCACCTAATATAGGCCCTACTCAAACAGACACGCTATAGGCTATGCACCTAATATAGGCCCTTCTCAAGCAGACACGCTATAGGCTATGCACCTAATATAGGCTCTTCTCAAGCAGACATGCTATAGGCTATGCACCTAATATACGCCCTTCCCAAGCAGACACGCTATAGGCTATGCACCTAATATACGCCCTTCTCAAGCAGACACGCTATAGGCTATGCACCTAATATACGCCCTTCTCAAGCAGACACGCCATAGGCTATGCACCTCATATACGCCCTTCTCAAGCAGACACGCTATAGGCTATGCACCTAATATAGGCCCTTCTCAAGCAGACACGCTATAGGCTATGCACCTAATATAGGCCCTTCTCAAGCAGACAGGCTATAGGCTATGCACCTAATATAGGCCCTTCTCAAGCAGACACGCTATAGGCTATGCACCTAATATAGGCCCTTCTCAAGCAGACACGCTATAGGCTATGCACCTAAAATAGGCCCTTCTCAAGCAGACACGCTATAGGCTATGCACCTAATATACGCCCTTCTCAAGCAGACACGCTATATGCTATGCACCTAATATACGCCCTTCTCAAGCAGACACGCTATAGGCTATGCACCTAATATACGCCCTTCTCAAGCAGAAACGCTATAGGCTATGCACCTAATAAACGCCCTCCTCAAGCAGACACGCTATAGGCTATGCACCTAATATACGCCCTTCTCAAGCAGACACGCTATAGGCTATGCACCTAATATACGCCCTTCTCAAGCAGACACGCCATAGGCTATGCACCTCATATACGCCCTTCTCAAGCAGACACGCTATAGGCTATGCACCTAATATAGGCCCTTCTCAAGCAGACACGCTATAGGCTATGCACCTAATATAGGCCCTTCTCAAGCAGACAGGCTATAGGCTATGCACCTAATATAGGCCCTTCTCAAGCAGACACGCTATAGGCTATGCACCTAATATAGGCCCTTCTCAAGCAGACACGCTATAGGCTATGCACCTAAAATAGGCCCTTCTCAAGCTGACACGCTATAGGCTATGCACCTAATATACGCCCTTCTCAAGCAGACACGCTATATGCTATGCACCTAATATACGCCCTTCTCAAGCAGACACGCTATAGGCTATGCACCTAATATACGCCCTTCTCAAGCAGAAACGCTATAGGCTATGCACCTAATATACGCCCTCCTCAAGCAGACACGCTATAGGCTATGCACCTAATATAGGCCCTTCTCAAGCAGACACGCTATAGGCTATGCACCTAATATACGCCCTTCTCAAGCAGACACGCTATAGGCTATGCACCTAATATACGCCCTCCTCAAGCAGACACGCTATAGGCTATGCACCTAATATAGGCCCTTCTCAAGCAGACACGCTATAGGCTATGCACCTAATATACGCCCTCCTCAAGCAGACACGCTATAGGCTATGCACCTAATATACGCCCTCCTCAAGCAGACACGCTATAGGCTATGCACCTAATATACGCCCTCCTCAAGCAGACACGCTATAGGCTATGCACCTAATATAGGCCCTTCTCAAGCAGACACGCTATAGGCTATGAACCTAATATAGGCCCTTCTCAAGCAGACACGCTATAGGCTATGCACCTAATATACGCCCTTCTCAAGCAGACACGCTATAGGCTATGCACCTAATATGCGCCCTTCTCAAGCAGACACGCTATAGGCTATGCACGTAATATAGGCCCTTCTCAAGCAGACACGCTATAGGCTATGCACCTAATATAGGCCCTTCTCAAGCAGACACGCTATAGGCTATGCACCTAATATAGGCCCTACTCAAACAGACACGCTATAGGCTATGCACCTAATATAGGCCCTTCTCAAGCAGACACGCTATAGGCTATGCACCTAATATAGGCCCTTCTCAAGCAGACACGCTATAGGCTATGCACCTAATATAGGCCCTTCTCAAGCAGACACGCTATAGGCTATGCACCAAATATAGGCCCTTCTCAAGCAGACATGCTATAGGCTATGCACCTAATATAGGCCCTTCTCAAGCAGACACGCTATAGGCTATGCACCTAATATACGCCCTTCTCAAGCAGACACGCTATAGGCTATGCACCTAAAATGGGCCCTTCTCAAGCAGACACGCTATAGGCTATGCACCTAATATACGCCCTTCTCAAGCAGACATGCTATAGGCTATGCACCTAATATACGCCCTTCTCAAGCAGACACGCTATAGGCTATGCACCTAAAATAGGCCCTTCTCAAGCAGACACGCTATAGGCTATGCACCTAATATACGCCCTCCTCAAGCAGAAACGCTATAGGCTATGCACCTAATATACGCCCTCCTCAAGCAGACACGCTTTAGGCTATGCACCTAATATAGGCCCTTCTCAAGCAGACACGCTATAGGCTATGCACCTAATATACGCCCTTCTCAAGCAGACACGCTATAGGCTATGCACCTAATATACGCCCTTCTCAAGCAGACACGCTATAGGCTATGCACCTAATATACGCCCTTCTCAAGCAGACACGCTATAGGCTATGCACCAAATATACGCCCTTCTCAAGCAGACACGCTATAGGCTATGCACCTAATATACGCCCTCCTCAAGCAGACACGCTATAGGCTATGCACCTAATATAGGCCCTCCTCAAGCAGACACGCTATAGGCTATGCACCTAATATACGCCCTCCTCAAGCAGACACGCTATAGGCTATGCACCTAATATAGGCCCTCCTCAAGCAGACACGCTATAGGCTATGCACCTAATATACGCCCTTCTCAAGCAGACACGCTATAGGCTATGCACCTAATATACGCCCTTCTCAAGCAGACACGCTATAGGCTATGCACCTAATATACGCCCTCCTCAAGCAGAAATGCTATAGGCTATGCACCTAATATACGCCCTCCTCAAGCAGACACGCTTTAGGCTATGCACCTAATATAGGCCCTTCTCAAGCAGACACGCTATAGGCTATGCACCTAATATAGGCCCTTCTCAAGCAGACACGCTATAGGCTATGCACCTAATATACGCCCTTCTCAAGCAGACACGCTATAGGCTATGCACCTAATATACGCCCTCCTCAAGCAGACACACTATAGGCTATGCACCTAATATACGCCCTTCTCAAGCAGACACGCTATAGGCTATGCACCTAATATACGTCCACCTCAAGCAGACACGCTATAGGCTATGCACCTAATATACGTCCTCCTCAAGCAGACACGCTATAGACTATGCACCTAATATACGCCCTCCTCAAGCAGACACGCTATAGGCTATGCACCTAATATAGGCCCTTCTCAAGCAGACACGCTATAGGCTATGCACCTAATATAGGCTCTTCTCAAGCAGACACGCTATAGGCTATGCACTTAATATAGGCCCTTCTCAAGCAGACATGCTATAGGCTATGCACCTAATATACGCCCTTCTCAAGCAGACACGCTATAGGCTATGCACCTAATATACGCCCTTCTCAAGCAGACACGCTATAGGCTATGCACCTAATATAGGCCCTTCTCAAGCAGACGCGCTATAGGCTATGCACCTAATATACGCCCTTCTCAAGCAGACACGCTATAGGCTATGCACCTAATATAGGCCCTTCTCAAGCAGACACGCTATAGGCTATGCACCTAATATAGGCCCTTCTCAAGCAGACACGCTATAGGCTATGCACCTAATATAGGCCCTTCTCAAGCATACACGCTATAGGCTATGCACCTAATATAGGCCCTTCTCAAGCAGACACGCTATAGGCTATGCACCTAAAATAGGCCCTTCTCAAGCAGACACGCTATAGGCTATGCACCTAATATACGCCCTCCTCAAGCAGACATGCTATAGGCTATGCACCTAATATACGCCCTTCTCAAGCAGACACGCTATAGGCTATGCACCTAATATACGCCCTTCTCAAGCAGACACGCTATAGGCTATGCACCTAATATAGGCCCTTCTCAAGCAGACGCGCTATAGGCTATGCACCTAATATACGCCCTTCTCAAGCAGACACGCTATAGGCTATGCACCTAATATACGCCCTTCTCAAGCAGACACGCTATAGGCTATGCACCTAATATACGCCCTTCTCAAGCAGACACGCTATAGGCTATGCACCTAATATACGCCCTTCTCAAGCAGACACGCTATAGGCTATGCACCAAATATACGCCCTTCTCAAGCAGACACGCTATAGGCTATGCACCTAATATACGCCCTCCTCAAGCAGACACGCTATAGGCTATGCACCTAATATAGGCCCTCCTCAAGCAGACACGCTATAGGCTATGCACCTAATATACGCCCTCCTCAAGCAGACACGCTATAGGCTATGCACCTAATATAGGCCCTCCTCAAGCAGACACGCTATAGGCTATGCACCTAATATACGCCCTTCTCAAGCAGACACGCTATAGGCTATGCACCTAATATACGCCCTTCTCAAGCAGACACGCTATAGGCTATGCACCTAATATACGCCCTCCTCAAGCAGAAACGCTATAGGCTATGCACCTAATATACGCCCTCCTCAAGCAGACACGCTTTAGGCTATGCACCTAATATAGGCCCTTCTCAAGCAGACACGCTATAGGCTATGCACCTAATATAGGCCCTTCTCAAGCAGACACGCTATAGGCTATGCACCTAATATACGCCCTTCTCAAGCAGACACGCTATAGGCTATGCACCTAATATACGCCCTCCTCAAGCAGACACACTATAGGCTATGCACCTAATATACGCCCTTCTCAAGCAGACACGCTATAGGCTATGCACCTAATATACGTCCACCTCAAGCAGACACGCTATAGGCTATGCACCTAATATAGGCCCTCCTCAAGCAGACACGCTATAGGCTATGCACCTAATATACGCCCTTCTCAAGCAGACACGCTATAGGCTATGCACCTAATATACGCCCTCCTCAAGCAGACACGCTATAGGCTATGCACCTAATATACGCCCTTCTCAAGCAGACACGCTATAGGCTATGCACCTAATATACGTCCACCTCAAGCAGACACGCTATAGGCTATGCACCTAATATACGTCCTCCTCAAGCAGACACGCTATAGACTATGCACCTAATATACGCCCTCCTCAAGCAGACACGCTATAGGCTATGCACCTAATATAGGCCCTTCTCAAGCAGACACGCTATAGGCTATGCACCTAATATAGTCCCTACTCAAACAGACACGCTATAGGCTATGCACCTAATATAGGCCCTTCTCAAGCAGACACGCTATAGGCTATGCACCTAATATAGGCCCTTCTCAAGCAGACACGCTATAGGCTATGCACCTAATATAGGCCCTTCTCAAGCAGACACGCTATAGGCTATGCACCTAATATAGGCCCTTCTCAAGCAGACATGCTATAGGCTATGCACCTAATATACGCCCTTCTCAAGCAGACACGCTATAGGCTATGCACCTAATATACGCCCTTCTCAAGCAGACACGCTATAGGCTATGCACCTAATATAGGCCCTTCTCAAGCAGACGCGCTATAGGCTATGCACCTAATATACGCCCTTCTCAAGCAGACACGCTATAGGCTATGCACCTAATATAGGCCCTTCTCAAGCAGACACGCTATAGGCTATGCACCTAATATAGGCCCTTCTCAAGCAGACACGCTATAGGCTATGCACCTAATATAGGCCCTTCTCAAGCATACACGCTATAGGCTATGCACCTAATATAGGCCCTTCTCAAGCAGACACGCTATAGGCTATGCACCTAAAATAGGCCCTTCTCAAGCAGACACGCTATAGGCTATGCACCTAATATACGCCCTCCTCAAGCAGACACGCTATAGGCTATGCACCTAATATACGCCCTCCTCAAGCAGACACGCTATAGGCTATGCACCTAATATACGCCCTCCTCAAGCAGACACGCTATAGGCTATGCACCTAATATACGCCCTCCTCAAGCAGACACGCTATAGGCTATGCACCTAATATAGGCCCTTCTCAAGCAGACACGCTATAGGCTATGCACCTAATATACGCCCTTCTCAAGCAGACACGCTATAGGCTATGCACCTAATATAGGCCCTTCTCAAGCAGACACGCTATAGGCTATGCACCTAATATACGCCCTTCTCAAGCAGACACGCTATAGGCTATGCACCTAATATACGCCCTCCTCAAGCAGACACGCTATAGGCTATGCACCTAATATACGCCCTTCTCAAGCAGACACGCTATAGGCTATGCACCTAATATACGCCCTTCTCCAGCAGACACGCTATAGGCTATGCACCTAATATACGCCCTCCTCAAGCAGACACGCTATAGGCTATGCACCTAATATACGCCCTCCTCAAGCAGACACGCTATAGGCTATGCACCTAATATACGCCCTTCTCAAGCAGACACGCTATAGGCTATGAACCTAATATACGCCCTCCTCAAGCAGACACGCTATAGGCTATGCACCTAATATACGCCCTCCTCAAGCAGACACGCTATAGGCTATGCACCTAATATAGGCCCTTCTCAAGCAGACACGCTATAGGCTATGCACCTAATATACGTCCTCCTCAAGCAGACACGCTATAGGCTATGCACCTAATATACGCCCTTCTCAAGCAGACACGCTTTAGGCTATGCACCTAATATGCGCCCTTCTCAAGCAGACACGCTATAGGCTATGCACGTAATATAGGCCCTTCTCAAGCAGACACGCTATAGGCTATGCACCTAATATACGCCCTTCTCAAGCAGACACGCTATAGGCTATGCACCTAATATAGGCCCTCCTCAAGCAGACACGCTATAGGCTATGCACCTAATATACGCCCTCCTCAAGCAGACACGCTATAGGCTATGCACCTAATATAGGCCCTTCTCAAGCAGACACGCTATAGGCTATGCACCTAATATAGGCCCTTCTCAAGCAGACACGCTATAGGCTATGCACCTAATATAGGCCCTTCTCAAGCAGACACGCTATAGGCTATGCACCTAATATACGCCCTTCTCAAGCAGATACGCTATAGGCTATGCACCTATTATACGCCCTTCTCAAGGAGACACGCTATAGGCTATGCACCTAATATACGCCCTTCTCAAGCAGACATGCTATAGGCTATGCACCTAATATACGCCCTTCTCAAGCAGACACGCTATAGGCTATGCACCTAATATATGCCCTTCTCAAGCAGACACGCTATAGGCTATGCACCTAATATAGGCCCTTCTCAAGCAGACACGCTATAGGCTATGCACCTAATATAGGCCCTTCTCAAGCAGACACGCTATAGGCTATGCACCTAATATACGCCCTCCTCAAGCAGACACGCTATAGGCTATGCACCTAATATACGCCCTTCTCAAGCAGACACGCTATAGGCTATGCACCTAATATACGCCCTTCTCAAGCAGACACGCTATATGCTATGCACATAATATACGCCCTTCTCAAGCAGACACGCTATAGGCTATGCACCTAATATACGCCCTCCTCAAGCAGACACGCTATAGGCTATGCACCTAATATACGCCCTTCTCAAGCAGACACGCTATAGGCTATGCACCTAATATACGCCCTTCTCAAGCAGACACGCTATAGGCTATGCACCTAATATAGGCCCTTCTCAAGCAGACACGCTATAGGCTATGCACCTAATATACGCCCTTCTCAAGCAGACACGCTATAGGCTATGCACCTTATATACGCCCTTCTCAAGCAGACACGCTATAGGCTATGCACCTAATATAGGCCCTTCTCAAGCAGACACGCTATAGGCTATGCCCCTAATATAGGCCCTCCTCAAGCAGACACGCTATAGGCTATGCACCTAATATACGCCCTCCTCAAGCAGACACGCTATAGGCTATGCACCTAATATAGGCCCTTCTCAAGCAGACACGCTATAGGCTATGCACCTAATATACGCCCTTCTCAAGCAGACACGCTATAGGCTATGCACCTAATATACGCCCTTCTCAAGCAGACACGCTATAGGCTATGCACCTAATATACGCCCTTCTCAAGCAGACACGCTATAGGCTATGCACCTAATATACGCCCTTCTCAAGCAGACACGCTATAGGCTATGCACCTAATATAGGCCCTTCTCAAGCAGACACGCTATAGGCTATGCACCTAATATAGGCCCTCCTCAAGCAGACACGCTATAGGCTATGCACCTAATATAGGCCCTTCTCAAGCAGACACGCTATAGGCTATGCACCTAATACACGCCCTCCTCAAGCAGACACGCTATAGGCTATGCACCTAATATACGCCCTTCTCAAGCAGACACGCTATAGGTTATGCACCTAATATAGGCCCTTCTCAAGCAGACACGCTATAGGCTATGCACCTAATATACGCCCTCCTCAAGCAGACACGCTATAGGCTATGCACCTAATATACGCCCTCCTCAAGCAGACACGCTTTAGGCTATGCACCTAATATACGCCCTTCTCAAGCAGACACGCTATAGGCTATGCACCTAATATAGGCCCTCCTCAAGCAGACACGCTATAGGCTATGCACCTAATATACGCCCTCCTCAAGCAGACACGCTTTAGGCTATGCACCTAATATACGCCCTTCTCAAGCAGACACGCTATAGGCTATGCACCTAATATAGGCCCTCCTCAAGCAGACACGCTATAGGCTATGCACCTAATATACGCCCTCCTCAAGCAGACACGCTATAGGCTATGCACCTAATATAGGCCCTTCTCAAGCAGACACGCTATAGGCTATGCACCTAATATACGCCCTTCTCAAGCAGACACGCTATAGGCTATGCACCTAATATAGGCCCTTCTCAAGCAGACACGCTATAGGCTATGCACCTAATATACGCCTTTCTCAAGCAGACACGCTATAGGCTATGCACCTAATATACGCCCTTCTCAAGCAGACACGCTATAGGCTATGCACCTAATATTCGTCCACCTCAAGCAGACACGCTATAGGCTATGCACCTAATATAGGCCCTCCTCAAGCAGACACGCTATAGGCTATGCACCTAATATATGCCCTTCTCAAGCAGACACGCTATAGGCTATGCACCTAATATAGGCCCTCCTCAAGCAGACACGCTATAGGCTATGCACCTAATATAGGCCCTTCTCAAGTAGACACGCTATAGGCTATGCACCTAATATACGCCCTTCTCAAGCAGACATGCTATAGACTATGCACCTAATATACGCCCTCCTCAAGCAGACACGCTATAGGCTATGCACCTAATATAGGCCCTTCTCAAGCAGACACGCTATAGGCTATGCACCTAATATAGGCCCTACTCAAACAGACACGCTATAGGCTAAGCACCTAATATAGGCCCTTCTCAAGCAGACACGCTATAGGCTATGCACCTAATATAGGCCCTTCTCAAGCAGACACGCTATAGGCTATGCACCTAATATAGGCCCTTCTCAAGCAGACACGCTATAGGCTATGCACCTAATATAGGCCCTTCTCAAGCAGACATGCTATAGGCTATGCACCTAATATACGCCCTTCTCAAGCAGACACGCTATAGGCTATGCACCTAATATACGCCCTTCTCATGCAGACACGCTATAGGCTATGCACCTAATATACGCCCTTCTCAAGCAGACACGCTATAGGCTATGCACCTCATATACGCCCTTCTCAAGCAGACACGCTATAGGCTATGCACCTAATATAGGCCCTTCTCAAGCAGACACGCTATAGGCTATGCACCTAATATAGGCCCTTCTCAAGCAGACACGCTATAGGCTATGCACCTAATATAGGCCCTTCTCAAGCAGACACGCTATAGGCTATGCACCTAATATAGGCCCTTCTCAAGCAGACACGCTATAGGCTATGCACCTAAAATAGGCCCTTCTCAAGCAGACACGCTATAGGCTATGCACCTAATATACGCCCTTCTCAAGCAGACACGCTATATGCTATGCACCTAATATACGCCCTTCTCAAGCAGACACGCTATAAGTTATGCACCTAATATAGGCCCTTCTCAAGCAGACACGCTATAGGCTATGCACCTAATATACGTCCTTCTCAAGCAGACACGCTATAGGCTATGCACCTAAAATACGCCCTCCTCAAGCAGACACGCTATAGGCTATGCACCTAATATACGCCCTCCTCAAGCAGACACGCTATAGGCTATGCACCTAATATACGCCCTCCTCAAGCAGACACGCTATAGGCTATGCACCTAATATACGCCCTCCTCAAGCAGACACGCTATAGGCTATGCACCTAATATAGGCCCTTCTCAAGCAGACACGCTATAGGCTATGCACCTAATATACGCCCTTCTCAAGCAGACACGCTATAGGCTATGCACCTAATATAGGCCCTTCTCAAGCAGACACGCTATAGGCTATGCACCTAATATACGCCCTTCTCAAGCAGACACGCTATAGGCTATGCACCTAATATAAGCCCTCCTCAAGCAGACACGCTATAGGCTATGCACCTAATATACGCCCTTCACAAGCAGACACGCTATAGGCTATGCACCTAATATACGCCCTTCTCAAGCAGACACGCTATAGGCTATGCACCTAATATACGCCCTCCTCAAGCAGACACGCTATAGGCTATGCACCTAATATACGCCCTCCTCAAGCAGACACGCTATAGGCTATGCACCTAATATACGCCCTTCTCAAGCAGACACGCTATAGGCTATGAACCTAATATACGCCCTCCTCAAGCAGACACGCTATAGGCTATGCACCTAATATACGCCCTTCTCAAGCAGACACGCTATAGGCTATGCACCTAATATACGTCCTCCTCAAGCAGACACGCTATAGGCTATGCACCTAATTTACGCCCTCCTCAAGCAGACACGCCATAGGCTATGCACCTAAGGCCCTTCTCAAGCAGACACGCTATAGGCAATGCACCTAATATACGCCCTTCTCAAGCAGACACGCTATAGGCTATGCACCTAATATAGGCCCTTCTCAAGCAGACACGCTATAGGCTATGCACCTAATATACGCCCTTCTCAAGCAGACACGCTATAGGCTATGCACCTAATATACGCCCTTCTCAAGCAGACACGCTATAGGCTATGCACCTAATATAGGCCCTTCTCAAGCAGACACGCTATAGGCTATGCACCTAATATAGGCCCTTCTCAAGCAGACACGCTATAGGCTATGCACCTAATATAGGCCCTTCTCAAGCAGACACGCTATAGGCTATGCACCTAATATACGCCCTTCTCAAGCAGACACGCTATAGGCTATGCACCTAATATACGCCCTTCTCAAGGAGACACGCTATAGGCTATGCACCTAATATACGCCCTTCTCAAGCAGACACGCTATAGGCTATGCACCTAATATGCGCCCTTCTCAAGCAGACATGCTATAGGCTATGCACCTAATATACGCCCTTCTCAAGCAGACACGCTATAGGCTATGCACCTAATATAGGCCCTTCTCAAGCAGACACGCTATAGGCTATGCACCTAATATAGGCCCTTCTCAAGCAGACACGCTATAGGCTATGCACCTAATATAGGCCCTTCTCAAGCAGACACGCTATAGGCTATGCACCTAATATACGCCCTCCTCAAGCAGACACGCTATAGGCTATGCACCTAATATACGCCCTTCTCAAGCAGACACGCTATAGGCTATGCACCTAATATACGCCCTTCTCAAGCAGACACGCTATAGGCTATGCACCTAATATACGCCCTTCTCCAGCAGACACGCTATAGGCTATGCACCTAATATACGCCCTCCTCAAGCAGACACGCTATAGGCTATGCACCTAATATACGCCCTCCTCAAGCAGACACGCTATAGGCTATGCACCTAATATACGCCCTTCTCAAGCAGACACGCTATAGGCTATGAACCTAATATACGCCCTCCTCAAGCAGACACGCTATAGGCTATGCACCTAATATACGCCCTCCTCAAGCAGACACGCTATAGGCTATGCACCTAATATAGGCCCTTCTCAAGCAGACACGCTATAGGCTATGCACCTAATATACGTCCTCCTCAAGCAGACACGCTATAGGCTATGCACCTAATATACGCCCTTCTCAAGCAGACACGCTTTAGGCTATGCACCTAATATGCGCCCTTCTCAAGCAGACACGCTATAGGCTATGCACGTAATATAGGCCCTTCTCAAGCAGACACGCTATAGGCTATGCACCTAATATACGCCCTTCTCAAGCAGACACGCTATAGGCTATGCACCTAATATAGGCCCTCCTCAAGCAGACACGCTATAGGCTATGCACCTAATATACGCCCTCCTCAAGCAGACACGCTATAGGCTATGCACCTAATATAGGCCCTTCTCAAGCAGACACGCTATAGGCTATGCACCTAATATAGGCCCTTCTCAAGCAGACACGCTATAGGCTATGCACCTAATATAGGCCCTTCTCAAGCAGACACGCTATAGGCTATGCACCTAATATACGCCCTTCTCAAGCAGATACGCTATAGGCTATGCACCTATTATACGCCCTTCTCAAGGAGACACGCTATAGGCTATGCACCTAATATACGCCCTTCTCAAGCAGACATGCTATAGGCTATGCACCTAATATAGGCCCTTCTCAAGCAGACACGCTATAGGCTATGCACCTAATATAGGCCCTTCTCAAGCAGACACGCTATAGGCTATGCACCTAATATAGGCCCTTCTCAAGCAGACACGCTATAGGCTATGCACCTAATATAGGCCCTTCTCAAGCAGACACGCTATAGGCTATGCACCTAATATACGCCCTCCTCAAGCAGACACGCTATAGGCTATGCACCTAATATACGCCCTTCTCAAGCAGACACGCTATAGGCTATGCACCTAATATACGCCCTTCTCAAGCAGACACGCTATATGCTATGCACATAATATACGCCCTTCTCAAGCAGACACGCTATAGGCTATGCACCTAATATACGCCCTCCTCAAGCAGACACGCTATAGGCTATGCACCTAATATACGCCCTTCTCAAGCAGACACGCTATAGGCTATGCACCTAATATACGCCCTTCTCAAGCAGACACGCTATAGGCTATGCACCTAATATAGGCCCTTCTCAAGCAGACACGCTATAGGCTATGCACCTAATATACGCCCTTCTCAAGCAGACACGCTATAGGCTATGCACCTTATATACGCCCTTCTCAAGCAGACACGCTATAGGCTATGCACCTAATATAGGCCCTTCTCAAGCAGACACGCTATAGGCTATGCCCCTAATATAGGCCCTCCTCAAGCAGACACGCTATAGGCTATGCACCTAATATACGCCCTCCTCAAGCAGACACGCTATAGGCTATGCACCTAATATAGGCCCTTCTCAAGCAGACACGCTATAGGCTATGCACCTAATATACGCCCTTCTCAAGCAGACACGCTATAGGCTATGCACCTAATATACGCCCTTCTCAAGCAGACACGCTATAGGCTATGCACCTAATATACGCCCTTCTCAAGCAGACACGCTATAGGCTATGCACCTAATATACGCCCTTCTCAAGCAGACACGCTATAGGCTATGCACCTAATATAGGCCCTTCTCAAGCAGACACGCTATAGGCTATGCACCTAATATAGGCCCTCCTCAAGCAGACACGCTATAGGCTATGCACCTAATATAGGCCCTTCTCAAGCAGACACGCTATAGGCTATGCACCTAATACACGCCCTCCTCAAGCAGACACGCTATAGGCTATGCACCTAATATACGCCCTTCTCAAGCAGACACGCTATAGGTTATGCACCTAATATAGGCCCTTCTCAAGCAGACACGCTATAGGCTATGCACCTAATATACGCCCTCCTCAAGCAGACACGCTATAGGCTATGCACCTAATATACGCCCTCCTCAAGCAGACACGCTTTAGGCTATGCACCTAATATACGCCCTTCTCAAGCAGACACGCTATAGGCTATGCACCTAATATAGGCCCTCCTCAAGCAGACACGCTATAGGCTATGCACCTAATATACGCCCTCCTCAAGCAGACACGCTTTAGGCTATGCACCTAATATACGCCCTTCTCAAGCAGACACGCTATAGGCTATGCACCTAATATAGGCCCTCCTCAAGCAGACACGCTATAGGCTATGCACCTAATATACGCCCTCCTCAAGCAGACACGCTATAGGCTATGCACCTAATATAGGCCCTTCTCAAGCAGACACGCTATAGGCTATGCACCTAATATACGCCCTTCTCAAGCAGACACGCTATAGGCTATGCACCTAATATAGGCCCTTCTCAAGCAGACACGCTATAGGCTATGCACCTAATATACGCCTTTCTCAAGCAGACACGCTATAGGCTATGCACCTAATATACGCCCTTCTCAAGCAGACACGCTATAGGCTATGCACCTAATATTCGTCCACCTCAAGCAGACACGCTATAGGCTATGCACCTAATATAGGCCCTCCTCAAGCAGACACGCTATAGGCTATGCACCTAATATATGCCCTTCTCAAGCAGACACGCTATAGGCTATGCACCTAATATAGGCCCTCCTCAAGCAGACACGCTATAGGCTATGCACCTAATATAGGCCCTTCTCAAGTAGACACGCTATAGGCTATGCACCTAATATACGCCCTTCTCAAGCAGACATGCTATAGACTATGCACCTAATATACGCCCTCCTCAAGCAGACACGCTATAGGCTATGCACCTAATATAGGCCCTTCTCAAGCAGACACGCTATAGGCTATGCACCTAATATAGGCCCTACTCAAACAGACACGCTATAGGCTAAGCACCTAATATAGGCCCTTCTCAAGCAGACACGCTATAGGCTATGCACCTAATATAGGCCCTTCTCAAGCAGACACGCTATAGGCTATGCACCTAATATAGGCCCTTCTCAAGCAGACACGCTATAGGCTATGCACCTAATATAGGCCCTTCTCAAGCAGACATGCTATAGGCTATGCACCTAATATACGCCCTTCTCAAGCAGACACGCTATAGGCTATGCACCTAATATACGCCCTTCTCATGCAGACACGCTATAGGCTATGCACCTAATATACGCCCTTCTCAAGCAGACACGCTATAGGCTATGCACCTCATATACGCCCTTCTCAAGCAGACACGCTATAGGCTATGCACCTAATATAGGCCCTTCTCAAGCAGACACGCTATAGGCTATGCACCTAATATAGGCCCTTCTCAAGCAGACACGCTATAGGCTATGCACCTAATATAGGCCCTTCTCAAGCAGACACGCTATAGGCTATGCACCTAATATAGGCCCTTCTCAAGCAGACACGCTATAGGCTATGCACCTAAAATAGGCCCTTCTCAAGCAGACACGCTATAGGCTATGCACCTAATATACGCCCTTCTCAAGCAGACACGCTATATGCTATGCACCTAATATACGCCCTTCTCAAGCAGACACGCTATAAGTTATGCACCTAATATAGGCCCTTCTCAAGCAGACACGCTATAGGCTATGCACCTAATATACGTCCTTCTCAAGCAGACACGCTATAGGCTATGCACCTAAAATACGCCCTCCTCAAGCAGACACGCTATAGGCTATGCACCTAATATACGCCCTCCTCAAGCAGACACGCTATAGGCTATGCACCTAATATACGCCCTCCTCAAGCAGACACGCTATAGGCTATGCACCTAATATACGCCCTCCTCAAGCAGACACGCTATAGGCTATGCACCTAATATAGGCCCTTCTCAAGCAGACACGCTATAGGCTATGCACCTAATATACGCCCTTCTCAAGCAGACACGCTATAGGCTATGCACCTAATATAGGCCCTTCTCAAGCAGACACGCTATAGGCTATGCACCTAATATACGCCCTTCTCAAGCAGACACGCTATAGGCTATGCACCTAATATAAGCCCTCCTCAAGCAGACACGCTATAGGCTATGCACCTAATATACGCCCTTCTCAAGCAGACACGCTATAGGCTATGCACCTAATATACGCCCTTCTCAAGCAGACACGCTATAGGCTATGCACCTAATATACGCCCTCCTCAAGCAGACACGCTATAGGCTATGCACCTAATATACGCCCTCCTCAAGCAGACACGCTATAGGCTATGCACCTAATATACGCCCTTCTCAAGCAGACACGCTATAGGCTATGAACCTAATATACGCCCTCCTCAAGCAGACACGCTATAGGCTATGCACCTAATATACGCCCTTCTCAAGCAGACACGCTATAGGCTATGCACCTAATATACGTCCTCCTCAAGCAGACACGCTATAGGCTATGCACCTAATTTACGCCCTCCTCAAGCAGACACGCCATAGGCTATGCACCTAAGGCCCTTCTCAAGCAGACACGCTATAGGCAATGCACCTAATATACGCCCTTCTCAAGCAGACACGCTATAGGCTATGCACCTAATATAGGCCCTTCTCAAGCAGACACGCTATAGGCTATGCACCTAATATACGCCCTTCTCAAGCAGACACGCTATAGGCTATGCACCTAATATACGCCCTTCTCAAGCAGACACGCTATAGGCTATGCACCTAATATAGGCCCTTCTCAAGCAGACACGCTATAGGCTATGCACCTAATATAGGCCCTTCTCAAGCAGACACGCTATAGGCTATGCACCTAATATAGGCCCTTCTCAAGCAGACACGCTATAGGCTATGCACCTAATATACGCCCTTCTCAAGCAGACACGCTATAGGCTATGCACCTAATATACGCCCTTCTCAAGGAGACACGCTATAGGCTATGCACCTAATATACGCCCTTCTCAAGCAGACACGCTATAGGCTATGCACCTAATATGCGCCCTTCTCAAGCAGACATGCTATAGGCTATGCACCTAATATACGCCCTTCTCAAGCAGACACGCTATAGGCTATGCACCTAATATAGGCCCTTCTCAAGCAGACACGCTATAGGCTATGCACCTAATATAGGCCCTTCTCAAGCAGACACGCTATAGGCTATGCACCTAATATAGGCCCTTCTCAAGCAGACACGCTATAGGCTATGCACCTAATATACGCCCTCCTCAAGCAGACACGCTATAGGCTATGCACCTAATATACGCCCTTCTCAAGCAGACACGCTATAGGCTATGCACCTAATATACGCCCTTCTCAAGCAGACACGCTATAGGCTAGGCACCTAATATACGCCCTTCGCAAGCAGACACGCTTTAGGCTATGCACCTAATATACGCCCTCCTCAAGCAGACACGCTATAGGCTATGCACCTAATATACGCCCTCCTCAAGCAGACACGCTATAGGCTATGCACCTAATATACGCCCTTCTCAAGCAGACACGCTATAGGCTATGCACATAATATAGGCCCTTCTCAAGCAGACACGCTATAGGCTATGCACCTAATATACGCCCTTCTCAAGCAGACACGCTATAGGCTATGCACATAATATAGGCCCTTCTCAAGCAGACACGCTATAGGCTATGCACCTAATATACGCCCTTCTCAAGCAGACACGCTATAGGCTATGCACCTAATATACGCCCTTCTCAAGCAGACACGCTATAGGCTATGCACCTAATATACGCCCTTCTCAAGCAGACACGCTATAGGCTATGCACCTAATATACGCCCTTCTCAAGGAGACACGCTATAGGCTATGCACCTAATATACGCCCTTCTCAAGCAGACACGCTATAGGCTATGCACCTAATATAGGCCCTTCTCAAGCAGACACGCTATAGGCTATGCACCTAATATAGGCCCTTCTCAAGCAGACACGCTATAGGCTATGCACCTAATATAGGCCCTTCTCAAGCAGACACGCTATAGGCTATGCACCTAATATACGCCCTCCTCAAGCAGACACGCTATAGGCTATGCACCTAATATACGCCCTTCTCAAGCAGACACGCTATAGGCTATGCACCTAATATACGCCCTTCTCAAGCAGACACGCTATAGGCTATGCACCTAATATACGCCCTTCGCAAGCAGACACGCTATAGGCTATGCACCTAATATACGCCCTCCTCAAGCAGACACGCTATAGGCTATGCACCTAATATACGCCCTCCTCAAGCAGACACGCTATAGGCTATGCACCTAATATACGCCCTTCTCAAGCAGACACGCTATAGGCTATGCACATAATATAGGCCCTTCTCAAGCAGACACGCTATAGGCTATGCACCTAATATACGCCTTTCTCAAGCAGACACGCTATAGGCTATGCACCTAATATACGTCCACCTCAAGCAGACACGCTATAGGCTATGCACCTAATATACGCCCTTCTCAAGCAGACACGCTATAGGCTATGCACCTAATATACGCCCTTCTCAAGCAGACACGCTCTAGGCTATGCACCTAATATAGGCCCTCCTCAAGCAGACACGCTATAGGCTCTGCACCTAATATACGCCCTTCTCAAGCAGACACGCTATAGGCTATGCACCTAATATACGTCCACCTCAAGCAGACACGCTATAGGCTATGCACCTAATATAGGCCCTCCTCAAGCAGACACGCTATAGGCTATGCACCTAATATACGCCCTTCTCAAGCAGACACGCTATAGGCTATGCACCTAATATACGCCCTCCTCAAGCAGACACGCTATAGGCTATGCACCTAATATAGGCCCTTCTCAAGTAGACACGCTATAGGCTATGCACCTAATATACGCCCTTCTCAAGCAGACATGCTATAGACTATGCACCTAATATACGCCCTCCTCAAGCAGACACGCTATAGGCTATGCACCTAATATAGGCCCTTCTCAAGTAGACACGCTATAGGCTATGCACCTAATATAGGCCCTTCTCAAGCAGACACGCTATAGGCTATGCACCTAATATAGGCCCTTCTCAAGCAGACACGCTATAGGCTATGCACCTAATATAGACCCTACTCAAACAGACACGCTATAGGCTATGCACCTAATATAGGCCCTTCTCAAGCAGACACGCTATAGGCTATGCACCTAATATAGGCCCTTCTCAAGCAGACACGCTATAGGCTATGCACCTAATATAGGCCCTTCTCAAGCAGACACGCTATAGGCTATGCACCTAATATAGGCCCTTCTCAAGCAGACATGCTATAGGCTATGCACCTAATATACGCCCTTCTCAAGCAGACACTTTATAGGCTATGCACCTAATATACGCCCTTCTCAAGCAGACACGCTATAGGCTATGCACCTAATATACGCCCTTCTCAAGCAGACACGCTATAGGCTATGCACCTCATATACGCCCTTCTCAAGCAGACACGCTATAGGCTATGCACCTAATATAGGCCCTTCTCAAGCAGACACGCTATAGGCTATGCACCTAATATAGGCCCTTCTCAAGCAGACACGCTATAGGCTATGCACCTAATATAGGCCCTTCTCAAGCAGACACGCTATAGGCTATGCACCTAATATAGGCCCTTCTCAAGCAGACACGCTATAGGCTATGCACCTAAAATAGGCCCTTCTCAAGCAGACACGCTATAGGCTATGCACCTAATATCCGCCCTTCTCAAGCAGACACGCTATATGCTATGCACCTAATATACGCCCTTCTCAAGCACACACGCTATAGGCTATGCACCTATTATAGGCCCTCCTCAAGCAGACACGCTATATGCTATGCACCTAATATACGCCCTTCTCAAGCAGACACGCTATAGGCTATGCACCTAATATACGCCCTCCTCAAGCAGACACGCTATAGGCTATGCACCTAATATACGCCCTCCTCATGCAGACACGCTATAGGCTATGCACCTAATATACGCCCTTCTCAAGCAGACACGCTATAGGCTAAGCACCTAATATACGCCCTTCTCAAGCAGACACGCTATAGGCTATGCACCTAATATACGCCCTTCTCAAGCAGACACGCTATAGGCTATGCACCTAATATACGCCCTTCTCAAGCAGACACGCTATAGGCTATGCACCTAATATACGCCCTTCTCAAGCAGACACGCTATAGGCTATGCACCTAATATACGCCCTCCTCAAGCAGACACGCTATAGGCTATGCACCTAATATACGCCCTTCTCAAGCAGACACGCTATAGGTTATGCACCTAATATAGGCCCTTCTCAAGCAGACACGCTATAGGCTATGCACCTAATATACGCCCTCCTCAAGCAGACACGCTATAGGCTATGCACCTAATATACGCCCTCCTCAAGCAGACACGCTATAGGCTATGCACCTAATATAGGCCCTTCTCAAGCAGACACGCTATAGGCTATGCACCTAATATAGGCCCTTCTCAAGCAGACACGCTATAGGCTATGCACCTAATATACGCCCTTCTCAAGCAGACACGCTATAGGCTATGCACCTAATATACGCCCTTCTCAAGGAGACACGCTATAGGCTATGCACCTAATATACGCCCTTCTCAAGCAGACACGCTATAGGCTATGCACCTAATATACGCCCTTCTCAAGCAGACATGCTATAGGCTATGCACCTAATATACGCCCTTCTCAAGCAGACACGCTATAGGCTATGCATCTAATATAGGCCCTTCTCAAGCAGACACGCTATAGGCTATGCACCTAATATAGGCCCTTCTCAAGCAGACACGCTATAGGCTATGCACCTAATATAGGCCCTCCTCAAGCAGACACGCTATAGGCTATGCACCTAATATAGGCCCTTCTCAAGTAGACACGCTATAGGCTATGCACCTAATAAACGCCCTCCTCAAGCAGACACACTATAGGCTATGCACCTAAAATACGCCCTTCTCAAGCAGACACGCTATAGGCTATGCACCTAATATAGGCCCTCCTCAAGCAGACACGCTATAGGCTATGCACCTAATATAGGCCCTTCTCAAGTAGACACGCTATAGGCTATGCACCTAATATACGCCCTTCTCAAGCAGACACGCTATAGGCTATGCACCTAATATACGCCCTTCTCAAGCAGACACGCTATAGGCTATGCACGTAATATACTCCCTCCTCAAGCAGACACGCTATAGGCTATGCACCTAATATACGACCTTCTCAAGCAGACACGCTATAGGCTATGCACCTAATATAGGCCCTCCTCAAGCAGACACGCTATAGGCTATGCACCTAATATAGGCCCTTCTCAAGTAGACACGCTATAGGCTATGCACCTAATATACGCCCTTCTCAAGCAGACACGCTATAGGCTATGCACCTAATATACGCCCTTCTCAAGCAGACACGCTATAGGCTATGCACGTAATATACTCCCTCCTCAAGCGGACACGCTATAGGCTATGCACCTAATATACGCCCTTCTCAAGCAGACACGCTATAGACTATGCACCTAATATACTCCCTCCTCAAGCAGACACGCTATAGGCTATGCACCTAATATACGCCCTTCTCAAGCAGACACGCTATAGGCTATGCACCTAATATAGGCCCTACTCAAACAGACACGCTATAGGCTATGCACCTAATATAGGCCCTTCTCAAGCAGACACGCTATAGGCTATGCACCTAATATAGGCCCTTCTCAAGCAGACACGCTATAGGCTATGCACCTAAAATAGGCCCTTCTCAAGCAGACACGCTATAGGCTATGCACCTAATATAGGCTCTTCTCAAGCAGACATGCTATAGGCTATGCACCTAATATACGCCCTTCTCAAGCAGACACGCTATAGGCTATGCACCTAATATACGCCCTTCTCAAGCAGACACGCTATAGGCTATGCACCTAATATACGCCCTTCTCAAGCAGACACGCCATAGGCTATGCACCTCATATACGCCCTTCTCAAGCAGACACGCTACAGGCTATGCACCTAATATAGGCCCTTCTCAAGCAGACACGCTATAGGCTATGCACCTAATATAGGCCCTTCTCAAGCAGACACGCTATAGGCTATGCACCTAATATAGGCCCTTCTCAAGCAGACACGCTATAGGCTATGCACCTAATATAGGCCCTTCTCAAGCAGACACGCTATAGGCTATGCACCTAAAATAGGCCCTTCTCAAGCAGACACGCTATAGGCTATGCACCTAATATACGCCCTTCTCAAGGAGACACGCTATAGGCTATGCACCTAATATACGCCCTTCTCAAGCAGACACGCTATAGGCTATGCACCTAATATACGCCCTTCTCAAGCAGACACGCTATAGGCTATGCACCTAATATACGCCCTTCTCAAGCAGACACGCTATATGCTATGCACCTAATATACGCCCTCCTCAAGCAGACACGCTATATGCTATGCACCTAATATACGCCCTTCTCAAGCAGACACGCTATAGGCTATGCATCTAATATACGCCCTTCTCAAGCAGACACGCTATAGGCTATGCACCAAATATAGGCCCTTCTCAAGAAGACACGCTATAGGCTATGCACCTAATATAGGCCCTCCTCAAGCAGACACGCTATTGGCTATGCACCTAATATACGCCCTTCTCAAGAAGACACGCTATAGGCTATGCACCTAATATACGCCCTCCTCAAGCAGACACGCTATAGGCTATGCACCTAATATACGCCCTTCTGAAGCAGACACGCTATAGGCTATGCACCTAATATACGCCCTTCTCAAGCAGACACGCTATATGCTATGCACCTAATATACGCCCTTCTCAAGCAGACACGCTATAGGCTATGCACCTAATATACGCCCTTCTCAAGCAGACACGCTATAGGCTATGCACCTAATATACGCCCTCCTCAAGCAGACACGCTATAGGCTATGCACCTAATATACGCCCTTCTCAAGGAGACACGCTATAGGCTATGCACCTAATATACGCCCTCCTCAAGCAGACACGCTATAGGCTATGCACCTAATATAGGCCCTTCTCAAGCAGACACGCTATAGGCTATGCACCTAATATACGCCCTTCTCAAGCAGACACGCTATAGGCTATGCACCTAATATAGGCCCTTCTCAAGCAGACACGCTATAGGCTATGCACCTAATATACGCCCTCCTCAAGCAGACACGCTATAGGCTATGCACCTAATATAGGCCCTTCTCAAGCAGACACGCTATAGGCTATGCACCTAATATAGGCCCTTCTCAAGCAGACACGCTATAGGCTATGCACCTAATATAGGCCCTTCTCAAGCAGACACGCTATAGGCTATGCACCTAATATACGCCCTTCTCAAGCAGACACGCTATAGGCTATGCACCTAATATACGTCCACCTCAAGCAGACACGCTATATGCTATGCACCTAATTTACGCCCTTCTCAAGCAGACACGCTATAGGCTATGCACCTAATATACGCTCTCCTCAAGCAGACACGCTATAGGCTATGCACCTAATATAGGCCCTTCTCAAGCAGACACGCTATAGGCTATGCACCTAATATACGCCCTCCTCAAGCAGACACGCTATAGGCTATGCACCTAATATACGCCCTTCTCAAGCAGACACGCTATAGGCTATGCACCTAATATACGCCCTCCTCAAGCAGACACGCTATAGGCTATGAACCTAATATACGCCCTCCTCAAGCAGACACGCTATAGGCTATGCACCTAATATACGCCCTTCTCAAGCAGACACGCTATAGGCTATGCACCTAATATACGCCCTTCTCAAGCAGACACGCTATAGGCTATGCACCTAATATACGCCCTTCTCAAGCAGACACGCTATAGACTATGCACCTAATATACGCCCTCCTCAAGCAGACACGCTATAGGCTATGCACCTAATATACGCCCTCCTCAAGCAGACACGCTATAGGCTATGCACCTAATATACGCCCTTCTCAAGCAGACACGCTATAGGCTATGCACCTAATATACGCCCTTCTCAAGCAGACACGCTATAGGCTATGCACCTAATATACGCCCTTCTCAAGCAGACACGCTATAGACTATGCACCTAATATACGCCCTTCTCAAGCAGACACGCTATAGGCTATGCACCTAATATACGCCCTCCTCAAGCAGACACGCTATAGGCTATGCACCTAATATACGCCCTCCTCAAGCAGACACGCTATAGGCTATGCACCTAATATAGGCCCTCCTCAAGCAGACACGCTATAGGCTATGCACCTAATATACGCCCTTCTCAAGCAGACACGCTATAGGCTATGCACCTAATATAGGCCCTTCTCAAGCAGACACGCTATAGGCTATGCACCTAATATACGCCCTTCTCAAACAGACACGCTATAGGCTATGCACCTAATATAGGCCCTCCTCAAGCAGACACGCTATAGGCTATGCACCTAATATACGCCCTCCTCAAGCAGACACGCTATAGGCTATGCACCTAATATAGGCCCTTCTCAAGCAGACACGCTATAGGCTATGCACCTAATATAGGCCCTTCTCAAGCAGACACGCTATAGGCTATGCACCTAATATAGGCCCTTCTCAAGCAGACACGCTATAGGCTATGCACCTAATATACGCCCTTCTCAAGCAGACACGCTATAGGCTATGCACCTAATATACGCCCTTCTCAAGGAGACACGCTATAGGCTATGCACCTAATATACGCCCTTCTCAAGCAGACACGCTATAGGCTATGCACCTAATATACGCCCTCCTCAAGCAGACACGCTATAGGCTATGCACCTAATATAGGCCCTTCTCAAGCAGACACGCTATAGGCTATGCACCTAATATAGGCCCTTCTCAAGCAGACACGCTATAGGCTATGCACCTAATATACGCCCTCCTCAAGCAGACACGCTATAGGCTATGCACCTAACATACGCCCTTCTCAAGCAGACACGCTATAGGCTATGCACCTAATATACGCCCTTCTCAAGCAGACACGCTATAGGCTATGCACCTAATATAGGCCCTTCTCAAGCAGACACGCTATAGGCTATGCACCTAATATACGCCCTCCTCAAGTAGACACGCTATAGGCTATGCACCTAATATAGGCCCTTCTCAAGCAGACACGCTATAGGCTATGCACCTAATATACGCCCTCCTCAAGCAGACACGCTATAGGCTATGCACCTAATATACGCCCTTCTCAAGCAGACACGCTATAGGCTATGCACCTAATATACGCCCTTCTCAAGCAGACACGCTATAGGCTATGCACCTAATATACGCCCTTCTCAAGCAGACACGCTATAGGCTATGCACCTAATATACGCCCTCCTCAAGCAGACACGCTATAGGCTATGCACCTAATATACGCCCTCCTCAAGCAGACACGCTATAGGCTATGCACCTAATATAGGCCCTTCTCAAGCAGACACGCTATAGGCTATGCACCTAATATACGCCCTCCTCAAGCAGACACGCTATAGGCTATGCACCTAATATACGCCCTTCTCAAGCAGACACGCTATAGGCTATGCACCTAATATACGCCCTCCTCAAGCAGACACGCTATAGGCTATGCCCCTAATATACGCCCTCCTCAAGCAGACACGCTATAGGCTATGCACCTAATATACGCCCTCCTCAAGTAGACACGCTATAGGCTATGCACCTAATATACGCCCTTCTCAAGCAGACATGCTATAGACTATGCACCTAATATACGCCCTCCTCAAGCAGACACGCTATAGGCTATGCACCTAATATACGCCCTCCTCAAGCAGACACGCTATAGGCTATGCACCTAATATACGCCCTTCTCAAGCAGACATGCTATAGACTATGCACCTAATATACGCCCTTCTCAAGCAGACACGCTATAGGCTATGCACCTAATATACGCCCTTCTCAAGCAGACACGCTAAAGGCTATGCACCTAATATACGCCCTCCTCAAGCAGACACGCTATAGGCTATGCACCTAATATAGGCCCTTCTCAAGTAGACACGCTATAGGCTATGCACCTAATATACGCCCTTCTCAAGCAGACATGCTATAGACTATGCACCTAATATACGCCCTCCTCAAGCAGACACGCTATAGGCTATGCACCTAATATAGGCCCTTCTCAAGCAGACACGCTATAGGCTATGCACCTAATATAGGCCCTACTCAAACAGACACGCTATAGGCTATGCACCTAATATAGGCCCTTCTCAAGCAGACACGCTATAGGCTATGCACCTAATATAGGCCCTTCTCAAGCAGACACGCTATAGGCTATGCACCTAATATAGGCCCTTCTCAAGCAGACACGCTATAGGCTATGCACCTAATATAGGCCCTTCTCAAGCAGACATGCTATAGGCTATGCACCTAATATACGCCCTTCTCAAGCAGACACGCTATAGGCTATGCACCTAATATACGCCCTTCTCAAGCAGACACGCTATAGGCTATGCACCTAATATACGCCCTCCTCAAGCAGACACGCTATAGGCTATGCACCTAATATACGCCCTCCTCAAGCAGACACGCTATAGGCTATGCACCTAATATACGCCCTCCTCAAGCAGGCACGCTATAGGCTATGCACCTAATATACGCCCTCCTCAAGCAGACACGCTATAGGCTATGCACCTAATATAGGCCCTTCTCAAGCAGACACGCTATAGGCTATGCACCTAATATAGGCCCTTCTCAAGCAGACACGCTATAGGCTATGCACCTAATATACGCCCTTGTCAAGCAGACACGCTATAGGCTATGCACCTAATATAGGCCCTTCTCAAGCAGACACGCTATAGGCTATGCACCTAATATACGCCCTTCTCAAGCAGACACGCTATAGGCTATGCACCTAATATACGCCCTTCTCAAGCAGACACGCTATAGGCTATGCACCTAATATACGCCCTCCTCAAGCAGACACGCTATAGGCTATGCACCTAATATACGCCCTCCTCAAGCAGACACGCTATAGGCTATGCACCTAATATACGCCCTTCTCAAGCAGACACGCTATAGGCTATGCACCTAATATAGGCCCTTCTCAAGCAGACACGCTATAGGCTATGCACCTAATATACGCCCTTCTCAAGCAGACACGCTATAGGCTATGCACCTAATATACGCCCTTCTCAAGCAGACACGCTATAGGCTATGCACCTAATATACGCCCTTCTCAAGCAGACACGCTATAGGCTATGCACCTAATATACGTCCTCCTCAAGCAGACACGCTATAGGCTATGCACCTAATATACGCCCTCCTCAAGCAGACACGCTATAGGCTATGCACCTAATATACGCCCTTCTCAAGCAGACACGCTATAGGCTATGCACCTAATATACGCCCTTCTCAAGCAGACACGCTATAGGCTATGCACCTAATATACGCCCTCCTCAAGCAGACACGCTATAGGCTATGCACCTAATATAGGCCCTTCTCAAGCAGACACGCTATAGGCTATGCACCTAATATAGGCCCTTCTCAATCAGACACGCTATAGGCTTTGCACCTAATATAGGCCCTTCTCAAGCAGACACGCTATAGGCTATGCACCTAAAATACGCCCTTCTCAAGCAGACACGCTATAGGCTATGCACCTAATATACGTCCACCTCAAGCAGACACGCTATAGGCTATGCACCTAAAATACGCCCTTCTCAAGCAGACACGCTATAGGCTATGCACCTAATATACGCCCTCCTCAAGCAGACACGCTATAGGCTATGCACCAAATATACGCCCTTCTCAAGCAGACACGCTATAGGCTATGAACCTAATATACGCCCTCCTCAAGCAGACACGCTATAGGCTATGCACCTAATATACGCCCTTCTCAAGCAGACACGCTATAGGCTATGCACCTAATATCGGCCCTTCTCAAGCAGACACGCTATAGGCTATGCACTTAATATACGCCCTTCCCAAGCAGACACGCTATAGGCTATGCACCTAATATACGCCCATCTCAAGCAGACACGCTATAGGCTATGCACCTAATATAGGCCCTCCTCAAGCAGACACGCTATAGGCTATGCACATATATGCGCCCTTCTCAAGCAGACACGCTATAGGCTATGCACCTAATATGCGCCCTTCTCAAGCAGACACGCTATAGGCTATGCACCTAATATAGGCCCTTCTCAAGCAGACACGCTATAGGCTATGCACCTAATATAGGCCCTTCTCAAGCAGACACGCTATAGGCTATGCACCTAATATACGCCCTTCTCAAGCAGACACGCTATAGGCTATGCACCTAATATACGCCCTTCTCAAGGAGACACGCTATAGGCTATGCACCTAATATACTCCTTTCTCAAGCAGACACGCTATAGGCTATGCACCTAATATACGCCCTTCTCAAGCAGACATGCTATAGGCTATGCACCTAATATACGCCCTTCTCAAGCAGACACGCTATAGGCTATGCACCTAATATAGGCCCTTCTCAAGCAGACATGCTATAGGCTATGCACCTAATATAGGCCCTTCTCAAGCAGACACGCTATAGGCTATGCACCTAATATAGGCCCTTCTCAAGCAGACACGCTATAGGCTATGCACTTAATATACGCCCTCCTCAAGCAGACACGCTATAGGCTATGCACCTAATATACGCCCTTCTCAAGCAGACACGCTATAGGCTATGCACCTAATATACGCCCTTCTCAAGCAGACACGCTATAGGCTATGCACCTAATATAGGCCCTCCTCAAGCAGACACTCTATAGGCTATGCACCTAATATAGGCCCTTCTCAAGTAGACACGCTATAGGCTATGCACCTAATATACGCCATTCTCAAGCAGACATGCTATAGACTATGCACCTAATATACGCCCTCCTCAAGCAGACACGCTATAGGCTATGCACCTAATATAGGCCCTTCTCAAGCAGACACGCTATAGGCTATGCACCTAATATAGGCCCTACTCAAACAGACACGCTATAGGCTATGCACCTAATATAGGCCCTTCTCAAGCAGACACGCTATAGGCTATGCACCTAATATACGCCCTTCTCAAGCAGACACGCTATAGGCTATGCACCTAATATAGGCCCTTCTCAAGCAGACATGCTATAGGCTATGCACCTAATATAGGCCCTTCTCAATCAGACACGCTATAGGCTATGCACCTAATATAGGCCCTTCTCAAGCAGACATGCTATAGGCTATGCACCTAATATACGCCCTTCTCAAGCAGACACGCTATAGGCTATGCACCTAATATACGCCCTTCTCAAGCAGACACGCTATAGGCTATGCACCTAATATAGGCCCTTCTCAAGCAGACACGCTATAGGCTATGCACCTAATATACGCCCTTCTCAAGCAGACACGCTATAGGCTATGCACCTAATATAGGCCCTTCTCAAGCAGACACGCTATAGGCTATGCACCTAATATAGGCCCTTCTCAAGCAGACACGCTATAGGCTATGCACCTTATATAGGCCCTTCTCAAGCAGACACGCTATAGGCTATGCACCTAATATACGCCCTTCTCAAGCAGACACGCTATATGCTATGCACCTAATATACGCCCTTCTCAAGCAGACACGCTATAGGCTATGCACCTAATATAGGCCCTTCTCAAGCAGACACGCTATAGGCTATGCACCTTATATACGCCCTTCTCAAGCAGACACGCTATAGGCTATGCACCTAATATACGCCCTTCTCAAGCAGACACGCTATAGGCTATGCACCTAATATACGCCCTTCTCAAGCAGACACGCTATAGGCTATGCACCTAATATAGGCCCTTCTCAAGCAGACACGCTATAGGCTATGCACCTCATATACGCCCTTCTCAAGCAGACACGCTATAGGCTATGCACCTAATATAGGCCCTTCTCAAGCAGACACGCTATAGGCTATGCACTTAATATACGCCCTTCCCAAGCAGACACGCTATAGGCTATGCACCTAATATACGCCCATCTCAAGCAGACACGCTATAGGCTATGCACCTAATATAGGCCCTCCTCAAGCAGACACGCTATAGGCTATGCACATATATGCGCCCTTCTCAAGCAGACACGCTATAGGCTATGCACCTAATATGCGCCCTTCTCAAGCAGACACGCTATAGGCTATGCACCTAATATAGGCCCTTCTCAAGCAGACACGCTATAGGCTATGCACCTAATATAGGCCCTTCTCAAGCAGACACGCTATAGGCTATGCACCTAATATACGCCCTTCTCAAGCAGACACGCTATAGGCTATGCACCTAATATACGCCCTTCTCAAGGAGACACGCTATAGGCTATGCACCTAATATACTCCTTTCTCAAGCAGACACGCTATAGGCTATGCACCTAATATACGCCCTTCTCAAGCAGACATGCTATAGGCTATGCACCTAATATACGCCCTTCTCAAGCAGACACGCTATAGGCTATGCACCTAATATAGGCCCTTCTCAAGCAGACATGCTATAGGCTATGCACCTAATATAGGCCCTTCTCAAGCAGACACGCTATAGGCTATGCACCTAATATAGGCCCTTCTCAAGCAGACACGCTATAGGCTATGCACCTAATATACGCCCTCCTCAAGCAGACACGCTATAGGCTATGCACCTAATATACGCCCTTCTCAAGCAGACACGCTATAGGCTATGCACCTAATATACGCCCTTCTCAAGCAGACACGCTATAGGCTATGCACCTAATATAGGCCCTCCTCAAGCAGACACGCTATAGGCTATGCACCTAATATAGGCCCTTCTCAAGTAGACACGCTATAGGCTATGCACCTAATATACGCCATTCTCAAGCAGACATGCTATAGACTATGCACCTAATATACGCCCTCCTCAAGCAGACACGCTATAGGCTATGCACCTAATATAGGCCCTTCTCAAGCAGACACGCTATAGGCTATGCACCTAATATAGGCCCTACTCAAACAGACACGCTATAGGCTATGCACCTAATATAGGCCCTTCTCAAGCAGACACGCTATAGGCTATGCACCTAATATACGCCCTTCTCAAGCAGACACGCTATAGGCTATGCACCTAATATAGGCCCTTCTCAAGCAGACATGCTATAGGCTATGCACCTAATATAGGCCCTTCTCAATCAGACACGCTATAGGCTATGCACCTAATATAGGCCCTTCTCAAGCAGACATGCTATAGGCTATGCACCTAATATACGCCCTTCTCAAGCAGACACGCTATAGGCTATGCACCTAATATACGCCCTTCTCAAGCAGACACGCTATAGGCTATGCACCTAATATAGGCCCTTCTCAAGCAGACACGCTATAGGCTATGCACCTAATATACGCCCTTCTCAAGCAGACACGCTATAGGCTATGCACCTAATATAGGCCCTTCTCAAGCAGACACGCTATAGGCTATGCACCTAATATAGGCCCTTCTCAAGCAGACACGCTATAGGCTATGCACCTTATATAGGCCCTTCTCAAGCAGACACGCTATAGGCTATGCACCTAATATACGCCCTTCTCAAGCAGACACGCTATATGCTATGCACCTAATATACGCCCTTCTCAAGCAGACACGCTATAGGCTATGCACCTAATATAGGCCCTTCTCAAGCAGACACGCTATAGGCTATGCACCTTATATACGCCCTTCTCAAGCAGACACGCTATAGGCTATGCACCTAATATACGCCCTTCTCAAGCAGACACGCTATAGGCTATGCACCTAATATACGCCCTTCTCAAGCAGACACGCTATAGGCTATGCACCTAATATAGGCCCTTCTCAAGCAGACACGCTATAGGCTATGCACCTCATATACGCCCTTCTCAAGCAGACACGCTATAGGCTATGCACCTAATATAGGCCCTTCTCAAGCAGACACGCTATAGGCTATGCACCTAATATACGCCCTTCTCAAGCAGACACGCTATAGGCTATGCACCTAATATACGCCCTTCTCAAGCAGACACGCTATAGGCTATGCACCTAATATACGCCCTCCTCAAGCAGACACGCTATAGGCTATGCACCTAATATACGCCCTTCTCAAGCAGACACGCTATAGGCTATGCACCTAACATACGCCCTTCTCAAGCAGACACGCTATAGGCTATGCACCTAATATACGCCCTTCTCAAGCAGACACGCTATAGGCTATGCACCTAATATACGCCCTCCTCAAGCAGACACGCTATAGGCTATGCACCTAATATACGCCCTTCTCAAGCAGACACGCTATAGGTTATGCACCTAATATAGGCCCTTCTCAAGCAGACACGCTATAGGCTATGCACCTAATATACGCCCTCCTCAAGCAGACACGCTATAGGCTATGCACCTAATATACGCCCTCCTCAAGCAGACACGCTTTAGGCTATGCACCTAATATACGCCCTTCTCAAGCAGACACGCTATAGGCTATGCACCTAATATACGCCCTTCTCAAGCAGACAAGCTATAGGCTATGCACCTAATATACGTCCAGCTCAAGCAGACGCGCTATAGGCTATGCACCTAATATACGCCCTTCTCAAGCAGACACGCTATAGGCTATGCACCTAATATACGCCCTCCTCAAGCAGACACGCTATAGGCTATGCACCTAATATACGCCCTTCTCAAGCAGACACGCATTAGGCTATGCACCTAATATACGCCCTCCTCAAGCAGACACGCTATAGGCTATGCACCTAATATACGCCCTCCTCAAGCAGACACGCTTTAGGCTATGCACCTAATATGCGCCCTTCTCAAGCAGACACGCTATAGGCTATGCACCTAATATAGGCCCTCCTCAAGCAGACACGCTATAGGCTATGCACCTAATATACGCCCTCCTCAAGCAGACACGCTATAGGCTATGCACCTAATATACGCCCTTCTCAAGCAGACACGCTATAGGCTATGCACCTAATATAGGCCCTTCTCAAGCAGACACGCTATAGGCTATGCACCTAATATACGCCCTCCTCAGGCAGACACGCTATAGGCTATGCACCTAATATAGGCCCTTCTCAAGCAGACACGCTATAGGCTATGCACCTAATATAGGCCCTTCTCAAGCAGACACGCTATAGGCTATGCACCTAATATACGCCCTCCTCAAGCAGACACGCTATAGGCTATGCACCTAATATACGCCCTTCTCAAGCAGACACGCTATAGGCTATGCACCTAATATAGGCCCTTCTCAAGCAGACACGCTATAGGCTATGCACCTAATATACGCCCTCCTCAAGCAGACACGCTATAGGCTATGCACCTAATATACGCCCTCCTCAAGCAGACACGCTATAGGCTATGCACCTAATATACGCCCTCCTCAAGCAGACACGCTATAGGCTATGCACCTAATATACGCCCTCCTCAAGCAGACACGCTATAGGCTATGCACGTAATATGCGCCCTTCTCAAGCAGACACGCTATAGGCTATGCACCTAATATACGCCCTCCTCAAGCAGACACGCTTTAGGCTATGCACCTAATATACGCCCTTCTCAAGCAGACACGCTATAGGCTATGCACCTAATATAGGCCCTACTCAAGCAGACACGCTATAGGCTATGCACCTAATATGCGCCCTTCTCAAGCAGACACGCTATAGGCTATGCACCTAATATAGGCCCTCCTCAAGCAGACACGCTATAGGCTATGCACCTAATATACGCCCTCCTCAAGCAGACACGCTATAGGCTATGCACCTAATATACGCCCTTCTCAAGCAGACACGCTATAGGCTATGCACCTAATATGCGCCCTTCTCAAGCAGACACGCTATAGGCTATGCACCTAATATGCGCCTTTCTCAAGCAGACACGCTATAGGCTATGCACCTAATATAGGCCCTCCTCAAGCAGACACGCTATAGGCTATGCACCTAATATACGCCCTTCTCAAGCAGACACGCTATAGGCTATGCACCTAATATACGCCCTTCTCAAGCAGACACGCTATAGGCTATGCACCTAATATACGCCCTCCTCAAGCAGACACGCTATAGGCTATGCACCTAATATACGCCCTCATCAAGTAGACACGCTTTAGGCTATGCACCTAATATACGCCCTTCTCAAGCAGACATGCTATAGGCTATGCACCTAATATACGCCCTTCTCAAGCAGACACGCTATAGGCTATGCACCTAATATACGCCCTTCTCAAGCAGACACGCTATAGGCTATGCACCTAATATACGCCCTTCTCAAGCAGACACGCTATAGGCTATGCACCTAATATACGCCCTCCTCAAGTAGACACGCTTTAGGCTATGCACCTAATATACGCCCTCCTCAAGCAGACACGCTATAGGCTATGCACCTAGTATACGCCCTTCTCAAGCAGACACGCTATAGGCTATGCACCTAATATGCGCCCTTCTCAAGCAGACACGCTATAGGCTATGCACCTAATATGCGCCCTTCTCAAGCAGACACGCTATAGGCTATGCACCTAATATAGGCCCTCCTCAAGCAGACACGCTATAGGCTATGCACCTAATATACGCCCTCCTCAAGTAGACACGCTTTAGGCTAGGCACCTAATATACGCCCTTCTCAAGCAGACACGCTATAGGCTATGCACCTAATATACGCCCTTCTCAAGCAGACACGCTATAGGCTATGCACCTAATATACGCCCTCCTCAAGCAGACACGCTATAGGCTATGCACCTAATATACGCCCTTCTCAAGCAGACACGCTATAGGCTATGCACCTAATATGCGCCCTTCTCAAGCAGACACGCTATAGGCTATGCACCTAATATAGGCCCTTCTCAAGCAGACACGCTATATGCTATGCACCTAATATAGGCCCTTCTCAAGCAGACACGCTATAGGCTATGCACCTAATATACGCCCTTCTCAAGCAGACACGCTATAGGCTATGCACCTAATATAGGCCCTTCTCAAGCAGACACGCTATAGGCTATGCACCTAATATACGCCCTTCTCAAGCAGACACGCTATAGGCTATGCACCTAATATAGGCCCTTCTCAAGCAGACACGCTATAGGCTATGCACCTAATATACGCCCTTCTCAAGCAGACACGCTATAGGCTATGCACCTAATATAGGCCCTTCTCAAGCAGACACGCTATAGGCTATGCACCTAATATAGGCCCTTCTCAAGCAGACACGCTATAGGCTATGCACCTAATATACGCCCTCCTCAAGCAGACACGCTATAGGCTATGCACCTAATATACGCCCTTCTCAAGCAGACACGCTATAGGCTATGCACCTAATATACGCCCTTCTCAAGCAGACACGCTATAGGCTATGCACCTAATATACGTCCACCTCAAGCAGACACGCTATAGGCTATGCACCTAATATAGGCCCTTCTCAAGCAGACACGCTATAGGCTATGGACCTAATATACGCCCTTCTCAAGCAGACACGCTATAGGCTATGCACCTAATATAGGCCCTCCTCAAGCAGACACGCTATAGGCTATGCACCTAATATAGGCCCTTCTCAAGTAGACACGCTATAGGCTATGCACCTAATATACGCCCTTCTCAAGCAGACATGCTATAGACTATGCACCTAATATACGCCCTCCTCAAGCAGACACGCTATAGGCTATGCACCTAATATAGGCCCTTCTCAAGCAGACACGCTATAGGCTATGCACCTAATATAGGCCCTACTCAAACAGACACGCTATAGGCTATGCACCTAATATAGGCCCTTCTCAAGCAGACACGCTATAGGCTATGCACCTAATATAGGCCCTTCTCAAGCAGACACGCTATAGGCTATGCACCTAATATAGGCCCTTCTCAAGCAGACACGCTATAGGCTATGCACCTAATATAGGCCCTTCTCAAGCAGACATGCTATAGGCTATGCACCTAATATACGCCCTTCTCAAGCAGACACGCTATAGGCTATGCACCTAATATACGCCCTTCTCAAGCAGACACGCTATAGGCTATGCACCTAATATACGCCCTTCTCAAGCAGACACGCTATAGGCTATGCACCTCATATACGCCCTTCTCAAGCAGACACGCTATAGGCTATGCACCTAATATAGGCCCTTCTCAAGCAGACACGCTATAGGCTATGCACCTAAAATAGGCCCTTCTCAAGCAGACACGCTATAGGCTATGCACCTAATATACGCCCTTCTCAAGCAGACACGCTATAGACTATGCACCTAATATACGCCCTTCTCAAGCAGACACGCTATAGGCTATGCACCTAATATACGCCCTTCTCAAGCAGACACGCTATAGGCTATGCACCTAATATACGCCCTCCTCAAGCAGACACGCTATAGGCTATGCACCTAATATACGCCCTCCTCAAGCAGACACGCTATAGGCTATGCACCTAATATACGCCCTCCTCATGCAGACACGCTATAGGCTATGCACCTAATATACGCCCTCCTCAAGCAGACACGCTATAGGCTATGCACCTAATATAGGCCCTTCTCAAGCAGACACGCTATAGGCTATGCACCTAATATACGCCCTTCTCAAGCAGACACGCTATAGGCTATGCACCTAATATAGGCCCTTCTCAAGCAGACACGCTATAGGCTATGCACCTAATATACGCCCTTCTCAAGCAGACACGCTATAGGCTATGCACCTAATATACGCCCTTCTCAAGCAGACACGCTATAGGCTATGCACCTAATATACGCCCTCCTCAAGCAGACACGCTATAGGCTATGCACCTAATATACGCCCTTCTCAAGCAGACACGCTATAGGCTATGCACCTAATATACGCCCTTCTCAAGCAGACACGCTATAGGCTATGCACCTAATATACGCCCTCCTCAAGCAGACACGCTATAGGCTATGCACCTAATATACGCCCTCCTCAAGCAGACACGCTATAGGCTATGCACCTAATATACGCCCTTCTCAAGCAGACACGCTATAGGCTATCCCCCTAATATAGGCCCTTCTCCAGCAGACACGCTATAGGCTATGCACCTAATATGCGCCCTTCTCAAGCAGACACGCTATAGGCTATGAACCTAATATACGCCCTCCTCAAGCAGACACGCTATAGGCTATGCACCTAATATACGCCCTTCTCAAGCAGACACGCTATAGGCTATGCACCTAATATACGTCCTCCTCAAGCAGACACGCTATAGGCTATGCACCTAATTTACGCCCTCCTCAAGCAGACACGCTATAGGCTATGCACCTAAGGCCCTTCTCAAGCAGACACGCTATAGGCTATGCACCTAATATACGCCCTTCTCAAGCAGACACGCTATAGGCTATGCACCTAATATAGGCCCTTCTCAAGCAGGCACGCTATAGGCTATGCACCTAATATTCGCCCTTCTCAAGCAGACACGCTATAGGCTATGCACCTAATATACGCCCTTCTCAAGCAGACACGCTATAGGCTATGCACCTAATATAGGCCCTTCTCAAGCAGACACGCTATAGGCTATGCACCTAATATAGGCCCTTCTCAAGCAGACACGCTATAGGCTATGCACCTAATATAGGCCCTTCTCAAGCAGACACGCTATAGGCTATGCACCTAAAATAGGCCCTTCTCAAGCAGACACGCTATAGGCTATGCACCTAATATACGCCCTTCTCAAGCAGACACGCTATATGCTATGCACCTAATATACGCCCTTCTCAAGCAGACACGCTATAGGCTATGCACCTAATATACGCCCTTCTCAAGCAGACACGCTATAGGCTATGCACCTAATATACGCCCTCCTCAAGCAGACACGCTATAGGCTATGCACCTAATATAGGCCCTTCTCAAGCAGACACGCTATAGGCTATGCACCTAATATACGCCCTTCTCAAGCAGACACGCTATAGGCTATGCACCTAATATACGCCCTTCTCAAGAAGACACGCTATAGGCTATGCACCTAATATACGCCCTCCTCAAGCAGACACGCTATAGGCTATGCACCTAATATACGCCCTTCTCAAGCAGACACGCTATAGGCTATGCACCTAATATACGCCCTTCTCAAGCAGACACGCTATAGGCTATGCACCTAATATACGTCCACCTCAAGCAGACACGCTATAGGCTATGCACCTAATATAGGCCCTCCTCAAGCAGACACGCTATAGGCTATGGACCTAATATACGCCCTTCTCAAGCAGACACGCTATAGGCTATGCACCTAATATAGGCCCTCCTCAAGCAGACACGCTATAGGCTATGCACCTAATATAGGCCCTTCTCAAGTAGACACGCTATAGGCTATGCACCTAATATACGCCCTTCTCAAGCAGACATGCTATAGACTATGCACCTAATATACGCCCTCCTCAAGCAGACACGCTATAGGCTATGCACCTAATATAGGCCCTTCTCAAGCAGACACGCTATAGGCTATGCACCTAATATAGGCCCTACTCAAACAGACACGCTATAGGCTATGCACCTAATATAGGCCCTTCTCAAGCAGACACGCTATAGGCTATGCACCTAATATAGGCCCTTCTCAAGCAGACACGCTATAGGCTATGCACCTAATATAGGCCCTTCTCAAGCAGACACGCTATAGGCTATGCACCTAATATAGGCCCTTCTCAAGCAGACATGCTATAGGCTATGCACCTAATATACGCCCTTCTCAAGCAGACACGCTATAGGCTATGCACCTAATATACGCCCTTCTCAAGCAGACACGCTATAGGCTATGCACCTAATATACGCCCTTCTCAAGCAGACACGCTATAGGCTATGCACCTCATATACGCCCTTCTCAAGCAGACACGCTATAGGCTATGCACCTAATATAGGCCCTTCTCAAGCAGACACGCTATAGGCTATGCACCTAAAATAGGCCCTTCTCAAGCAGACACGCTATAGGCTATGCACCTAATATACGCCCTTCTCAAGCAGACACGCTATAGACTATGCACCTAATATACGCCCTTCTCAAGCAGACACGCTATAGGCTATGCACCTAATATACGCCCTTCTCAAGCAGACACGCTATAGGCTATGCACCTAATATACGCCCTCCTCAAGCAGACACGCTATAGGCTATGCACCTAATATATGCCCTCCTCAAGCAGACACGCTATAGGCTATGCACCTAATATACGCCCTCCTCATGCAGACACGCTATAGGCTATGCACCTAATATACGCCCTCCTCAAGCAGACACGCTATAGGCTATGCTCCTAATATAGGCCCTTCTCAAGCAGACACGCTATAGGCTATGCACCTAATATACGCCCTTCTCAAGCAGACACGCTATAGGCTATGCACCTAATATAGGCCCTTCTCAAGCAGACACGCTATAGGCTATGCACCTAATATACGCCCTTCTCAAGCAGACACGCTATAGGCTATGCACCTAATATACGCCCTTCTCAAGCAGACACGCTATAGGCTATGCACCTAATATACGCCCTCCTCAAGCAGACACGCTATAGGCTATGCACCTAATATACGCCCTTCTCAAGCAGACACGCTATAGGCTATGCACCTAATATACGCCCTTCTCAAGCAGACACGCTATAGGCTATGCACCTAATATACGCCCTCCTCAAGCAGACACGCTATAGGCTATGCACCTAATATACGCCCTCCTCAAGCAGACACGCTATAGGCTATGCACCTAATATACGCCCTTCTCAAGCAGACACGCTATAGGCTATGCCCCTAATATAGGCCCTTCTCCAGCAGACACGCTATAGGCTATGCACCTAATATGCGCCCTTCTCAAGCAGACACGCTATAGGCTATGAACCTAATATACGCCCTCCTCAAGCAGACACGCTATAGGCTATGCACCTAATATACGCCCTTCTCAAGCAGACACGCTATAGGCTATGCACCTAATATACGTCCTCCTCAAGCAGACACGCTATAGGCTATGCACCTAATTTACGCCCTCCTCAAGCAGACACGCTATAGGCTATGCACCTAAGGCCCTTCTCAAGCAGACACGCTATAGGCTATGAACCTAATATACGCCCTTCTCAAGCAGACACGCTATAGGCTATGCACCTAATATAGGCCCTTCTCAAGCAGACACGCTATAGGCTATGCACCTAATATTCGCCCTTCTCAAGCAGACACGCTATAGGCTATGCACCTAATATACGCCCTTCTCAAGCAGACACGCTATAGGCTATGCACCTAATATATGCCCTTCTCAAGCAGACACGCTATAGGCTATGCACCTAATATAGGCCCTTCTCAAGCAGACACGCTATAGGCTATGCACCTAATATAGGCCCTTCTCAAGCAGACACGCTATAGGCTATGCACCTAAAATAGGCCCTTCTCAAGCAGACACGCTATAGGCTATGCACCTAATATACGCCCTTCTCAAGCAGACACGCTATATGCTATGCACCTAATATACGCCCTTCTCAAGCAGACACGCTATAGGCTATGCACCTAATATACGCCCTTCTCAAGCAGACACGCTATAGGCTATGCACCTAATATACGCCCTCCTCAAGCAGACACGCTATAGGCTATGCACCTAATATAGGCCCTTCTCAAGCAGACACGCTATAGGCTATGCACCTAATATACGCCCTTCTCAAGCAGACACGCTATAGGCTATGCACCTAATATACGCCCTTCTCAAGAAGACACGCTATAGGCTATGCACCTAATATACGCCCTTCTCAAGCAGACACGCTATAGGCTATGCACCTAATATACGCCCTTCTCAAGCAGACACGCTATAGGCTATGCACCTAATATACGCCCTCCTCAAGCAGACACGCTATAGGCTATGCACCTAATATACGCCCTTCTCAAGCAGACACGCTATAGGCTATGCACCTAATATACGCCCTTCTCAAGCAGACACGCTATAGGCTATGCACCTAATATACGCCCTCCTCAAGCAGACACACTATAGGCTATGCACCTAAAATACGCCCTTCTCAAGCAGACACGCTATAGGCTATGCACCTAATATACGTCCACCTCAAGCAGACACGCTATAGGCTATGCACCTAATATAGGCCCTCCTCAAGCAGACACGCTATAGGCTACGCACCTAATATACGCCCTTGTCAAGCAGACACGCTATAGGCTATGCACCTAATATAGGCCCTTCTCAAGCAGACACGCTATAGGCTATGCACCTAATATACGCCCTTCTCAAGCAGACACGCTATAGGCTATGCACCTAATATACGCCCTTCTCAAGCAGACACGCTATAGGCTATGCACCTAATATAGGCCCTCCTCAAGCAGACACGCTATAGGCTATGCACCTAATATAGGCCCTTCTCAAGTAGACACGCTATAGGCTATGCACCTAATATACGCCCTTCTCAAGCAGACATGCTATAGACTATGCACCTAATATACGCCCTCCTCAAGCAGACACGCTATAGGCTATGCACCTAATATAGGCCCTTCTCAAGCAGACACGCTATAGGCTATGCACCTAATATAGGCCCTACTCAAACAGACACGCTATAGGCTATGCACCTAATATAGGCCCTTCTCAAGCAGACACGCTATAGGCTATGCACCTAATATAGGCCCTTCTCAAGCAGACATGCTATAGGCTATGCACCTAATATAGGCCCTTCTCAAGCAGACACGCTATAGGCTATGCACCTGATATAGGCCCTTCTCAAGCAGACATGCTATAGGCTATGCACCTAATATACGCCCTTCTCAAGCAGACACGCTATAGGCTATGCACCTAATATACGCCCTTCTCAAGCAGACACGCTATAGGCTATGCACCTAATATAGGCCCTTCTCAAGCAGACACGCTATAGGCTATGCACCTAATATACGCCCTTCTCAAGCAGACACGCTATAGGCTATGCACCTAATATAGGCCCTTCTCAAGCAGACACGCTATAGGCTATGCACCTAATATAGGTCCTTCTCAAGCAGACACGATATAGGCTATGCACCTAATATAGGCCCTTCTCAAGCAGACACGCTATAGGCTATGCACCTAATATAGGCCCTTCTCAAGCAGACACGCTATAGGCTATGCACCTAAAATAGGCCCTTCTCAAGCAGACACGCTATAGGCTATGCACCTAATATACGCCCTTCTCAAGCAGACACGCTATATGCTATGCACCTAATATACGCCCTTCTCAAGCAGACGCGCTATAGGCTATGCACCTAATATACGCCCTTCTCAAGCAGACACGCTATAGGCTATGCACCTAATATACGCCCTCCTCAAGCAGACACGCTATAGGCTATGCACCTAATATACGCCCTCCTCAAGCAGACACGCTATAGGCTATGCACCTAATATACGCCCTCCTCAAGCAGACACGCTATAGGCTATGCACCTAATATACGCCCTCCTCAAGCAGACACGCTATAGGCTATGCACCTAATATAGGCCCTTCTCAAGCAGACACGCTATAGGCTATGCACCTAATATACGCCCTCCTCAAGCAGACACGCTATAGGCTATGCACCTAATATACGTCCACCTCAAGCAGACACGCTATATGCTATGCACCTAATTTACGCCCTCCTCAAGCAGACACGCTTTAGGCTATGCACCTAATATAGGCCCTTCTCAAGCAGACACGCTATAGGCTATGCACCTAATATACGCCCTTCTCAAGCAGACACGCTATAGGCTATGCACCTAATATACGCCCTTCTCAAGCAGACACGCTATAGGCTATGCACCTAATATACGCCCTTCTCAAGCAGACACGCTATAGGCTATGCACCTAATATACGCCCTTCTCAAGCAGACACGCTATAGGCTATGCACCTAATATACGTCCTCCTCAAGCAGACACGCTATATGCTATGCACCTAATTTACGCCCTCCTCAAGCAGACACGCTATAGGCTATGCACCTAAGGCCCTTCTCAAGCAGACACGCTATAGGCTATGCACCTAATATAGGCCTACGCCCTTCTCAAGCAGACACGCTATAGGCTATGCACCTAATATACGCCCTCCTCAAGCAGACACGCTATAGGCTATGCACCTAATATACGCCCTTCTCAAGCAGACACGCTATAGGCTATGCACCTAATATACGCCCTTCTCAAGCAGACACGCTATAGGCTATGCACCTAATATACGCCCTCCTCAAGCAGACACGCTATAGGCTATGCACCTAATATGCGCCCTTCTCAAGCAGACACGCTATAGGCTATGCACCTAATATAGGCCCTTCTCAAGCAGACACGCTATCGGCTATGCACCTATTATACGCCCTTCTCAAGCAGACATGCTATAGGCTATGCACCTAATATACGCCCTTCTCAAGCAGACACGCTATAGGCTATGCACCTATTATACGCCCTTCTCAAGCAGACACGCTATAGGCTATGCACCTAATATACGCCCTTCTCAAGCAGACACGCTATAGGCTATGCACCTAATATACGCCCTTCTCAAGCAGACACGCTGTAGGCTATGCACCTAATATAGGCCCTTCTCAAGCAGACACGCTAGTAGGATATAAAGGGCGGTTCTGGGGCAGGGGCTAATGGGCAAGATGGCCGCCGCGCGCAATCACTCTATGTTATTCTTATGGAGGGGTCAGTCAGAGCTGGGGCAGGGGCTAATGGGCAAGATGGCCGCCATGTCCTGAGACCATGAATGATGTCACAGGGAGAGTTCGGCCGTGTAGTTGCTAAATGGAATATTTATTATTATTATTATTATTATTATTATTATTATTAGGTAATTATTGATTGATCGTGTACAATCAAGACCAGCCTTATATTGTCAACCACTTAGTGTAGTGACTAGCATTCTTGGAGGTCATTCCTGAGGTTCGAATCCCGGCTCTGCCAAGAAATTTAATTTCTGGTCTCATGAGTGGAACGGGGTACACTCAGCCTTGTGAGGCAAAACTTACAGGATCTGGCTTTTGATTCATACCTCAACCATTCTGCCTAACCCAACTTCACCTAACCTAACCTAACCTAACCTAACTTCAAAGTCAGAGCAAATATGAAAGCAAATGTGAGAGCACACATAATAACCTAAGTTATAACCTAACCTAACTTCACCTAACCTAACCTCACCTAACCTATCATAACCTAACCTAACGTAACCTACCTAATTTAAAATTGCAAGCGAAAAAAAATTAGCAAAAAGTAAGAGCAAATGTGAGAGCACAAATAATAAACTTAGTTATAACCTAACCACACCTAACCTAACCTAACCTAACCTAACCTAACCTAAACTAACTTAACCTAACCTAACCTAACCCAACTTAACCTAACCTAACCTAACCTAACTTCAAAGTGCAAGCAAAAAAAGTGAGAGCAAAAATTGTAATGAAAAAATTAAGAGCAAATGTAAGAACACAAATAATAAACTTAGTTATAACCTACCCTAACCTAACCTAACCTAACCTAACCAAGCATTTCCTCACCTAATTTCACCTAACCTAACTTCAAAGTAAGTGCAAATATAAGAGCAAAAAGTGACAGAAAAAGTAATATCAAATAGTGTATGCAAGAAAGTAAGAACAAATGAGAGAGCACAAATAATAAACTTAGTTATAACCTAACCTAACCTAACCTAACCCCAGAAACCTCATTTTAAGATTTTAGATTTTACATTTTAACATTTTACATTTTAACATTATAGATTTTTGATTTTTTCATTTTACTTTTTTAGATTTCACTTTTTTGATTTTTTGTATTTCAGTTTTAATTTTTTTTATTTTACATTTTAAATTTAATATTTTTTGATTTTAGATTTTACAATTTCCATTTTCCGAAAAAAGTCACTTACCTAACCTCACTAAACCTAACTTTACCAAACCTAACTTAAACTAATCCAAAGGGCTAATGCACATACACAAAGTATATAAGGACACATGCAACTCTCCTTATGCTAGTCTTATTGGCTACTGTACAACATGATCACTACCCAACCGTTTTTTTTTTCATTTTGTTGTTTACTCATTTGTCAATTTTCCAATTTCCCATTTTCAGTTTTTTTAAATGTCAGTTTTAATTTTTTTTTAATTTCATAATATGGAAACATGGATTTTGCATTTTGTTGTTTACACATTTGTCAATTTTCCAATTTCCCATTTTCATTTTTTTTAAATGTCAATTTAAAGTTTTTCAATTTCATGATATGGAAACATGGATTATGCATTTTGTTGTTTACACATTTGTCAATTTACCAAATTCCCATTTACAGTTTTTAAAATTTTAGTTCAATGTTTTTTCTATTTTGTCAATATGGAAACATGGATTTTCCAATTCGTGTTTTACATGTTCATTTTGCATTAGGAGTGGAGAGAGGTGGGTAGTAATTAAAAATGTACAAGCAGTGTCCATACAATATTTTTTATTTGAAATACATGTACACTATTTACACTTAAATACATTTTTATATATAGTCTATTTTTTGTTATAAATTGTACAGTTGTTTTTATTTTGTTTTCTATTTTATTTATTTTTGATTATGAATACTATTTTTTTATTTTTGTAGTGCTATTGTTTTATTTCCTAAATTGTTTTGTTTTATGTATTTGCTAGTTGCAGGCAGAAGATTTTGATATTCATAACTTAACTCTTTAAGCATGGTCAATTATTGAGTAATGACCATAGGCATGTGTACCTATACCATTAGCATCAATCACTCTTTTATCATCACCAGGACACAAAGCAATTTTGTTTAGCCTTATAGATGATATGTCATGTTGTTTAGAAGCGATAATGTTCATGGGTATTCTTTTTACATTGTTTTTCATGACACAATCCTTATAATCTTGAAAGCTTATACAATTTTTGACAACACCTCTGCTAATACCTTTAATCTTTTTGATTTCTTTACCATTTATGTCTAAAGCATACATTTTAGCTCTAAGTCCAACAAATGCTTTTATAATTTGTCCACAAGCCTCGTCTTTAAATTTCCCCAACGTTTTCTTGTTTGATGTAGAGTAACATATGTGATTAGTAGGATAATCTGATGTGTCCAGGTGTTGTAGGAAATCCAACTTGTCTTGATATACATCTGGGGTGTTAACCAAATATATGAACGAGTCAGTATCCATATACATGAGTTTAAGATTGTCCATGCCATAATAAGGTAGCAGGACATCATAGTGGTGGGAATACATGAGAGTTTTTGAAATATCCAGTATACACATTCCAATATATATAGGCTTATTGAATACAATGTTACGTTTAGCCATGTGGAAAGCAGCTAGGTTAGGGCCATAAATTGTTCTGTCGATAAATGTCGGCTTTGCTATTAGCTTTTCTGCCTTTTTGCTGTCAGTCACAAGACGTATGTCTATTCTTTTACGGATATTTTCCATTGTTTTCCCAAAAATGGCATTGTTGAATAATTTGTACAGATTTTTCTCAAAATCATTTTTGGCTTGTTTTCGAAGGTTGTTATTAAAATCAACGTATGCCTTTAACCAAGGTCTTTGTTTAAACTTTAACACACGATGAATTTTTATCAATTTTATTCCATGATCTAAAGCCTGTTTTAATGCCATGTAGTGAACAACATATCGCCTTCGATTTCCAAGATGAGGAATTAGTTTTTTCAGAGACGAATCCTTAGGTTGTGTACACTCTGGTAGGAAAGGTAAATCGTTGTGTAGATCATGAAGGTCAGATGGGTAATCAACATCAACGTCTAGAATGTATCCCACAGGATCGTCTTTCTTTAGTTTTTCTAGATCAACAGTATCTGGAGAAACCCACTGAAATCCACCATAAGGAAGGGAGTGGCACATAGCCCACCCGTATTGGTTGTTGGCATCATCATAGGTAATAAACTGCGATGGTTTCTCAGAATCATAGGTTTCCATGTATTTATTGTTAGCTTCAGCATACCGATGAGACACCTGGCATATGCCTCCACGTATTCCAGACTCGATTAAAAGAATCTGATCGTAATCCTGTAGCAATTCCAGTTCAATGCCTGTGTAAAGGAGCATTGCCTCGAAACTTAAACCAGGCGAAGTAAAGAAGTGTGCAGCATCCACTCGGTGTGTTTCTAGTGTTTTGTTTCTAAACGTTTCAAAGCTGTCTGCAAGAAGGAGTACATCTGATGTTAGGTAGAGGTCACTATATTCCCCTAGAGTTTTAATGTTGAACTGATTCCAGACATTTTTGGCATGTTCATAGTCTTCTTGACTAACATTTTCTTGACTTAATTTGTTAAAGAATGCCTCTTTTGGAGGTAAACACGTTTCACTTAACTTTTCCCATGAGTCAATGTAGTCATAACAAAATACCCCTTTACGAGTCATGAGCATTGCATTTTCTTTTCCAAAGTACTTGTCTGTTTCAGGGTATAATGTTAAGTTGGAAACTAAGTTTTCCAAACTACTCGGCATTAACCGAAACGTATCCACAAATCTAAGCTTAACATTTCCTACATATTTCGTAAAGGAAATGTACTTTTCTTTGGAGTTAGCGATAACATCCACTCTCTCAGTAGTACACCCCAATTGCTTTACAATGAAATTTGCGTCGTAGCCACTCATATTATGTAGAAACACAGGAACGGGGTTTCGTGTTTTACACCTCAAATTACAGTTATTGTGAGCACTTCCACGGTATTCCCCTGTAATATGGCAGTGGTCTCGAACTTTCCAGTCCTGTTGGGTAAATGGTTTTTGACACAAATAACAGGTTTCAGAACATTGGAACTCTGCTTCTTGAGCCTGAGTTAAGGCCTTTGGAACATTTAAGCTGTAAAGGCGATCAATTTCATTAGCTATTGAGATCAAACAGTCCATAAACTTTTCTGCAGCGTCAGGCCCACGATAAATAACAGGTTGGCTTGAAAGATTTGTCTTTATGTGTTCCACAGCAGGTGAGGGTTTAACGTATATACCAAAGCTCATAGGAACATGACTCTGGTATGGCACTGTATAACTTGCCTCAGGATTAGGTAGACATGTTTGATAGGGTAAGAGTATACTTTCAAAATCTGCATAGATAACGTAAGGTATTCTCAGCATTTTTTCAACATTTAAGAATTTGACAATGGGGTTTTTAATAGGCATTTCAACCCTAGCAATGTCATGCTGGACACACAAAGCTCTATGTTCTTTCATTTTTTCCATTCCTTGTTGTCCATATCGATTATCAAAGTGTGTAAAACACCGTTTACACGTATATATTTTATGTTCATGGCGGGTAATCTGATGTCTTACTAGTTTATCAAAATCTTTGATAAAGACGTAGTGGTTCTGGCCGGATGATGAACTTAGCAAAAGGAGGTCGCGATGGTCTTGCAGCTCTTGATCCACAACCTTTAGAGGGAACAGTTTATTGTCTTCTTCCAATCCAAATACATTAATGGATATATCGTTAGCTTTTTCAAATTTGGGAATGTCTGCTAGCGATGTAGGAAATGATATTGTTGAAAAATCATACTTGTTTTCCAGATCCTTGTATTTACTAATGCGTTTAGCATCAGTTTTAACCAGTTTTGCTAAAATGGCATACATAAAACACCTCTCATCCTTAAAGTTTTGAGGATTAATGCAGGCTTTTCTTGCTTGTATAACTGCTGGTAATGGAATATATGTGCTTCCACGCAAGGGATTATACTTATTTATTTTTAATCGTACTCCTTCCACTGCTAACAAAGCCCAATTACTGCCTTTTAGCTCAGATTCCTCCATTTCCGTAGTTAACTTTGTAAATTGTGTTTCCAAGAAACTACTTAAGTCAGTTTCCAAAAATAGGGCCTGATTTCGTGTTTTAAAAGCACGATCTGTAATTTCATTGGTAGATGTATGAATGAATCTACATTCAGCCACAAGATTAACTTTTATCGACTTGTGCATTGCTAGTTCTTTCTGCATAGCTTGCATTATTTGCTGTTTGGACTCTTTAAGGTATGAATTTAAATCCTTGCACGTATCGCAACGAATGAAATAGGATTTAAGTCGACCTTCAAAAGATGTCTCATATTCAATAAGTCCATTTTTGTCAGGGACCAATGACAGTAGGTAATGTTTTGTAGGCTCTGCTTTTTGTCTTTTAGCTGCCGACACAACATTACAACATTCTTCATGACGACGTCCATTGTAGGCATTGTTGAATGTACTACCACAGGTCTTGCACTCATGAAATTCACCACACGATACTTCATGTCGCTTCCTATGATAGTCTCGAAGAAAAGTCTTTCCACACTCTTTACACATATAGCTAGGAATGGCTTCTTCCATTATGAATGTTGATTTCTGCAAACAGCTGCTTACTGCGTATCACAGGGCTAGAGGTTGGTCAGTGAGACGGTCTTTCACGATGTGAACACCGTGAGAGGTAGTAGTCAACTAGTGATATTCTTGTGAAGGGTCCACTAATATACCCCTAGTCTAGACCAACAGCTCTTTGCAGCGTATGACAAGGCTGTAGACTGGACAGTGAGACGGTCTTTCACGATGTGAACACTGTAACAAGTAGTAGTCAACTGATTATATACTTGCTAAGGGTTCTCTAATATACAATAGTCAAGACCAACAGCTACTTACTGTGTAGTACAAGGCTGTACAATAGTTGTTTTGACAGTCTTTCACGATGTGGTCACTGTGAATGGTAGTAGTCAACTGATGATATTCTTGATAAGGGTCCTCTAATGTACCCCTGGTTAAGGGTAACAGCTGTTCACTGCTTATGACAAAGCTAAAGACTGGTTGCTTCAACGGTCTTTCACAATGTAAACACTGTGACAGGTAGTAGTCAACTGAAAATATTCTTATGGCCTACTCAAGGTTATCAGGTACTTACTGCATATCAAAAGGCTGTACACTCATGTGTGTTAGGCACTCTTTCTTGCTAAGGACCCCAATATTCCCTACACAAGGCTATACATGTTAGTTCTAAACACTTAGTGATTAATTGTATATTCAATTTTTGTACAAAGCTTATACAAGCACGTTTTTATGAGGTAAAACTTTGTTAAATAGCTGCATGCGACACACAAAGTATGTTGCCGCTATCTAGCGGTGACTATGAGAACTACTTGAACGACCAGCATGCTACCTAGCGCTCCATTTCAACACTCGCTCACTGAACGACCAGCATGCTATCTAGCGGTCGATAGCAATACTCCTCAACTACCAGCCTGCTATCTATCGGTCAATATGACAACTCACTCAACTACCAACATGCTACATGGCTTTTTTGGTCAGTTTTTTGTTGGCTTTTTTTTGGTCAGTTTCTGTTGGCTTATGTTGGCTTTTATTGGCTTTTGTTGGCTTTTGTTGGCTTTTGTAGGCTTTTTTGTTGGCTTTTGTTGGCTTTCATATTTGCTCTTGCTTGTGGGGGCTTATTATTTGGTCTTGGAAAGTATGTCAGTCCTTTTTTTATGGCTGCAAAATGCTTACAGCCATGTTTGTAAGCAGCAACAACAACAACAGCAACACACAAAATTCCAAAAAAAAATCCAAAGTACTCTAAGGTTTATCAATGACTCTCAACTCTTACACTTACCTCTATCCCATGCATAGTCAAAAATTAGTGTATTTTTCAAATTTTTCAAAAATATTTGGAAAGTTGGCTATATCATTAATCTAAAAATCCTGAAAAGACATATGTTAACTCCAACACCTACCTCTATACCACTCTCAGTCCAAAAATAGTGTATTTTTCAAATTTTCCAAAACATATTTCCAAAATGGGTTATATTTCCAAAATTAAAAAGTTAACAAAAACGTTTGTTTGACATAAATGAATGGCCTTTGTCCCCTCTACCACTATACCAAGTCCCAGGTCTCCAGGACAAAAAAATAAAATTTTTAAAAAGCGTTTTATTTCCAAAATTAGGAATTTTACAAACACATTTGTCTGACGTAAATCAATGGTCATTACCCCCTCTATCCCCACACTAAGTCTCATGTCTTTAGAACAACAAAAATAAAATTTTGAAAATGGACTTATATTTCCAAAATTAGGAATTTTACAAAAACGTTTGTCTGACGTAAATCAGTGGTCATTACCCCCTCTACCCCCCACACTAAGTCTCATGTCTCTAGAACAACAAAAATAAAATTTTGAAAATGGGCTTATATTTCCAAAATTAGGAATTTTACAAAAACGTTTGTCTGAAGTAAATCAATGGTCATTACCCCCTCCACCCCCACACTAAGTCTCATGTCTCTAGAACAACAAAAATAAAATTTTGAAAATGGGCTTATATTTCCAAAATTAGGAATTTTACAAAACCGTTTGTCTGACGTAAATCAGTGGTCTTTACCCCCTCTATCCCCATACCAAGTCTCAGGTCTCTAGGTCAACAAAAATAAAAGTTTGAAAATGGGCTATATTTCCAAAATTAGGAATTCTACAAAAAAGTTTGTCTAACGTAAATCAATTGTCTTTACCCCCTCTATTCCCATACCAAGTCTCAGGTCTCTAGGTCAACAAAAATAAAATTTTGAAAAAATGGTCACTATTATGGAAACTAGGAATTCTACGAAAAAGTTTGTTTAACATAAATGAAAGGTCTCTATCCCCTCTACCTGTAAACCAAGTCCCAGGTCTGTAGGACAAAAATGAAAAAAGTTCAACAGGGAAAGTAGGCGATTTTTCATAAAACTAAACATTCTAAAAAGTGTTCTATGGGCTTAAAAGAATGGCCTCAATGTCTTTTATTTTTTATAATAAAACTTTTTTATTTTTTACATTTTTTTGAAAAAAGTTCAATTTTGAAATTTTTATATTTTGGAAACTAAAGAGTTAACAAAAAATTTTGTTTGACATAAATGACTGGCCCTGACCCCATCTACCTCCAGAATAAATTTCAAGTCGCTGGGACAAAAACTGTGCAGTAGGGGGATGGTAGGTGTTCTGGCCCCGCCCCGAAATGTGACGTCAGAGGGAGAGGTGGTGGGAGGGGGCAGAACCCCTACCATCCCCCTACTGCACAGTTTTTGTCCCAGCGACTTGAAATTTATTCTGGAGGTAGATGGGGTCAGGGCCAGTCATTTATGTCAAACAAAATTTTTTGTTAACTCTTTAGTTTCCAAAATATAAAAATTTCAAAATTGAACTTTTTTCAAAAAAATGTAAAAAATAAAAAAGTTTTATTATAAAAAATAAAAGACATTGAGGCCATTCTTTTAAGCCCATAGAACACTTTTTAGAATGTTTAGTTTTATGAAAAATCGCCTACTTTCCCTGTTGAACTTTTTTCATTTTTGTCCTACAGACCTGGGACTTGGTTTACAGGTAGAGGGGATAGAGACCTTTCATTTATGTTAAACAAACTTTTTCGTAGAATTCCTAGTTTCCATAATAGTGACCATTTTTTCAAAATTTTATTTTTGTTGACCTAGAGACCTGAGACTTGGTATGGGAATAGAGGGGGTAAAGACAATTGATTTACGTTAGACAAACTTTTTTGTAGAATTCCTAATTTTGGAAATATAGCCCATTTTCAAACTTTTATTTTTGTTGACCTAGAGACCTGAGACTTGGTATGGGGATAGAGGGGGTAAAGACCACTGATTTACGTCAGACAAACGGTTTTGTAAAATTCCTAATTTTGGAAATATAAGCCCATTTTCAAAATTTTATTTTTGTTGTTCTAGAGACATGAGACTTAGTGTGGGGGTGGAGGGGGTAATGACCATTGATTTACTTCAGACAAACGTTTTTGTAAAATTCCTAATTTTGGAAATATAAGCCCATTTTCAAAATTTTATTTTTGTTGTTCTAGAGACATGAGACTTAGTGTGGGGGGTAGAGGGGGTAATGACCACTGATTTACGTCAGACAAACGTTTTTGTAAAATTCCTAATTTTGGAAATATAAGTCCATTTTCAAAATTTTATTTTTGTTGTTCTAAAGACATGAGACTTAGTGTGGGGATAGAGGGGGTAATGACCATTGATTTACGTCAGACAAATGTGTTTGTAAAATTCCTAATTTTGGAAATAAAACGCTTTTTAAAAATTTTATTTTTTTGTCCTGGAGACCTGGGACTTGGTATAGTGGTAGAGGGGACAAAGGCCATTCATTTATGTCAAACAAACGTTTTTGTTAACTTTTTAATTTTGGAAATATAACCCATTTTGGAAATATGTTTTGGAAAATTTGAAAAATACACTATTTTTGGACTGAGAGTGGTATAGAGGTAGGTGTTGGAGTTAACATATGTCTTTTCAGGATTTTTAGATTAATGATATAGCCAACTTTCCAAATATTTTTGAAAAATTTGAAAAATACACTAATTTTTGACTATGCATGGGATAGAGGTAAGTGTAAGAGTTGAGAGTCATTGATAAACCTTAGAGTACTTTGGATTTTTTTTTGGAATTTTGTGTGTTGCTGTTGTTGTTGTTGCTGCTTACAAACATGGCTGTAAGCATTTTGCAGCCATAAAAAAAGGACTGACATACTTTCCAAGACCAAATAATAAGCCCCCACAAGCAAGAGCAAATATGAAAGCCAACAAAAGCCAACAAAAAAGCCTACAAAAGCCAACAAAAGCCAACAAAAGCCAATAAAAGCCAACATAAGCCAACAGAAACTGACCAAAAAAAAGCCAACAAAAAACTGACCAAAAAAGCCATGTAGCATGTTGGTAGTTGAGTGAGTTGTCATATTGACCGATAGATAGCAGGCTGGTAGTTGAGGAGTATTGCTATCGACCGCTAGATAGCATGCTGGTCGTTCAGTGAGCGAGTGTTGAAATGGAGCGCTAGGTAGCATGCTGGTCGTTCAAGTAGTTCTCATAGTCACCGCTAGATAGCGGCAACATACTTTGTGTGTCGCATGCAGCTATTTAACAAAGTTTTACCTCATAAAAACGTGCTTGTATAAGCTTTGTACAAAAATTGAATATACAATTAATCACTAAGTGTTTAGAACTAACATGTATAGCCTTGTGTAGGGAATATTGGGGTCCTTAGCAAGAAAGAGTGCCTAACACACATGAGTGTACAGCCTTTTGATATGCAGTAAGTACCTGATAACCTTGAGTAGGCCATAAGAATATTTTCAGTTGACTACTACCTGTCACAGTGTTTACATTGTGAAAGACCGTTGAAGCAACCAGTCTTTAGCTTTGTCATAAGCAGTGAACAGCTGTTACCCTTAACCAGGGGTACATTAGAGGACCCTTATCAAGAATATCATCAGTTGACTACTACCATTCACAGTGACCACATCGTGAAAGACTGTCAAAACAACTATTGTACAGCCTTGTACTACACAGTAAGTAGCTGTTGGTCTTGACTATTGTATATTAGAGAACCCTTAGCAAGTATATAATCAGTTGACTACTACTTGTTACAGTGTTCACATCGTGAAAGACCGTCTCACTGTCCAGTCTACAGCCTTGTCATACGCTGCAAAGAGCTGTTGGTCTAGACTAGGGGTATATTAGTGGACCCTTCACAAGAATATCACTAGTTGACTACTACCTCTCACGGTGTTCACATCGTGAAAGACCGTCTCACTGACCAACCTCTAGCCCTGTGATACGCAGTAAGCAGCTGTTTGCAGAAATCAACATTCATAATGGAAGAAGCCATTCCTAGCTATATGTGTAAAGAGTGTGGAAAGACTTTTCTTCGAGACTATCATAGGAAGCGACATGAAGTATCGTGTGGTGAATTTCATGAGTGCAAGACCTGTGGTAGTACATTCAACAATGCCTACAATGGACGTCGTCATGAAGAATGTTGTAATGTTGTGTCGGCAGCTAAAAGACAAAAAGCAGAGCCTACAAAACATTACCTACTGTCATTGGTCCCTGACAAAAATGGACTTATTGAATATGAGACATCTTTTGAAGGTCGACTTAAATCCTATTTCATTCGTTGCGATACGTGCAAGGATTTAAATTCATACCTTAAAGAGTCCAAACAGCAAATAATGCAAGCTATGCAGAAAGAACTAGCAATGCACAAGTCGATAAAAGTTAATCTTGTGGCTGAATGTAGATTCATTCATACATCTACCAATGAAATTACAGATCGTGCTTTTAAAACACGAAATCAGGCCCTATTTTTGGAAACTGACTTAAGTAGTTTCTTGGAAACACAATTTACAAAGTTAACTACGGAAATGGAGGAATCTGAGCTAAAAGGCAGTAATTGGGCTTTGTTAGCAGTGGAAGGAGTACGATTAAAAATAAATAAGTATAATCCCTTGCGTGGAAGCACATATATTCCATTACCAGCAGTTATACAAGCAAGAAAAGCCTGCATTAATCCTCAAAACTTTAAGGATGAGAGGTGTTTTATGTATGCCATTTTAGCAAAACTGGTTAAAACTGATGCTAAACGCATTAGTAAATACAAGGATCTGGAAAACAAGTATGATTTTTCAACAATATCATTTCCTACATCGCTAGCAGACATTCCCAAATTTGAAAAAGCTAACGATATATCCATTAATGTATTTGGATTGGAAGAAGACAATAAACTGTTCCCTCTAAAGGTTGTGGATCAAGAGCTGCAAGACCATCGCGACCTCCTTTTGCTAAGTTCATCATCCGGCCAGAACCACTACGTCTTTATCAAAGATTTTGATAAACTAGTAAGACATCAGATTACCCGCCATGAACATAAAATATATACGTGTAAACGGTGTTTTACACACTTTGATAATCGATATGGACAACAAGGAATGGAAAAAATGAAAGAACATAGAGCTTTGTGTGTCCAGCATGACATTGCTAGGGTTGAAATGCCTATTAAAAACCCCATTGTCAAATTCTTAAATGTTGAAAAAATGCTGAGAATACCTTACGTTATCTATGCAGATTTTGAAAGTATACTCTTACCCTATCAAACATGTCTACCTAATCCTGAGGCAAGTTATACAGTGCCATACCAGAGTCATGTTCCTATGAGCTTTGGTATATACGTTAAACCCTCACCTGCTGTGGAACACATAAAGACAAATCTTTCAAGCCAACCTGTTATTTATCGTGGGCCTGACGCTGCAGAAAAGTTTATGGACTGTTTGATCTCAATAGCTAATGAAATTGATCGCCTTTACAGCTTAAATGTTCCAAAGGCCTTAACTCAGGCTCAAGAAGCAGAGTTCCAATGTTCTGAAACCTGTTATTTGTGTCAAAAACCATTTACCCAACAGGACTGGAAAGTTCGAGACCACTGCCATATTACAGGGGAATACCGTGGAAGTGCTCACAATAACTGTAATTTGAGGTGTAAAACACGAAACCCCGTTCCTGTGTTTCTACATAATATGAGTGGCTACGACGCAAATTTCATTGTAAAGCAATTGGGGTGTACTACTGAGAGAGTGGATGTTATCGCTAACTCCAAAGAAAAGTACATTTCCTTTACGAAATATGTAGGAAATGTTAAGCTTAGATTTGTGGATACGTTTCGGTTAATGCCGAGTAGTTTGGAAAACTTAGTTTCCAACTTAACATTATACCCTGAAACAGACAAGTACTTTGGAAAAGAAAATGCAATGCTCATGACTCGTAAAGGGGTATTTTGTTATGACTACATTGACTCATGGGAAAAGTTAAGTGAAACGTGTTTACCTCCAAAAGAGGCATTCTTTAACAAATTAAGTCAAGAAAATGTTAGTCAAGAAGACTATGAACATGCCAAAAATGTCTGGAATCAGTTCAACATTAAAACTCTAGGGGAATATAGTGACCTCTACCTAACATCAGATGTACTCCTTCTTGCAGACAGCTTTGAAACGTTTAGAAACAAAACACTAGAAACACACCGAGTGGATGCTGCACACTTCTTTACTTCGCCTGGTTTAAGTTTCGAGGCAATGCTCCTTTACACAGGCATTGAACTGGAATTGCTACAGGATTACGATCAGATTCTTTTAATCGAGTCTGGAATACGTGGAGGCATATGCCAGGTGTCTCATCGGTATGCTGAAGCTAACAATAAATACATGGAAACCTATGATTCTGAGAAACCATCGCAGTTTATTACCTATGATGATGCCAACAACCAATACGGGTGGGCTATGTGCCACTCCCTTCCTTATGGTGGATTTCAGTGGGTTTCTCCAGATACTGTTGATCTAGAAAAACTAAAGAAAGACGATCCTGTGGGATACATTCTAGACGTTGATGTTGATTACCCATCTGACCTTCATGATCTACACAACGATTTACCTTTCCTACCAGAGTGTACACAACCTAAGGATTCGTCTCTGAAAAAACTAATTCCTCATCTTGGAAATCGAAGGCGATATGTTGTTCACTACATGGCATTAAAACAGGCTTTAGATCATGGAATAAAATTGATAAAAATTCATCGTGTGTTAAAGTTTAAACAAAGACCTTGGTTAAAGGCATACGTTGATTTTAATAACAACCTTCGAAAACAAGCCAAAAATGATTTTGAGAAAAATCTGTACAAATTATTCAACAATGCCATTTTTGGGAAAACAATGGAAAATATCCGTAAAAGAATAGACATACGTCTTGTGACTGACAGCAAAAAGGCAGAAAAGCTAATAGCAAAGCCGACATTTATCGACAGAACAATTTATGGCCCTAACCTAGCTGCTTTCCACATGGCTAAACGTAACATTGTATTCAATAAGCCTATATATATTGGAATGTGTATACTGGATATTTCAAAAACTCTCATGTATTCCCACCACTATGATGTCCTGCTACCTTATTATGGCATGGACAATCTTAAACTCATGTATATGGATACTGACTCGTTCATATATTTGGTTAACACCCCAGATGTATATCAAGACAAGTTGGATTTCCTACAACACCTGGACACATCAGATTATCCTACTAATCACATATGTTACTCTACATCAAACAAGAAAACGTTGGGGAAATTTAAAGACGAGGCTTGTGGACAAATTATAAAAGCATTTGTTGGACTTAGAGCTAAAATGTATGCTTTAGACATAAATGGTAAAGAAATCAAAAAGATTAAAGGTATTAGCAGAGGTGTTGTCAAAAATTGTATAAGCTTTCAAGATTATAAGGATTGTGTCATGAAAAACAATGTAAAAAGAATACCCATGAACATTATCGCTTCTAAACAACATGACATATCATCTATAAGGCTAAACAAAATTGCTTTGTGTCCTGGTGATGATAAAAGAGTGATTGATGCTAATGGTATAGGTACACATGCCTATGGTCATTACTCAATAATTGACCATGCTTAAAGAGTTAAGTTATGAATATCAAAATCTTCTGCCTGCAACTAGCAAATACATAAAACAAAACAATTTAGGAAATAAAACAATAGCACTACAAAAATAAAAAAATAGTATTCATAATCAAAAATAAATAAAATAGAAAACAAAATAAAAACAACTGTACAATTTATAACAAAAAATAGACTATATATAAAAATGTATTTAAGTGTAAATAGTGTACATGTATTTCAAATAAAAAATATTGTATGGACACTGCTTGTACATTTTTAATTACTACCCACCTCTCTCCACTCCTAATGCAAAATGAACATGTAAAACACGAATTGGAAAATCCATGTTTCCATATTGACAAAATAGAAAAAACATTGAACTAAAATTTTAAAAACTGTAAATGGGAATTTGGTAAATTGACAAATGTGTAAACAACAAAATGCATAATCCATGTTTCCATATCATGAAATTGAAAAACTTTAAATTGACATTTAAAAAAAATGAAAATGGGAAATTGGAAAATTGACAAATGTGTAAACAACAAAATGCAAAATCCATGTTTCCATATTATGAAATTAAAAAAAAATTAAAACTGACATTTAAAAAAACTGAAAATGGGAAATTGGAAAATTGACAAATGAGTAAACAACAAAATGAAAAAAAAAACGGTTGGGTAGTGATCATGTTGTACAGTAGCCAATAAGACTAGCATAAGGAGAGTTGCATGTGTCCTTATATACTTTGTGTATGTGCATTAGCCCTTTGGATTAGCTTAAGTTAGGTTTGGTAAAGTTAGGTTTAGTGAGGTTAGGTAAGTGACTTTTTTCGGAAAATGGAAATTGTAAAATCTAAAATCAAAAAATATTAAATTTAAAATGTAAAATAAAAAAATTAAAACTGAAATACAAAAAATCAAAAAAGTGAAATCTAAAAAAGTAAAATGAAAAAATCAAAAATCTATAATGTTAAAATGTAAAATGTTAAAATGTAAAATCTAAAATCTTAAAATGAGGTTTCTGGGGTTAGGTTAGGTTAGGTTAGGTTATAACTAAGTTTATTATTTGTGCTCTCTCATTTGTTCTTACTTTCTTGCATACACTATTTGATATTACTTTTTCTGTCACTTTTTGCTCTTATATTTGCACTTACTTTGAAGTTAGGTTAGGTGAAATTAGGTGAGGAAATGCTTGGTTAGGTTAGGTTAGGTTAGGTTAGGGTAGGTTATAACTAAGTTTATTATTTGTGTTCTTACATTTGCTCTTAATTTTTTCATTACAATTTTTGCTCTCACTTTTTTTGCTTGCACTTTGAAGTTAGGTTAGGTTAGGTTAGGTTAAGTTGGGTTAGGTTAGGTTAGGTTAAGTTAGTTTAGGTTAGGTTAGGTTAGGTTAGGTTAGGTTAGGTGTGGTTAGGTTATAACTAAGTTTATTATTTGTGCTCTCACATTTGCTCTTACTTTTTGCTAATTTTTTTTCGCTTGCAATTTTAAATTAGGTAGGTTACGTTAGGTTAGGTTATGATAGGTTAGGTGAGGTTAGGTTAGGTGAAGTTAGGTTAGGTTATAACTTAGGTTATTATGTGTGCTCTCACATTTGCTTTCATATTTGCTCTGACTTTGAAGTTAGGTTAGGTTAGGTTAGGTTAGGTGAAGTTGGGTTAGGCAGAATGGTTGAGGTATGAATCAAAAGCCAGATCCTGTAAGTTTTGCCTCACAAGGCTGAGTGTACCCCGTTCCACTCATGAGACCAGAAATTAAATTTCTTGGCAGAGCCGGGATTCGAACCTCAGGAATGACCTCCAAGAATGCTAGTCACTACACTAAGTGGTTGACAATATAAGGCTGGTCTTGATTGTACACGATCAATCAATAATTACCTAATAATAATAATAATAATAATAATAATAATAATAAATATTCCATTTAGCAACTACACGGCCGAACTCTCCCTGTGACATCATTCATGGTCTCAGGACATGGCGGCCATCTTGCCCATTAGCCCCTGCCCCAGCTCTGACTGACCCCTCCATAAGAATAACATAGAGTGATTGCGCGCGGCGGCCATCTTGCCCATTAGCCCCTGCCCCAGAACCGCCCTTTATATCCTACTGTAAATATACATGTTTTAAGGTATTTATTTAATTGTGAGGCATTTAA